>CM019150.1:19109610-19500544 GCA_009733165.1 Naja naja
ATGCTACTAGGTAAATCAGATTTGGCTTAATAATACTGCTTACATTATTCTTTTGTGATGATTTTTGGTGATGACCATGTTGTCATCTTGGGACGATAAGATAATCCCTCCATTGTACCCCAGGAATAGAACAGATCAGCCTACAATCACCATGCTGGTGCCATTGCATTCTTAACATCTGAATTACTTCACTTACCAGTTTCACATGGCAGGAAAATAACATGAAATCTTCCACATAGCCCCAAAGCACAAATGTCATTGTGGTTGAGCACAAACACCTTAGCACCATTTTCTCAAAAAATACTGTAGCTATCAATTGAATCAATATAAAATATTAAACAAAGTCTTTACAAGAAGGGCATAATTGGTAGCATTGAAAATTGCTGAAATGAATACAGGAGAATTTTAACAGGATTATACTTTCAGATTATACTGGTAGTAGGCCACCTCATAGTATGATCAAGGCAGTTTCTCTTCTGAAACCAGACCTAAATACAATTGAAATGAATCTGGACAATTAATTTTATTTGAGAATGTTTGTATTTGCTTAGAAAAATGTAAACTTGTACCGTAATTATTATACTTGGGGACATTTTACAGCAGAAGTTGTCATCTAACAATCTTTGAAAAGTTGCATCTTTTTCTATAATTAGGATAAATTTTGCATCTGTAATTAAATCTGTAATGTTAAAGGATTCAAGAAAATATACTGGAATTTAATTGCATTACATAAAGTATTGGATATTATATAATTTTCTGTTACTATAACATGAACAATTTTAGCACCAGCGATGCCACTTTATATGGAATCTTTAGTAAATGTTTTATTCAAGTATTCATTTTGTTTTTTACTTTCTTTAATCTATACATTTTGCTTAAAGGATACTTCTTATTCCTTCTACATTAGGTGGTACAGGTGTCTAAAAGAACAGACATCAAATGGTTTTAGAAACTGAGGAAAATAATTCTTTTTATTTAATAATTAAATAAAAAGCAAAAGTAAATATCTAAAAGTCTTTTCCAGAATAATTAACTATAGTAATTGTTCTTTACTTTGTAAGTGTTATGATTTTTATATATTAACACAATAATTCTAACCATCCTTCAAGAGTCATTATCTTATAGTGTGATGGGATCCATACATTAGAAATATTCTATGAACTGGGGGTTTATTAGACTTAATAAAATCCACTGGAGAAAAAAAACAACCCTCTCTAGTATTTTGTAAGTAAAATCCACGTAACATTCACAACTTAGAGGTAAAGTGAAGACTATATCATGTGCAGAAAAAGATTTTTCTACAATATGCATTAGTTAGGTGGAAGTTGAAAAGTTCAGATATTCAGTTCAGTAAAATTATACCCAAGCCTCAATAATTTGATTATCATATTAGAAACCTAATGGATATAAATAATGATTCTGTTTCTGAATATATACAGTAATGCCATGAAATATTTGAGTGCTTAATTTCTCTAAATTTGGGATAATTCAATGTTAATTTTTTCTCTAGCGATTTAAACATATTAAACCTAATGCTATTGCAGATTGTCATGCTGAAGTCAGATTGAAAATAATTATGCAGATTGCACTAATTCTGTTTTTGATGGAATGGATAAGCAACAATAATTGTAAAATATCTACAGTATAATCACTGAGTATGTATTTGCAATCCAGAGTTTACCAGCAGTTATAAAAGAAGAGCATTTTTTTGTAATTTTGCAGAAAAAAACATTTTTGTCATTTTTTTAAGAACTGAAGTGGGAAATGTTGCTCCTGAATAAAAAATTACAAGGCCTCATAATGCATTGAGCAAAAATATGTCATCTATGTACTTCAACTAGTATAGAGCACCTTATATAAAATTGGGAAATAATAATGAATTATACATACTGTGGTACTACAAGTACAATTTACTTTTGTACCATCCTCCTCAATATAACTAAGATTACCAGCAATGCACCCTTTGCTAGTGGAGAGCTGCAAAGAAAAAAAAAGTAACTTCAGATAGTAATTACATAGTCACCAGGATAATATATCTAATCATTATTTATAGGCTAGCTTAGAAAAAATGTTAATGTGAACTCAAGTGATGTGGTAGTGTTTTAAATTACTGTAGTCACAGGAAATTTTATCAGTTCTTGGACTGGCTGAATTTAATATTGTCTTAGGCAACTACTTCCTAATGTTCATAAATAGCATGACTTATTTCCATACCAATTTGGCATTTTTAGAAATTCATTCATTCATTTATTGGACTTATATGCCGCCCTTCTCCCTGAGGACTCAGGGCAGCTCACAACATTAAAATACAAATACAAATAAGTTAATTAAAATAGTATTTAATTTAAGCCCAATAAACTCTAAAACCCACGTCTAAAATACAGTTAAAATACAATTAAAACACAATTAAAACCCATCCCACTCTGCTTCAGTCCAGGCCAACTTGCTGAAAGAGCCAGGTCTTGAGGTTGCGGTGGAAGGAACGGAGGTCTGGGGCCAGTCGGAGCCCCAATAGGAGCTGGTTCCACAGGGTGGGAGCTACCACAGAGAAGGCCCTACTCCTGGGGGTCATCAGCCAACACTGCCTGGCTGACAGCACCCCAAGGAGGCCCTGCCTGTGGGAGCGTATAGGGCGAAGGGATGTCGATGCTGGCAGGAGACATTCCCGCAAGTAACCCGGACCCAAGCCATGCAGGACTCTGTACGTTAACACCAGCACCTTGAATCTCACTCAGAGGGCAACTGGCAACCAATGCAGGTCGTGCAGGAGGGGTGTAATGTGGGACTATCGAGATGCTTCCCATCACCACCCACGTGGCTGCATTCTGTACCAGTTGAAGCCTCTGAGTGGTCCGCAAGGGAAGTCCCATGTAGAGAGCGTTACAGTAGTCGATTCGGGAAGTAACGAGTGCATGAGTGACTGTCCGTAGGGCATCTTGGTCCAGATAGGGGCGCAACTGGCACACCAGGTGAACCTGGGTGAACGCCCCCCTGGTCACAGCTCCCACCTGATCCTCCAAACTGAGCTGTGAATCCAGGAAGATGCCCAAGTTGTGAGCCCTATCCACGGGGGGCAACCTCTCCACCCATGACCAAAGATGGAATATCCTGGATCCGAGATGCCAGTATGCACAGCCACTCAGTCTTGGCAGGGTTGAGTCGGAGCCTGTTCATCCCCATCCAGATCCTCACTGCATCCAAACACCGGGACATCACGGAGAGGGCATCACTGATTTGGTCTGGAGTGGAGATGTAAAGCTGGGTATCATCCGCGTATTGGTGATACCTCACTCCAAAATCATGGATGATCTCGCCCAGCGGCCTCATATAGATGTTGAATAGGAGTGGCGAGAGGACCGACCCCTGAGGCACCCCACAAACCAGGGGCCTCGGGCTTGACCTCTGCCCCTCTGCCAACACCAATTGTGAACAACCCAAGAGGTAGGAGGAGAATCACCATAAAACGGTGCCTCCCACCCCCAACCCCTTGAGGCACCACAATAAGATACCATGGTCGATGGTATCAAAAGCTGCTGAGAGATCTAATAGGACTAGGACAGAGGAAAATCCCCTGTCCCGGGCCCTCCAGAGATCATCCACTAGCGCGACCAATGCTGTCTCCGTGCTGTAACTGGTTCGGAAGCCCGATTGGTATGGATCGAGGTAATCTGACCACTATCCTCCAAACCTTTCCCTAGACAATATATAAATTCTTTAATAACTGATCCCTCAAAACTATCCAACTGCATTTTTTTGTTTGGCTAATGGGGAAAGTTTAGGAAATTTTCTGGGCGTGACAGTCTTGCTAGAGCATAGGAGGATGGTATTTCCCTTTTACACTACAGTACTGAAACAATACACTGAAATGTTTCTTTTTCAAGGTAGATGATAGTGTGAGTGAGCAGTCACAGAAAGGGCAAATAAGAATTATTTTCTTTTCTTTTGGCTATACTGCATAGTTTGCTTCTTGAAAGGAAAGGAAATGACAAAAGACTATCCCACATACACAAATATATACTTTATTCTTCTTTCTATGATTTGCACCTGCCAACAAATCTATTCATTAGATATAGATTTTCTATTTTTATTTTGCCATGCCTATCTGTGCTTATTATTGTCAGAAATTAATAAAAATGTTATTTCCCACCTTCCCCCACAAAATGTACTAAATTATTGATTATTAGATCATGTAAGAGACATTTAATACTTAACAATATGTAGAGTCCTTCTGGGTATCTTGAGCATACAGGAAATGTCATTTATAATATTGTCCACAACCCTCTGATTACCAAAAAGTACTGTATCAGTGTAAAAGATATCTCTGTCAGAATAAAATATTGTTTTAAAACAAAATAATGACAGTCTCAAGAGATTTCAGTGCTACTTAGAAAATATGTAGTACTCATGAATATTTAGTAAAGGGCATCCCGTAAGTATTGCCTGTGGACATCATCCCATTCTTCTGTCATCTTCCTTGAATCTTATGTTTTGTCTCTTCTAAATGGAACCTACAATAATTGAAAATTGTAGGGAAAACCCCCAAGGCAGTGTTCAGAAGTATTCTTATGCAGAATTTTTCAACAATGATTTTTACAAGTTGTCAGAGTTTGTTGACCTAAGATGAGGAAGAAAATATTGAGACCATAATAATAATAATAATAATAATAATAATAATAATAATAATAATAGTAGTAGTAGTAGTAGTAGTAAAAGTAAAACAGACTGGAAGAGAATGTAACCAGTCCATTTTTTTAGAATAATCATGTTTATGCTTATATATATTATCAAATGCATGCTTGACAAATATGACAGTATACACAGCAAACAAGATAACCATGCTGGGTTTCGTATAACAAATCATTATTTATTTATTTATTTATTTATTAATGGGACTTATATGCACCATCTCGAAGACTTCGGCTTACAAATAAAACAACAACAACAATAAATAATTTAAAAGCAAATTAAACTAAATAAGCCCCATTACAACTACAAATTTAACCCATAAAAATTATCCTATAAAAACTATCCCATAAAAATCATCCCATCACAAAAAATCACAACCCAGATTGGTTAAACAACCAGGTCTTCAGGTCATGGCGGAAGGTGCGGAGGTCAGGGGCCAGACGGAGCTCCAGGGGAAGTTGGTTCCAGAGGTCAGGGGCCGCTATAGTCAAACACTTCCCAAGTGTTTAGGACTGTGTGGCAGATTATGCGAGCAGATCCCAGTAAGGTGGCCTTCTGAAGCTGACCAATGGTGATCTTGTCTGTGCCAATTGTTTTTAAGTGCTTGCCTAGGTCTTTAGGCACAGCACCCAGTGTGCCGAGTACCACTGGAACCACCTGCACTGGTTTATGCCAGAGTCTCTGCAGTTCAATTCTCAAGTCCTGATATCTGGTGACTTTTTCAAGTTGTTTCTCATTGATTCTGCTGTCACCAGGTATGGCAATGTCGACGATCCACACTTTTTTCTTCTCCACATGCTTGACAAATTATTATTATTATTGTTGTTGTTGTTGTTGTTGTTGTTATTTAATCTTTAGTGAGATTCATAGCCTTTGGGGCTGGTAGCTCAACAGCTCGAGTCCTAACGAAGGACCTAGGAACTGTTAAGGTAGCATCGGAGGATATAAGCTGTTCCAAGTAGGGTGGTTTTTTGTAGAATCAGGATATTCAAGTCTGATAAATTCAGAATTTCCAAATTTTCCCTTTAGGTATTGCTCCAAGGGCTCCAATTACAATTGAGATAACACACGATTTCTTTTTCCAAAGTCACTCAACTTCAATTTGTAAGTCCCGATACTTTGTGATTTTTTTCTTGCTGCGTGTCTTCAATTTGTGCATCACGAGGTATTGCAATGTCAATGAACCAACCCTTTTCTTTTCAACTATAGTTATGTCAGGTGTGCTGTGGGCCAAGTTACTATTATTATTATTATTTTGTCAAGCATGCATTTGATAATATGTATAAGTATAAACATGATTATTCTAAAAATGGGCTGGTTACATTCTCTTCCAGTCTGTTTTACCATAAGGAAGGACAAAAGCTTAGAAAGTGGCATTGAAAATGATGAATCCTGAATTGAGATGCTGAGAGAAAAATTTTAATATAATAAATATTATTGTTGATGTGTGCTAACTTACTAGACTGCTCTTGTGGCATCTGTAAAGTTTGGATCTGTTTAGGGAATAAATGATTCCTTTCATTCTGTTATTGGTATATCATTAAATGAACAAAATTTGATCAGCCATATTAATTTATCTGAAACTTGAAACAGCTACTCTGGCATCATAAAAACACAGCAGTCTTTTAGGCTAATTAGGTAATCTCAGATGTAATATATTTGGTAGAACTACTTTCAAAAATATTTTAGAAGGGTGAACTAGATTTTATGTTTCAATGAATAACTTCACTGCCTCAATATTTCAAATAATATCATGGTAGTGAAGAAGGTCACAATAGAAATGCTATCACAGAGGCTATGTTTGTACAACACAAATAAGCTGTTATGAAATTAATTCACTTTTGCACAATAAGCTCACAGGGTAAGAGTCACATCATAGGTGTCTGGTACAAGCCACAGCCACAGCCACAGCATCAAAATGATGACATATACATCATATGTCATCATACTAATGATATAGTTATATAATTTTTGCCATGATATCTAACACAAGTATTAAATAATTTTGTGTGATGTTGTTAAAATGCAGATATCATTTGATACCTCTCTTGAGGTTGTTTCTATGAAATTATAATTGGCAGTAGGGATAACTCTGAAGAAGATTCACTACTAAGACAATAGTTCTATAAAAGGCAGAAATGTAACTTGAGAACGTTTCCCAGACTTGATCCTCGCTAGTTGTCACAAAGATAAAGTGAATAAAGATAAACACAGAAATATGTAGCTTGGATCATTTTCCTTAATAAATAAATTAGGAAATATAAAGCTTTTGACTCATTTGTTTAATTGGGTTCTCTTTTATCTAGTGTTAGAATTTGTCTGGAGAACAGATCACATTTTAGGCCATATTTATGCAGAAATATTGAAAATTCAAATGGATTCACTAATTTTTAAGCACAATTGTATATGTTTATTTTAACCTTACAAATACATATAAATATGATTATTACCTTTTTGTTGCATACGTGTTTGTCTGAACCATCTTGTAGATTATAGATAATATTTTAAGACACAAAGCTGAAACATAAAGCAAAGCCTCATGCAGTTGCCACCTGAAACATTTGCATACCTTGTATTTTACCTTTAAGTGTTGGCAGACAATTTATTTCTCTTACTGTTGGCACTATTTGCAAAGATCTGACAACCTAGTCTAAACCTTATATGACAGTAACGCTTTATGTCAACACCTCAGTTGATGAAAACCATAACAGACAATGGAGATCAATCACTTATCTGGTGACATAGGAAAATTCCAGCCTGGAATAAAAAGGCTTAAATGGTAAAGAGCATGAATTAATAAATGAAATGAACTGAGAGAAAAATACTTATAGTGTGTGTTTGTGAAACTAAGAGAAAGGGAAAGTTTATAATCAATCTGAAGAAAGTGATCTGATAATTGTTTAATTGAGTATAATTGAGATAATTGAGTATAATTGTTGAATACATGCACAGAAGTGAAGGCATTCGAAGATTTAATTGAATAAAAGAGCTAAAAGATGTCAGGAAATATGAACTGAGGTAATCAGGGTTATTTAGAGGTATAGGTTGGAAATACTGCAAAGGAATCCATAGGTTGGTAATAACTCTAAGTTATCTTCCAGTGAATGGTCATAATGGAAGAAGTTTTTTTAAAAATAGAATATTCTGAATAAATGTGATCCAGAAGGAAAAAAAAAGAACTAGGTGGCATGAAGAGAATAGGAATAGTGGGAATGATATAAAAGAGTGTAGAATGTTGAATTGAAGAATGTTAAGGCTTCATGTGTAGATGGTGTAATGGAAAATACATTAAAATATGGAGATGGATTCATTTTGGTATGGCTTATGATTTCTTTAAAATATATGCAATGACTGCATCTCTGCTTATCAATAGGAACAATGCCATAATTACACCACTATGCAGAGGGAAAGGTAACAAGAATACATGCAAAATTACAGGAGGATTACCTTATTATGTAGATCCAGGAAGCTTCAACCCAAACATATTTTAGCAGCTTGCTTATTTCTATATTATTCTTACTAAATAGACATATAAAACTTTGGATTTTATGAAACAAGGTTTATGCTTCAAATCAAAACAAACTGTTGTACAATTTATCCTGAAGCAAACAGGACAAAAGTGGACCCCAATTAAATGATATGATCCATCTATTTGTACATTCTTTGGATTGGAATAAAATGTTTTTGAACAAAATAGATCAGTATATTGCTGAGTTTCTTTAACTTACCAAACTTTGTTGCTGATTTAGGACTGTCACTTCTTATTTGTTGTGTGGTACAATTAGATATCATCTGCAAACCTACAGCTTCTGTAAAACTAGTTTGAAAACCAAATCAGGAATTTAAAAGAAGAAATTTAAATCAGGAATTTAAAAGAAGAACTAATAATCTGATATTTTATTCATCAGGATTGGTAGAGCATAAAAGTAAAAAAAAAGAATATTTTAACACTAAAGATTAGGAAAAAAGATAAAATGTACAGGTAATCCTCAATTTATGACCACAGTTGAGCCTAATATCTCCAGGCCACTAGATGGCTATCCATAGATGCACTAAGGGCCCGGAAATATTGAAGTTTCACTGTATTTACCACTTCAAGTTAATTCTCAATATGGGCTTTGAATCATAAAAACCAGTCTGGTTCTTTGTCTTCCTCCAATGGAGTTCCAGATGTCTAAGCTGGTGCTTTAGTCCTGGGGTGCATTCACAAGATGCACCCCAGGACCACTCCCAGGGAGTACATAAAGGGTGTTTAGGGAAATGCACAGTACTATAGTATAATACAGGGAGGTACAAAGGGAAAGGCTTCTAGGGATGGTATAATCCACTACCAGTATTCCAGGAAGTAACTAAGGCCTCAGTCAAACTGCTCACCTCAGAGAAAAACCCCAAATTTCAAACTATCAAGCTTTCCTCTAAAATTCAACAGGATTCATAAATGTAGGGACAAAGAAGATGACATTGGTGGAAAGAGGCAGTTACCATTACCTACACAAAAGGGGCTGAAACATTTTTAAAGTCCAGAATGAAACACATTTTGTACACTCCCATTTATTTAATAGATTGAAATCCTAATTATATCTGTTATTTATGAGCAGATTGCCTATAAATATAGACTTTGTATGCATAAGTATAATGAAATATGGGACTCATTTATACAAAATGCAGTGGGTTAAAAAAAAAGGATGATACTTATATAAGTCTATTAGAAACACACACGCACATGGACAGTTGATTTTCTGAATTCAGATGAATTAGAGTCTAGTTTCCCTACAAGCCTTCCCTGTCTAATAAGAGAAGCAGAGTGGACAGAATAGATTTATGATACATCTCCTTATGCTTTCTCCATTCTTGGATTATTCAAATGCCTGAGCTGTGTTTATTTATAAATAAGACCACTGCATCGGTAACCCTAGCTTCTTTAATTTCAGAGCTCAAATATTCTCTTTTTAGTTGGATAAATGTTTTCTTTTAAATCCACTGAACATATTTCCAGTACTGTATAATGTAATTATACCAATATTTGATTATTATGGTATTAGGAAACAATTATTGAAGCTGCATTTTGCTATTCAAAGTCATTACTTTTTATATCCTTTAGGTGGCAGAAGACACTACATTATAAAATCATAATAAATCTTCTAGCCTTTAGAAAACTTATGACTTCTCAAGGTACTGAAATGGATCCAGAGTAAGTTAGTCATCTTGTCTAATTTCATTTTACTTCAGTGGTTGCACAGAAAACTCTTTGTCATTTAAATTTGATACAAATTACAGTCAAATTTCAGTTTTCCTTATATTTAGAAAGAATGTGATTAGCTAACATGATTAGGTAATAGCATTATATATAAAATTGTTTTGGTTTGCTTTATTGTCAGGTGAATCTAAACTCAGAAATGGGTTACTTTCTACTTATTTTCTTTGTGTTTAAACTTTGATCTCAAATTAATTAATCCAGCCCTTATTGTAGTACTCAAGGAGGTGAACATAGAATCCAACATTTCCTATTTTAAAGTTCACAAACCCAGATTAAATTAACTTCAATGAAACATGATAGTGAAACCTTTAGTTATAGATTGAGCTAGAGTTGCAGTATTTAATCTATCATGTAGCTTTTGGTTATGCTGTTGTTCCTGAAAATTTCTGAATGTAACATTTTTGCTCTATCATCAAATTTTTGTAGACTAAAACTGAAAAATGTAAAATTGAAAAATAGCAACAACAATTTTCATGTTACCAAACATAATACAGTTTAAATCAATTTCAAATTTCTGAATTATAAAATCCAAAAGCCTATTATGTAGGTGCATAATAAATGAAGTGAAAATATAGAATAAATTCTTCACTAGTATCATTGATCTTGATTTCTAGTGCCCTTTCTTCATTCATAGCAGTTAAAACATAATAAGAAAAAAAAAGATAATAAAAACACAATTATTAACAGTTCTACATTTTTAGATTTCTATTTATGAGATTCAGGAACAGTTCTATTATAGTGACTTGCCTATAATCTGTAATCTCTACTATGGAAATTCCACACTATTTATCATTGCCAACAATTATTTGATTTCCTAGATTTTTGTTATTTGTCCTTTTCCCTTTTTGGTCAGCCCTCATTGGCTTCCATATTAAGCTAACAGTTCGAATCACTGTTTAATTTCCTGAATAGTGAGCACTTTTTTTTAAATTACATTTATATGCCACCCTTCTCCGAAGACTCAGGGCGGCTTACAATTTTTTGGGATACAACCCAGTGTGCTCAGCAATAGCCTTCATTCCATTGTATATGCCTGCTTATTACTAAGCGGCATTTTTACAAGGTCAGCTAATTGCCCCAACAATCTTGGGTCCTCAGTTTACCTACCCCGAGAGGATGGAAGGCTGAGTCAACCTTGAGCCTGGTGGGATTCGAGCCTACAGCAGTTGTAGGTAGCTGGAACTTAAGTGCAGGCAATTAACAGCCTGAGCCACCAACAGCCCTAACACTTAATTGGCAGCTGATTTGTTTCCATGTCATGTCACTAGTAACAAGGAGTGTTACTAGTGTTACTAATCACACTTCCATGCTTTACCTCCTCTTCGCCTGAGAACATCAATCAGCTGGCTAGTATAAACTCCATTCAGTTGATCATTTAAGCATGCAAAAAGCAGAATTTGCTCAATCCCACTCCAAATTACACAAGGTTCTGAAGTTTCAAAAATCTCTTATCCTCACCTTACAGAGATATTTGTCAAACCCACAGTTCTGTTCATAAACTGAACAGCTCCTGCTGGGAGAGGAAATTCCTTAAAGTGTCAGCATAAGTCCTGCAGTAAGGATTTGGGGTGGAGCAAAAGGGAAGAATACCTGTTCACAATTACTGCAGAGCATCAGCATTTCATCTTTTTAAGTATTTATTGTTCCTGTTTTTAGTTGTGAGCCGCCCTGAGTCTTCGGAGATGGGGCAGCATACAAGTTCAAAAAATAAATAAATAAATTTCAATGGAAAGACTATTTTAGTGAGATTTTTACAACTTCAGCAACAGAGTTGTCAATGCCTGGAATGCACTACCTGACTCTGTTGTTACATCCTCTAACCACCACTCCTTTAACCTCAAACTAACCACTATTGACCTCACCCCATTCCTAAGAGGTCTGTAAGGGGCGTGCATAAGTGCACCATCTTGCCTACTATCCCCATTTATTTGTACCTATTTCCTGTATTCTTAATCATGTTTATACTTATATCTATTATCTTGTAAGCGATTGACAAATCGAATAAATAAAAATAAAATTTTAAATATGCTGCAGGTAAATCAGAAATAAACGGAAGCCTTGCTGATCATGAATAGGTACAGAATTAGATTCTGGTTCAGACTATAGAATTGCTTTAATCTACTGCTTCAGAATGTTAACCAAAAGTGTTCATAATGTTATCTTTGACATTTGCAATTTAAACCACAGGTTACAGATTTAATAAGATATATATAATATTTTACCTATAATGTTTGCATATAATACATTTGCAAGCATGGTTTACTTACTGTATATTTCCCCAGTCAGATCTGTTTCTTAAGATAAGAATAGGTGCTTTATTTTTGGACAAACTCATGATAACATCTTCAATAACATTTTCTATTGCTCTCAGTACCTCGGAGCTGAAAGATGTTACAAGATATAATTTCATATGGATTGCATATCATTTTCCAAGTTACCCAAAATATTTTTCATTATTGCCTTCTAACTATTTTTTTTAGATTTCTGAAGATTCTAGAAACATTTTATAGTGCTTTGTCTTGCTTCCAGTAGTAGAAATTGGTTCATATGTTTAAGATTCCACCTTAAGAAGTGCATTTCTAGCCAGTACTTACAAGATTTTTTTCATCAAGCCAAATATTTGGATCAACTGATTTAAAACAACTATGATTAATGTTTTTCAATCATATGATGTAATATTAGCTTTGGCCAGAGTTTGACTTAACTTGTTTTTAAATGCTGTAAACTTAAAATAAAAGTTCAAGGATATAATATAAGTACTTCCTCTCTACCATAGCACATTAACCTTTTGATCTGACACTTTGAATGAATGCCTGTGGTTTTTAATTATATGAAGGTTTTGGCTGGATAACAACATTGTGTGTGTGGCAGGGGGAGGCGAAATGTATCATGAGCTGAAGTAAGTATATTAGTACTGCTTTCTCTCTCTGCATACTCGTGTGTGTGTGTGTGTGTGTGTGTATTTTGATGGAATAGATAGAAGATAGATCGATGATAGATCGATAGTCTTTCCCATTTGAATGAAGATGATGATTAGGATTTTTTACTGCAGTTCACATACATACAGACACACACAAATCAAAAGTCTCTTTTGACACATAATATGAATAGTTAATTTCCTAACTAAAATTAGGTATTAAATGTAATACTGCTTACTTTCAGTTGAAATCTCAATATGGTACTTTCTTAGATGGGAACTCAATGATTTAATGAATGGCAAAAAAGAGTTTCAACATCTACTACTTTTGAGTGCTTTTTAAATATGATTCTACAGGTATTGTTAAGAGGACTAATATTTGTCATTTAAAAAGATTAGGAATGTCTTTCTCTACTTATTGCTCATGTTTTAGATTGAAATGTTTCAGAATAAAATTGAGTTAATGGGAAATGGACAACCCTGGTATTATTGATTAGCCATTCCTTTTTCTAAGTTGTTTCACTTCTTTCAGTACTTACAGTTGTAATAAAGATCCATGTATATTAAACAATATTATTGTTCTTTGTAAATCAAATCATTTAACCAGATAGATTTCTATTTAATCTTTACAAATGTGTAAATAAGTAATGAGGCCGAGATGGTAGATCCAGGTTTCATGTGCAGGCTTAAGATTTTTGGAGCCAGCAAAGTTTGAGAGCATTTTAAATATGGGAAGAGAAAGGTTTGAATGACACATTCATTCAAAGAAATTGCACAAGTTCCTTCCTACGTTTTAGCTCTCACTGCTTAAAAATGAAGTAACCCTCAATAAAAGTTATATGACTGGCCAAACATGCCAAGTTAAAAAGAAAAAACCCACCTCAGCAGTAATTAAAGACAAATCTAAACTGTTGAACGGCAAGGAACAACAGTGTATCACACAAGGATAAAGTCTGTCAGCTCATTTCCAACAAGTCACAGCATGAGTGTTGTTTCTTTTCTTTTGGCAACAGAAATAGAAATACCCCTAAAACATTATTTCACAACAGAAATTTTAAAAGATGCAGAATTAATCTCTTGTAGTGTTTGTTTCAGCAATTGTGGGTTAGGTTTTATTATTTCAAATTAAAGTAAGAAATAATAAATTGTTCATGGCAATGGTATCAGATGGCAAATTCTTTAAATTAGAAAACAATAATGTTTCCAATTTCATTTGGGAATGCAAACTTTCAAATGATTTGTGTTTGTATGTGCAAAAAGGATAATTCAAAGCACTAGAGCTGCTTGTATACAATTAATATAGGCTGAAAAGTTAGCCAATCATTGTTTATTACAAATGTTACAGTGAATAATGCTAATGGAAATAGCAAATGCAAGCTATATTTTAACTAGAAATCCATATTTCAATATTCACATTTATTTCATTTATTTATTAAATTTTATGCCACCCATCACCCCTACAAGGTGAATCTGGGCAGCTTATTATTCATTCGTTGGTGATACCTAAAAGCAAAATCATTTACTAGATACTGAAGATATTAAAAAAATTAAAACAATGTCACTCTTTGCATTGTATATTATTGTATATATTTATGTTATAGTTACTAGGTTTAATATTGTTATTTTTACATGATTCAATTAATATTTTATGAATGCATTAATTTTAATTTTTAGGGTAATCATGATAAATATAACCCAAACAAACAGAAGCTGTTTTGGGGTCCTCCCTAATTTTTAAAAGTGGGAAGGGATCCTAAGAGCAAAAAACTTTGTACAGGTAGTCCTCAACTATGACCACAATGGAGCCCAAATTTTATGTTGTTAAATGAGACATTGGTTAAGTGAATCATTAAAGTTGTTAGTAACACAGTTGTTAAGTAAAACTGGATTCCCCATTGTCTTTGCTTGTCAGAAGGTCACAAAAGGACATGCAACCATCCCTGGACACTGCAACCATCATAAATACAAGCCAGTTGCCAAGAATCCCTATTTTGATCATGTAACCATGGGGATGCTGCAATGGTCATAAGTGTGAAAAATGGTCACGTCACTTTTTTCAGTGCTTGTAACTTCGAATGGCTACTAAATGAACTATAGGATGACCTGTACTAAGGACTGGAAATGGATAAAAAGCAAGAAAGCTTGCACATGTGGCATTGGGCAACTCCATGTCCTAGCATAGAGCAGGGGTCTCCAAGACTTGTGGACTTCAACTTCAGTTTGCTGGCTGAGGAATTCTAGGAGTTGAAGTCTTAAAGTTTTCAAGGTTGGAGACCAGGGGTGGGATGCTACTGATTCTGCACGGCTTTATAGAACCGGTAGCTCTGAAGAGCAGCAGACACCGAATCGGTTCTGTGTTTGCTGCTGTTTGGCCCCCCCCGGGCTCTTACCTGTCCTTTATTTCCTGCTTTTTCAACCTCAGCTGCTTTGCGTGGCACAGCTGAGGTTGAAAAAGCAGGAAAAAAGTGGCTTTTCAAATGCTGTGCACCCGCACACAGTGCTTTTCAGTTGTCCAGGCGGCACAGCTCAAGGGTTTTTACACACGTGTGCACAAAACATAGTCACCGAACCGGTAGTAACACCAGTTGAATCCCACCTGTTGGGGACCCTTGGCATAGAGCCTTTCTCCATTCTCTTCCTCCAGCCTTTACTAGACATTTATAAATGAGACTGAGAATATGCAAGGCAGCTTTACATTTTCAAAACAGAAGCAATAATAAAGCAGCCAATACAATACAGAAACATAGAAAATGATGTCAGAAAAAGACCCAGAAATCCATTGAGTCTGCTTTTGAGGGTGTTTTTTCCCTCCTTATTTATTATTATTATTTTATTATCTTAATTCTATTTTTTATTTATTTTTGTCAAATGATAGCCTTTATTATTATTTATTATTTATTATTTATTTGAACTTATATGATCTCAAGACTTTACAATTGTATTTATCCCAAGCAGTAACTCAGTTACTGCTGATTGACCCATTATTTCTGTTGGAAGTTGTTTCCAACCTTCCATAAAACCGCAGATTTTAACAGAAACAGATTTGAACTGATTTAAATATCAGCTATTTTTTAAAGTCAGCATAACTTTTAGGGAACGTTGTTAAACTAACATTTTACTGGGCAAGAGAAAAATCTTAACTGCCTAAAAATTGAGCTTTTTAGACCTAAAGTGTTTCAAATAAAAGCTTTAGAAGCAGCATAATAAAAATTGCTTTTGCTGTTCCCAGTCATGGATGTTATTGTGTGCTACAAAAGTGTGAAAATATTTCTGTGCACCTAAGTATAGTGCATGCTAGCTGATGCATTTTCATCAGACTAAACTCATTAAATTATCTTACTTCAAAACAAGTACAAGTAATCCTGGCTTGGCAACTGTTCACAGTTAAGACAGTGATGAAAAAATAACTATAAGATGAATTATTGCATTTACAGCACTCGTAGCTCTGTAAAGCAAAGCAAAGTTGATGTAAGGTGAAGCACAGTTGCGGTTACACTTAGCAACCATGTGCCTAGTCCCAATTGTGGTCAGTAAATGAGGACTACCTGTAATCCTGCTATTATGTGGTAACAGAAAATTGGGTTCCTGCTCTATCTTTTTGAAGTGGCCCCTGAAGGATGTCAACCCCTTTGGTGAGGTCTGACATGGTCTGTTACCTGGAGTGACAGACATTTGTGGGTTATTTTGGGAGGCAGCCATGGGAAGTTACCAGGGTACTAGTGAGAATGGGCTTCAGCAACAATTAGCACTTGGCCAGTTCAACCATCTTTTGACAAGGAGATCATCTCTGTATTGGTTCTTAACATAACAGATTCAAATTATAATCTGGGTTGTGTTAGGATGACATTACCTAGAGATTTCACAACTGAGGCAGGCCACATGGGGTTTTGCTGAAGTTTTTCTGAGGGCCAGTTGGTGTTGATCCAATAAAGTGAACAAAGACCAGTCTGTCTCTGTCAAATAAGCCATAAGGAAACAAACAGATATTAAAAACAAAAACAGGAGAGAATGTGTTACATTCAACCCATAGAAAAAAGCAGATTCAGACAGAAAGCCTGACTTTATCTTGCCCCTAATTTTCTGTCAGTTTTTGGCTGAGCTGGCCAGGCAGCCAATCAAATCATGGTAAAGGCGGGCCTAGTCTGCAATGTGGACACACCTGTTTGTACTCTGAGGGCTGATGAAGCAAATTGGCTACCATTATCTTTTTTTAAAAAGCCTTCAGTGTTACTAGTGTATATATTACCCAGATGTGGCCAGCAGGGCATGAATTAACCATGGCTGTTGTGGGTTGACTTTGTGGGGCTCCTGTTCTTTGCAGGGGATTGATTTAGCTAATGTTTGCAATAGTCAGGTCTCTATTATTCCATACTTTCTAGAAACATGGACATTCTTTTAGTTTTGTAAAGATTTGATTTGTTTAGTCTTTCCTTCCGAGGTAATAAAAGCCATAAAGCTTTGGTTTTCTTCTTTCAGAAGTTGGGGAGGCATTTGCAGCTCTAATTTTTCCCTCCTCAACTTGCTTCAGAAGGATTAGTGCTGTACAGTGTTTCTCAACATCAGCCACTTTAAGATAGGTGGACTTCAACTCCCAGAATTCCCCATGCTGGCTGAGGAATTCTGACAGTTGTCATCTACACTTCTTAAAAGTTGCTGAAGTTAAAAAAATGTTAAAGAAAAAACTATAACAAGATTAAGTGGGAATTCCACACAAATCTCTGAAATATGAACTATAAATGTCTGTTTGAATAGATCCTACCAACTGTACTTTTTATTTGACATGGGCATATTTATTTGGTTGTTTATTTAAAAAAAACATTTGCCATAATGGCCCTAAATTACACAAACCTTCAGATTTAGTAGTAACACTTGTACCCTGCCACAGAATCATCTCTATTGTGGATGAACTTTAATATTTTAAATAAATACATCAAGAAAAAAAAGACTTTTTTCCACCCTTGCCATTCTAACTATTCTAAGTGTTAGTATCTGTCATAAAAGAACAGAAAAAGTGCCATTAATAAACAGATCAAATAAATGAATACTTTTACATTTAACACACTTTCCTCTTTAGATGTAATCAGTCTGACAGGAAGTATTTATAAAAGCCCCTATAATCCTTTTTAAGAACTCATTCTCTCTTTCCCTCACTTGCTACATATACAGATTTCCTTGATATATAATTTGATAAATATGTGTCAGGAACTTAAATATCATTGACAAATTAAGGAGACATTTTGAAGATTTCTGTTACATCAAGTGTTGTTAGTTACCATGACTCCAATGTGCAATATCATTTCCTGATTTTTGCCTTGAATAGAATAAATATAAATACAATATGTATTTAAATTATGGTTCCAGCTAAACTTGAAAATATAAAGATATAATGGTAGAAAAATCTAAGTGAAATGGTTTCCATTACTCAGATTACAGAAGTCAGATAATTAGTTAAATATACACTGCATTCAGCTATACAGGTAAGCCTCTATTCACAACCATTTGTTTAGTGACTGAAGTTACAACAGCACTGAAAAAATGACTTACGACCGGTCCTTACACTTATGACCATTGCAGCATCCTCACAGTCATATGGTCAAAATTTGGGCAGTTGGCAACAGATATGTATTTACAATGGTTGAAGCATTCTGGGATCACGTGATCATCATTTGCAACCTTCCCAGCTGGCTTTCAAAAAGCAAAGTCAATGGAGAACTTGGGTTCACTTAATGGCCACTTAACTACAGTGGTTCATTCAACAACCATAGCAAAAAAAATTTATAAAATCAAGTGTGACTCATTTAATTTCCTTGTTTAGCAATGGAAATTCTAGTCTCAATTGTCATAAATTGAAGGCTACCTATATCATGTGCAATCCATAATTTGTTAGATTAAAGAATATTTCAGTGTAGAAACAGTTTAATTGCTTGACTCATCTTCTGTGCTAAAATGGTGGTTACTGTTTGCTGACAGAACAAATATTTTTATGTTCATAATAATTTCCTAATGAGATCTGAAGAAAATCCAACTGATAACCATGAAATCTTCATGACTGTGAGAAAAGTCCTCCATTGAGGAAGCATGATTTCATTGAACAAGTTAGCTTAGTATGGGAACTAAACCTATCACCTGCTGCTTACATGGACAGACAGATGCCAATCTTTTTTAATGAACAAAGCCTCTAGTATAGAAACAGGAGACAAAAAGTCATTCACAGCAAAGAGCATAAACAGGCATATCCTTTCTGATTTGATATGCCTTGCTTAAAGAAGAAAATCCAATATATTTTAAGCTTATCCAATATTTGAGTGAGAACCACCTGCAAGTAATTTAGTAATGGCAACCAAGCCAGTACTTTATTTCCAGACTATTGTTCTTGGTTTGTATCTTTAAATCACTTACAAATAGGACCTTTTTTTAAAAAGAAGGAATTTTATGCTTATCTCAAAAATGCAAGATACTTCCACTTCTATGTAGCATGAAAACACATCAAGAAGATACAGTAATGTTAAAGGAACTACACTAAAATATATATCTTTGCAGCAATTTGCAATGTTTTGTGTGAAATAATACATGTTACCACTTTTCTGAAATTTAAACAGCTGTGTTTTTCATTGTTCCTTTTTGAATCATGAGAATAAACACTTTAGAGTTGCCAAAGACTCAAGCCAAACCCCACATGCAATGCAAAAAGCATACTTCTTAACCTTTTCAAAATTTTAATATTTGATGACTGGAAGGTGAAAGTGTTAAATTACACAATTTAAAACAATTGGCTTAAATGCATCAGACTACATGTCCTGGACTTATGATCACAATTCAGCCTAACATTTCTGTTGCTAGGTGAAACATTTGTTAAGTGAGTTTTGCCCCATTTTACGACCTTTCTTGCTACAGTTGTTAAGTGAATCACTGCAGTTTAGTATTAGGTTGTTAGGGGAAATTGGCTTCCCCATTGACTTTATTTGTAAGAAGGTCGCAAAAGGTGATCACATGACCATGGGACACTGCAACCATCATAAATATGAGTCAGTTGTCCAGCTTCTGAATTTTGATCATGTGACTATGGGGATGCTGCAATGGTTGTAAAGGTGAAAAATGGTCATAAGTCACTTTTTTCAGTGCCGTTGCAATTTTGAATGGTCACGGAATGAACTGTTATAAGCAGGGGTGGGATTCTACCGGTTCTGTCCACTTCTATAGGACCAGTTGCTATGAAAAGCAGCAAACACAGAGCATACATAGAACCGGTTCTATGCTGCTGTTTTGGCCCACCCACCTGCCCGGGCTCTTACCTGACCTTTATTTCCTGCGCTTTCAACTGCAGCTGCTTTGCGCAACACAGCTGCGGTTGAAAAAGCAGGAAAAAAGTGCTTTTTCAACTGCTGCGCACCCACTTGCAGCGCTGCTCAGCTGTCCAGGCAGCTAGATGATGACAATATACACGCGTGCACAGCGTATAAAAATCACTGAACCGCTAGTTACACAGGTCGGATCCCACCCCTGGTTATAAGTCAACCACAATGGAGCCCAAAATTTCTGTTGCTAAGTGAGACATTTGTTAAGTGAGTTTTGCCCCATTTTACAATTTTCATTGCCACAGTTGTTAAGTGAATCACTCAGTTGTTAAGTTAGTAACATCATAGTTATTAAGTGAATCTGGATTCCTCATTGACTTTGCTTGTCAGAAGGCTACAAAAGGTGATCACATGATCCAGGGACACTGCAACTGTCATAAATATGAGTTACCAAGCAGCTGAATTTTGATCAAGTGACCATGGGGATACTGCAATTGTCTTAAGTGTTAAAAATGATCATAAGTCACTTATTTTAGTACCATTGTAACTTGAAATGATCACTAAATGAACTGTTGTAAGTCAAGGACTCTCTTTATGCTGGTTGCTTGAACCATTTTGATATTCTTTGTTGTTTCCAAGTGTTTTCATTTATTTATTGGCTTTTTTTGTCTCAAAATGCAAAAGGTGGGCTTTTAAACTTCCATTGGATAATCCTATCAATAATGTACAATTGCATTTTATGCTACTTCAGGAAGAAGCAATAGGGCGTATTATATCTTTAGATGATGCAACAAAAGTTGTTTTTGAGAATTGGTCTGAAATTACCTTTCTGGCAGGCGTTCCAAGAATATGTTTTAAAATTTTATATTTATATTTTGTTAAGCTGTAACAAGCTAACCAAATCTTAAGGAAATGGAGTTTGAAAAATGTGTGTACAACTGAAACTTATTAGTAAACAGATTAAAAATTCAATAATTTTGTTCTTGCATTCTGAAACAGTGTTTGTACCACAAAACAGTCATAAGTCACTTTTTTCATTGCCATTGTAACTTTGAACGGTCACTAAATGAACTGTTGTAAGTCAAGGACTATCTGTGGTGCAATTTCTGTGTTTGAGGAAATCTGCTTACTTTATAAAGCTAGAAATGTCAGGAGAAAAAGAAAAGTGAATTAAATGCAAGGGGAATATATTGCTTAAGCAGCATACATGGTAAAAATAGATGTAGGCTGAAGAATGTGAGTTCTATACCAAAGCGAATGACCAGTAGAAAAGAAGTAAATTGAAATGGTTTGGTCAAAGAAAGATAATAAATGAAGATACCATTGCAAAGCAGTTATACAAAAAAAAACCTGGCTGAGAGGACTGGATGAAATAATGAGAGTCTCAAAACAAAAGATATGAGATATTTAAAGGAGAAAAGACAACATATGAAACTATGTATTGATGTGGTGGAGGCAAGCATGATTTCCAAGGATAAAAAGGTATGGAGAAATATGACAAATGGTAAATGGTGTAATGTTATATAATTTTTTTAAATTTGTAATGGGTTTAATTTGTTTTAAATTTCTTCATGTTTAATCAGGGTTTTAATTGTTTTGAATATTTCTTACTATCCTGCTGTGCTGTTTATCCCCAAATGGAACATAGTGAAGTGTGTATGTAAGTTTGATATCTGGTATCCAATCCATAACTTGGTATCTAGCAGCTTTTCATTAAAAAAATTTAATGGAATGTAAGTATTGTTAGAAATTGTGGGATTCATTGAATCCAATTCTTGCAAAATGGAGAATTCTACTCTCATAGCATCCCCAACGATCAGTTGAACATCTTTTAGCATTAAGAAATCTACTTCCTTGGACAATATTTAAACTCATTGTTTCTAGTCCTGTCTTCTCAGAAACATCTCCGAACAATTCTGCTTTATGCTGTATGTGCAGGTAGTCCTTGACTTATGAGTGTAATGGAGTCTGCCCATTACAGTAACAAGTTATGATGGTTGTAAAATGTGCCACGTGACCAACCCAATTTTACAATCTTTTTTGTTGTGGTGCATTCTTGTTAGACCCTTTGTCATTTTGGTTGCTCCTTTCTGCCCAGTCTCTAATTTATCAGTACCTTTCCAAAAGTGTGGTACCTAGAATTGAATACAATATTTATTTTATTTAATTTATTTAATTTATATTGCCGCCTATTCGCCCATGGCGATTCGAGGCAGCTTACACAATGTAAAACCATATTTAAAACAAAAAATAAAAATAAAAAACAATAAAAACTAACAAAAAGAATCAAATAAATTAGTGAAGTACAATAGAACAAAATTTGGGGAAAACAAAACAAAAAAACAAAACAAAAAACAAAAAAGCAAAAACCAACTCCCATGCCACCCACCCCCGACAACAGCAGATCACACTAGCCATTTGATGGGCTCCATCCCTCTCTGGGTTCCCCAGGCCCACTGGCAAAACCAGGTCTTCAGTGCCTTTCAGAAGACTGCTAGAGTGGGGGCCATTCTAATCTCTGGGGGAATGATATTCCAGAGAGAGGGAGCCACCACAGAGAAGGCCTTTCTTCTGGGTCCCATCAGATGTATCTCCCTCAGGGGTGGGACCCACAACATTCTCTGCCTCCTCGCTCTAATGGGTCAGGTAGATGTGATTGGCAAGAGATGTTTCCTCAGATAATCTGGACCCAAGCCATGAAGGGCTTTAAAGGTGACAACCAACACCTTGAATTGCACCTGGAAGCAAATCGGCAACCAATGCAGCTCCTGCAGGAGAGGTGATACATGTGCACACCGGCATCTGCACAAAAGCATGCGGGCTGCTGCATTTCGCACCAACTGGAGTTTCTGGATGTTCTTCAAGGGCAGCCCCATGTAGAGCATGTTGCAATAATCAAGACGGGAAGTGACCAGGGCATAGTGACTGTGAATAGGGACTGCTGATCCAGGAAAGGGCATAACTGGTGCACAACCCGCAGTTGCGCAAAGGCCCTCCTGGCCATGACTGCCACCTGCTCTTCGAACAGGAGTCGTGAGTCCAGGAAAACCCCTAGATTACACACAGGGTCTGTTTGGGGTAGTGCCACCCCATCCAAGACTAAAGGTGGTAATTCTTCCTGAGCCAACGAACCCCAAACCCAGAGCCACTCGATCTTACAAGGGTTTAGTTTCAACCTGTTGCTCCCCATCCAGCCCCTAACAGCCTCCAGGCACTGCGAGAGGGAGGACACAGCAACACTTAACTCACCACGGGCCAAGACATACAGCTGAGTATCATCAGCCTATTGGTGATACCTCAGTCCATGGTGATGGATGATCTTACCCAGCAGCTTCATATAAATGTTGAACAGGAGCAGAGAGAGTACCGAGCCCTATGGAACCCCATAAAGCTGTGGACGAGGGTTGGATCTCTCCCCTTCTATCAACACTGACTGAGAGCAGCCGCAGAGGAAGGAATTGAACCAAGACAGCACAAGGCCTCCCGCTCCCATCCCCGAAGCCGCCCCAGGAGAATCCCATGGTCAATGGTATCAATTCGCCGAGAGGTCATGTAGAGCAAGGATGGATGCACTATCCCCATCCCGCTCCTGCCAGAGATCATCTAAAAGTGCGACCAATGCTGTTTTTGTCCCAAATCCAGGCCTGAATCTTGACTGGCAGGGGTTGACATAATCTGTTTCATCCAGAAACCTCTAGAGCTGCTGCGTGACCACCTTCTCAACAACCTTCTCCAAAAATAGTACAGGTATGATCTGATCCATGCAGAATAGAAGATAGTAATTACATTTCCTTAAATCAAAATGAATAAGAAAATAGTAAAGTAACAGCTTCATATACAATCTGTACTTCCAACATTTCTGGGTCCCCAGTACACCTGGACAAGCATTTGTAGAAAATGAAAAGGATAAGATGTTTTGTTTGAAAGTCTGCTCAACTGTTTGGATAAGGTCAACAATAAATGGTGGATATAGATATGATAGGAGTGACTAGTTTCATGTCTGATAAATGCACATTTTATAATTATCAAGGAACTATCAAGATAGTCATTTAGCAGTGGTGCACCTTCCATGATCTTCACATTCTAAATATGCCAATCAGTCAGTAATGCAGTTTGCAAAACTGTATTAAGAACAGAAACATCTTAAATGGAAATTTCAGCAAACTGGCTTTTTTGTTGTAAGGAAAGCTTGATAAACTTTTTGTTACGGTGATTGTGTTATATCAGTCTTTTATTACGTTCTTTTTCTTCAGTTTCCATAAGTTGGTGAAATACAGAATTATTTCCAGAATTCAAAATTGTCCAAAATAATTTAAGATACAGGCTGCTTGCAATTATACTTGTATCAAATTGCTGAGATGAAGGGTGTGGCTCTGTTAGAATTTAAACACTCAGAATTGAGGGTGGAATAGAAACTTGCATTACCAACTACCTAATAATGCCTGGAGAAATCAAGCTAAAATAATGTAACACCCTAGATTGACAACAATGCTTTGCAGGCCTTCAAATAATAAGCAAGGTGTGGTGTCTATTAAATCTAGATACATATGAACTTTGTTGAAATATATGTATGACATATATTTTAAGTAGGAATATTAGTAATGTAAAGAGACTTTTGAATTGAACCAAATTCTGGGTGACTACATAGACAGTTCTTTTAAAAAAAATCAATGCAGAATTAGTTTGGCATTCATTCATTTAGATTTTTAAAATCATCCCAATCTAAGTTATTGTCCTGGGATTTCCTTGTGGTCTCCCATCTAGGAATTTACCAAGTTCTGACTCTATTTAGTTTTGCCACGATTAGCCAAGGTTGGGTAGTTGCTGTCATTACTTAGCCAAAGGATATAATTGGCAAAAAAACTTGACAATTGTGCAATTGCTCAGCTTCATTCACAAAATTTTACAAGAGATAAAATAATTATATGGTGCCTTCTGTCTGGTGAGGAATAGTTCATCTGGAAACATCAGTTGGGGATTTATAAATAAGGCATGCTATTCTAAACCCCTAGAAAATGCCAAAATATTCAGTCAACATCTTGATTTGTGGAACAGACATGTACACAAATATGAAAAATTGTTTGACCATGTTAAGGAATGATTACTGCGATGATTCCAGAAATGCTGCTTTACTGTTATGGGGCATATTAATCGAATTTTCCATCAATTGCTTCAACCCAGTAGCTTTGTTAATTTTTTTATGACCTTATGTAGGTTTAATTGCAGAACCACTTGCAGTAGATGCTGCAATAATGCTTCAAGAGCTTCTTCTCCAGGTAACAAGGTGCTCCAAGAATCCCTTGCCATTTTGAAGGTCTAAAACAGGGGTGTCAAACTCAAGGCCCACGGGCCAGATCTGACCCGCGGGGTGCTTAGACCTGGCCTGCAGGGCCATCCTGGAAACAGTGAAGAACTGGCCCACAGTGCTTCTGCCAGAAAATATGAAGCTTGTGAGGGCCATGTGCTGCCTTCCCAGACTCTGTTTTTGGCTACGATTACCTCCTGCAGCCCTATGCAAGCAAAAACCGAGCCCGGGAGGGCTGTGTGTGTCCGTCCCAGGTTCTGTTTTCACTGGTAGAGAGCTGCAAGGTGTCGATCTGGCCATGCCCACCCTGGTCACGCCCACCCCACCCATGTCTACTTGGCCCCCCGAGGTCAAACACAAACCTGATGTGGCCCTCAATGAAATTGAGTTTGGCACCCCAGTCTAAAAGTAGGATTCAGTACCTCTTTGATGAGAGAATAGTGAGTTCACATGTCTGCCCTTTGAGATAGGCCAGATCAAAAACAGTGCTATTTGAATCATTGGAGAATATATTATCAGGATCTTAAAATCCTTCCTCAAAACCTTAACTGCCTATTTTCAAGAATAACAAAATGAAAGTGGGTATCAGTCCTTCAAAATAGGCCAGATCAGGAATTGCCCACTACAAGAACTACTTAAATTTTACTTTATTGTTGTAGGGCATCATAATTTTGAAAACCTGCCAGAATTCCTTTTGTCCTCTCTTACTACACAGGGATTCAGTATGGAGTTATTTTGAGTATCTTTCTTGCACTTCTTTCACAGGGCTGAGATCAACCATCACTTTTATCTATGAATGGCTCTGCATTCCTGACTATCTGCACATCCCTCTACCCCAAAGCCATTCCTTTTCTCATGCTTTCTACTTTCTCAGGGGTGAATGACCATTTTGTCCCCTTTCCTTCTTAAGGTGAACACTAAAGTCCTCTACAGATACCTTCAAATTCTTCATTTAAACAAGATGTTAAAGAAGGAGGTTGGAAAGCAGGAACAACTTGGCTTCCATAATTCTTTCCAAATTCTTAATAATAATTCCTCATCAGGGCTTAAGAAAGGTGTAATCACCAACTTTCCCAGTCAATGAGTCATTCAAGGGATTATTGGGAGATTCCCCCACCTGAATCTTTTTCTTTTTGACAACCTCCAGTTAGTTCTAGTGCCCAGGAATATTGGAAAGAAATACACAAATGGTTAAGAGAAATTTGTGATGTAGAGATAAATTTCAAACCAGAATTTTTCTTACTTGGAATTACTAATAAGACGTATCCAAAGGAAACTTTTTACCTAATGATTCATATTATCACAGCAGCGAGGATGGTTTTTGCACAAAATTGGAAAAACATTGAAACTCCAATGGAAGCAGAATTAATAAAGAAAATTATTGAGTGCACAGAGATGGACAAATTGACAATGGAAATCAAAAAATAAGGTAGGTAACATCTTCTGAAGAGAGCACTAAGGATTCCATGTTTCAGTCTAAGCTACAAATATTCTCTTCTATTAATCTAGTGTATTTCAGATCTCAATCTTCCTTATGTTTGCTTCTTTCTCAACCAAGATTTGGTAGTGTATTCTTCAATTTTAGAGGGTTATTCTAACAGACAGAAATAATTATATATTTTATATAAAACTGAGTTTGAAAGAATAAAAAAAAGTGAAGAGGAAAGGAAGAAAGCATGATGATGGTATGAAAATCAGTAAGACTTCCATGGTTAGAGTCCTAAGATGAAAAGGGGGAAGAGAAACATTTTTATAAATGCCCTATAGGTTTAAATTTACAACAGGCACAATGAGGACATGAAAGCTCATGTGGCTGATTCCACATTTTTAAAAAAATATTCTGTAATTTTTTTTAATTTATCATTTTCAATGCTAACTAAAATGTGTACAATGGAGCAAAAAGGAAGAGGGTTGTAAGAAAAAGAATGGAGATTAATTTTGTATGAAATAGTCAGGAAAAACAATCAGTAGAGGTCAAATTGGTAGGATTGGAGGGAGGTTTATTTTAGCTTGGTTATCTTTATACTGCAATAAAAAGTACTGCAGGCATTTCTCACCTCATCCTTCAAATAAATTTAAAACTGGGGACTTTGAAAAGTTGAAAATACATTGGCAAAGCTTCGTTATTTCATTTCATTTTTCAGAGGCATTACCAAAAATGTATTTCAATCTGCCAAGACACCTAGATATTAATATCCTTCTTGTTTAATAAACGCTTGGAATGTTTTTTTGAGTACCGTTTTTAAAATTAGAGGAAATATGTTTCATTTTCACTTTTTAGAGCAGACTGTTTCCTGTCTGTCTGTAACTCTTTCTTTTCTCCTGGCTTAGAGCAAACACAAATGACTCAGACAGATCTCTTTGTTAAAAAACATATGCCATATATGGACAAGAAGAAAAGCATGACATTTCTTTGTGGTTGGCAGTGGGAAACTGGGAGGAATCCAAACTGATTAGCTCCATGAATTTTGCTTTCAAATACTATTTTTTTCTTGAATTATTAAATGTTCTATAATGAAACTCCTATAAGGCCAATATAAAGACAAAAGACTGGTGGAAGCTCAACACATCTTCAGATTAGTCAAGTATATCTCTAGTCCATACACTAGGTATTTCATCCAGAGTTCAGATTTGATTTGATCAGGGTAATTGAAAACAGGATTTAATTTTTATCTAGTACAGAGAAGAAGTACCTGAATCCGCTCCTTTAGATTCTGGATTAAGATAGAATTAAGATGGGATTCAGAACATTTATTTATTTAAATGAATAATGGGGTGGGGTGTGTGGGAGAGATTGCTCTGGCATACAGTATTCCAAAGGCAGTATGTACCTTAGTAGTCATGCTAAAATGCATTTTTTTATTTACTGGAAGTATAAGTAACAAACTACTGAAATTGTTTCATGTATCCTGTGTGCTGTCTTAAAGAAATCCTGACTTCAGTTTGAAATGAATGATGAACATGTTCCATGAAGCAAACCTGTTCAATTCCTAGAAAAATGCTATGAATATCAATCAATCAATCGATCAGAATAGAGCTGGAAGGGACCTTGGAGGTCATCTAGTCCAACCCACTGCTCAAGCAGGGCACCCTATACAAATTGAGGCAAGTGGCTGTCCAGGCTCCTCTTAAAAACCTCCAGTGATGAAACACCCACAACTTCTGGTGGCAAGTTGTTCCACTGGTTAATTCTTCCCAAGTTTCTCCTTAATTCCAGGTGGCGCCTCTCCTTGATTAGTTTCTATTCGTTGTTTCTCCTCTTGCCATATGGTGCTTTGAAAAATAAGTTGATCAGAAAATATGGATCAGAAAATGAATATTGATTAGAAAATAAAGCAAATCACTTATTTAAACCATTTGCATTGCCTATATTATACCAAACTTTTGGCACCTCCCAATCAAGAATTAAAAATAATAAAAACCATATAAAACTATTAAAACCTTAGACATTAAAAACAAAATCCTGGTGCCAAGTCAACTTCCAACATGTAGTCATTTCATCCTATCACCTCAATTTCCTGGGTGAGAAGCCGGGTCACAATAAGCCCATTATTAGTAAAGAGTTAGAATAAAGAGCTCCAAATCTGTTGTAGGTCACTGTGCAGCTTGTTTTTTTTCTGTCAATTCTGTTAGAGAGTAAGCATGGGGGGTTGGCAAATATCAGTAAGTGCTAATGGTCTACAGTGGTTAACATATTAGATTAGGGTCAAGGAGACAATCAAAATTCCTTCAGATATGTTGCTCATTGAATTACTTGGAGTAAGACTCAATTCAACTTGCTTCATGGAGTAGCTTTGTGTAATAAACCTAAGAAAGGTGTCTATATATAAAAACATTAACATATAATGAATTGGATTGATGGATGGATGGATGGATGGATGCGTAGATAAGACAGAAGTAGGTAAACGTCTCTATCACCAAGGGTGCTTGAAAAAGCGATAGGTAAATAGATAGATAAATAGAGAGATAAATCAATCTTAGTTCTTCCCTTTGTGTGTGTGGCTTCTGGCAGGTATACAAACAGATAGGCATATACAGGTAGTCCTCAACTTACAACAGTTCATTTAGTGACAGTTCATTTAGTTATAACAGCACTGAAAAATGTGATTTATGATTGTTTTTCACAGTTATGACCTTTGCAGCATCCCCATGATCATGTGATCCAAATTTAGATGCTTGATAACTGAATTTATGACAGTTGCAAGGTCCTGAGGTCATGTGATCAGCTTTTATGACCTTCTGGCAAGCAAAGTCCTACGTGGCTTGGGGTCAGGGTACTTGCGGGAGCGTCTCTTGCCAGCATCGACTGCCCATCGCCCTGTGCGCTCCCACAGGCAGGGCCTCCTTGGGGTGCTGTCGGCTAAACAGTGTCGGCTGGCAACCCCCAGGGGTAGGGCCTTCCCTGTGGGAGCACCCACCCTGTGGAACCAGTTGCCCTTGAGGCTGCGGTTTGCCCCTGACCTCCGTTCCTTCTGTCGCGACCTGAAGGTGTGGCTTTTCCAACAGGCTGGCCTGGACTGAGGGAGGTGGGTTTTTTAAATACGTTCTTATGTCTAGTTTTTATGGGTTTAGATAATTGTTTGGCTTGTGGTTTAATAATAATTTTAATATTTTTTAAATTTTTTACTGTGTGTTTTTATGATGTGAGCTGCCCTGAGTCCTTTGGGAGATAGGGCAGCATATAAGTCCAAACAATAAATTAATAAATAAATAAAGTCAATGGGGAAGCCAGATTCACTTAACAACTGTAGAACTTGTCAACTGCAGTGATTTACTTTAACAACTGTGGCAAGAAAAGCCATAAAAGGGCAAAACTCACTTAACAAATGTCTCACTTAACAACAGAAATTTTGGGCTCAATTATGATCATAAGTTGAGGACTACCTGTAATGAACAATTACAATAGTTTCAGCTGGAGTTGGTACCCCTTGTTTGTTGTGATGGGTATTCCAGAGAACCTTTGCATTTATTCATTCTTTGTGGTGGTGATGTTGGAGAAATTTTCACTTTGGGGCACTGTTCTTTTGGGTAAATACAGGAAGAACATATTAAGGTTCATCCATATTTACTATAAATTGCATTATATACAAGTAAGTCCTCAATTTACAATCACAATTGAACCCATTGACTTTGCTTGTCAGAAGGTCACAAAAGGGGAACACATGACTCTGGGACACTGCAACTGTCATAAATGTGAGTCAATTGTCAGTTGTGAGTCAGAAAGATTACACACTCATTGCTTCAATCATGACAAGTAAAGTGCAAACTAAATTATTCATCAGATTTCCATACCACACAAATGCAGTTTGATTCCTGGTAAAAAATAAAATTCAAACTGTTGACTGAATTTGTCATTGTTGTAATGGCAGATATGAAGATGTGTAAACCACTAAACTAAAACATACTTCAATTGTTATCAATTTTGCATAATTTCTCTTCAAAATAAACCTATGAGCTCTGCAAATTGAATTTAAAGTAAATCAAGAAAATATATTGACACTCTGGAGGTCCCCATTACTTCCTGAACTCTAAAAAGCTGTTCTAAAAAGCATTCTTCATCCCAACATCCTCCAGATGAACTGGGACAACATTTCCAACAGAGTGCCAACCTCCCCCATAATGGGAGGGATAATGTGCTAAGCATATGTAGCAGCAGGAACTCTGAACTATATGTCATATGAACTATATTACATGTCCCTGTGCTTGGCTGCTATGTAGATACCAGGAAATGTTGGGGCTGTCCTGTAAAAAGGCCTCCTACAAGCTTTGTGCTAGGACAGAGAAGCCATCAGTGGTAGGAATGAAAATATTGAGATTGCCCTAACAGCATAGACATTTTGTTTTAATTTAGAAAGATTCTGGAAAAGGCAAACTCTTAATTTCACTTAAGCATGTTCTCCATCCACACATCTTTTACACAGACCCACTTGAAGCTTATTTAAGGCAATATTAAATCATGTTGCTTAAAAATAGTGGTAAACTCTAATGCTAATCAAATGGCTTGTATTTGCATTTAAAAAAAAACGCAGCAACATTTTTACACATTCCTAATCAAAAGTGTAACTGAATTCTATTCTATTCTTTAGATTAAACTATGGGCATCTACAATTAACAACTAATAGTGATGCTTTCTTTCATTAACATATTCCTCTGAAGTAGTATTTATAATGCTAGTGGGAAAGTTTCTGTTCTTTTTATTATTTCTACTATTTAAAAGTGTAAGCCATCTGGAGTTGTTTTGGAGTTAGCTGGCCTTTAAAATCAATCAATCTAAATAAATAAAAATCCTCTAAGATTTGTTGATATAAGCTCCATGTATTCCAAAAGAGTTCTCTAAGGGATTTAGATGCTAGTTTATAACTGGAGGGTTGTAAATTGTCTTCAAAATGGATTATTCACAGTTTCCCCAATCTGCTGTAAATCTATAAATTCTTTATGTTGAGCAAAAAAATAATAATCTTCTAATAGAATTTATTCTGTCTGAGGTGAGAAATATCCTTTGAAGATATAATCTTTTCATATATAACCCAAACAAAGTGCACATGGGAGAACTTTGGACATTAGTGTTTCTGATAAATTGGTAATTTATTTCAGCTGTTAATTCCAATTCCCAATTCCAGTTTGAATTGTAAACCTAAACCAAACTGAGTTCAAGGGATTGACTGTTGTGTATTTACAAAATCTTTTCTGAACAGATAAGCAATTCTTGCTATAACTATTCAGAAAGCAGGTATTTATTATTAAACATTTAAGTCAATCAAAGATTTGTCCATAAAGAAATATGAAGTTTTCCACAGATGTATAAAATAAAATTATAATAAGTAGATAAAATCATATTGATTTATTTTAATTATATTTAACTAGATAGGATTTTTTTATTAATTCTAATTTTATACATTTACATTTTTTCTAAAGTCTGTCTTGAACTCAGAAATGAATGGCAACGTAATATGTAAATTTAATAAATTAAAATCAGTTATTGTTTCATGGCATCTTGTCTGCTGGATTGAGAGACAGCTTCAAAAAAAGTTTAGATTACTATAATTAGTTATTATTCATTTCTGGTGATTCTTGGTCATGGCCCCTATTTTCTCTGTAGAATTTAGTTAGTACTGTAGATTGAATAAAACTCTAGGCTTAGTTTTGAAAGAAGTTTTGATGTGATTAGGACAATAAAAACATGTAATCTGTAGTTATTTTTTCCCCTTTGCTCTAAATATCCATGGGAAGAAATTGGACAGATTACTCCATCTTCTTGGTTGATGTCCTTCACTGATATAAACTGTAGGGGGCACCTTGTACACTTTGTTGGAAAATCTTCTAGCTGCTAGAGTACATCAAAATAAGACTTCTAAAAAATTAAATAGAATATTTTACGTGGTAATTCCATTAAATGATCTGAGATAGTAAGGTTTCTAATGAAGCAAGGGACTACTTGCAAATGGTTTGCAGTGGATGATCTCATGTTTTTATTTAAGTTAAATATTTATTTAATCCTAGTTCAATATTATTTCATCTTGGATTTCCTTCAGTTTTCAGTTATATAATAATATAAATTAGACTGAATAGTCCTTGGATAAGTTGTTCTTGGGTTTAATCTTAGTCACTTCTTAATGTTTTGTGCCATTTCATTACAATGTGCCTGTACTTTAACTATTTTTTATTGTAGAAGGGAATGCAAACTGCTAAAAGTCCTGTTGAACTGGAGAAGCATAGAAGTTCCAATAAATAAAGTAATAATTGGGTTGCCAGGTTTTTTTATAAAGTGCCTTACATAATAAACTGATTAGTTTTTTTTAAATGAACTATTACTTTGAGAAATGGGAAGTAACTGACTTTATGCCTGCCACATATGCTAACCAATCAGCGTCATGTATAATTTTTTAAAATATCAGAACAAAAGTGACAAGAACACAGTGGATCAGTTCAGTAGCCAGTAAATTCTTAAAATGTTTGGATCACCTTATGAGAAAAGAAATATTGCTTATAATATCATTTTAATACATACCTACTTTTCTAATTGTGGGCCATGCAATGCCTCAAGCCAATTTTCTCCCTAAAATTCAAGCTAACAAAAAAAGAAAAAACCATAAACACTTAGCACTAACTTCATGTTAGGAGGAAATTGCTATAGAGACCAATCAGGTTAGATTCACTGGGAGACAGCTTTCTTTCACTTGAACAAAGCTATTCTTTGAATACCTTTGGTATCCCGTTTTTTTGAAACTTGACTGCTTCGAGATTACAATTGGTATACTTTTTGCAAGAGACAGGCTAAACTGTAAAATAAAAATGAAGATAAGATATAGAATAATTTGAAATGATATGCTTCCTTAGGAACAATGTAGAAGCTATTAACTGGGTATGTAGATACTTAATAATTATTACTCTACAAATGGTTGATAAATACTTTTAAGATTTTGTGGTTAGGAGTTTGATTAACAAATACAGCATATATAAATATATGTGAATACCACAACAATATGAATAATAATGTAAGATTACTTAGGACTGGATATATGTTTGGCTCAATGCAAATCTATATCCACCAAAAGTTGTTTCACAAGCAATCTGGTTCAACTGGTTTTCTTTTCTTTTTTTCCCTTAAAGTCATCCAACTCATTCAGCGAAGTGACGTTCAAAGTAATACAATGCTAGCTTAGGAAACGAAAAAAAGGGGGGGGAAACCCAATGTGGATGTCTTTTCTCCAGAGCACAATTTGCCATTGAAAACAGGATCCTATTATTTTACAGATGAATTGGTTATCTCCAGTGTGTTGACTAAATAGGGAAAAGACTCTTAGGTGGTTTCTAGAAATGGCTAAATCCTTCACAAACCTGTGGCTGTAACTACTTTGCAGCCTGTGCAGCCAGGACATATAGGAAAAATAATTTCTACCTTGATGTACCTTATCATATTTTTTTTAAAAAAGCACAGACGCCCTCCCCGCAAGGCTCACTTACAAAAAACCTCAATAATTTGATAATAAATTAATAGGCTAGGCTTTCAGTTGCACAATTAACAGATCTACTGAAAAGGGCATTGCTGGAGTTACAGCCAAATTATTAGAGTTTGAGTACTGTACAGTTACATCTTTTTCAGACAATCCCCTTTTTTGTTTTACTCTAATGCTCAAGTAATCCTGACCAAAACAAAGAAGAATCACATAGGACCAAAATCAAATAGGCCAATTTGCTGTTTTCTGAATCCAGCCAATTGCTATTTATTTGATAATTCATGAGTCACCTAATGTGAAATACAAATCCAGTAAAATGTTTTGTCCTACTTAATGAGAATCTTGAAGAAATGTTGATGCTTCATGAAAACTTATACCTCTGGCTTTGTTCTTGCTATTCTCTTCTATCCATTTATCCTCTATTACCCCTCCAGCAAGTGGGGAATTCCCTAGGGTTGAAATGTTCAGCTTAAAAACATTTTTTTTCCAACTGCACATATTTTCCCCCAGAAATCAATAAATCCAGCCCTGTAACTTTTATTTTGACAAACCATAGATGTGCACTATTAATACATATAACTATTGTATTGCAAAATACTTTTTTGTAGAGCCCCCCAAAAAATCCACCCAGTTTTATCTGGTGGTTAAGGCATCAGGCTAGAAACCAACAGCCTGTGAATTCTAGTCCCACCTTAAGCATCAAAGCCAATTGGATACTTTGGGCCAGTCACTCTCTCTCAATCCAGCCCACCTCATACAGTTGTTGTTGTGGGGAACATAAGAGGGGAAGGAGGATTAGGTATGCTGCCTTGAGTTATAAATACAGGTGCGATATAAATAAATAAATAAATAATGAATACAATATTGCTATTTAACTTGTAAGGCAGTAATATAAATTAAAAATGAAAATAATAATAATACCAATTGTGATTGGAATGATACTAAAGGACTTCCTCAATATCTGGATATATTGAATTCATCAGACCTGAACATCCTAATTTTACCAAAAAAAAAAAAAGCCACCTGCTTGGATCTGCCTATATTAGATGCTACTTTAATTGTTCTTGGGTCCTTGGTTAGGTCTTGCATTATTAAATTTCCACCAGTCTTAGACTGTTATTCTGTTTGGATTACCCACCTATAATAATGCTTTTCATTTTGAATTGTTATAATGAGGCTGGTACTAATGACCTATATTGATTGCTGTGAAGGAAAACATCTCCCCCTGAGCTAAAATAAATTCCTTGGGATTACATGGACATCTTCATGTAGTTCTTTTGGCAACAATTCAGAAGTGTTTATTTTACTTCTTTCTTCCAGGATCATCACCATCATCATCCTTCCCCCCCGCCTCCCCCTTTCCAGTCTAATAGATCTTTGAGATTTTCTGGTGTTCCCTTCAGAGTCTTAGTCAAGTCTTAACTTGACTAAGTTAAAAGTTAACCAATACTTAACTTTTTCAAGATCACTCAAAGTCAGCTCAATGCTGCCACTTATTCTAAATGTGATAAATATTCTGAAATCTTAATTTTTTTCTATTCATGCTAAATATTGTTAAATTTGCTTAAACCAAGAGAGAGGGCAAACAACAAATATATATGATAATGTTGTGACACACATTCTGTCCCGTATTATTTTCTGATCTCATGATTTAAGGTTGGGCATGTCTTCTGTTGTGATGTCTTGGTGGTGCAGGCTGTTAAATGCCTAGCACTTAATTCCAGCTGCCTACAATTAGTGCAGGTTCGAATCACACCAGGCTCAAGGTTGACTCAGCCTTCCATCCTCTCAGGGTAGGTAAATTGAGGACCCAAGATTGTTGGGGGCAATAAGCTGACTTTGTAAAAAATGCCGCTTAGTAATAAGCAGGCATATACAATGGAATGAAGGCTATTGCTGAGCGCATTGGGTTGCGCTCCAAAAATTGTAAGCCACCCTGAGTCTCCGGAGAAGGGCGGCATATAAATATGAATTTTAAAAAATGCCATAATGTGTATTGTATAACTTTGCTGTTATCATAGCTAGGAATATTCATAAATGTGTCAAAACTTGAGTTGTATTTTCAATGTAATTCCCACCGAAATGTTATTGATTCAAATATCTGCAGTAGTAATATTTTAAATATTACTTTTTTCCCTGTCCCATCCCACTCCAAATGATGGATTCTCTCACATTCTAGAACATCTACTTTTGTATAATTTCTTTTTATTACAGTTTATTGTGATATAGAATACAAATGGAAATAAATACCAGTGGGAAGAGGGCAAGGTGAAAGGAAAAAGTTTTAAAAAGCAGTTAATTCCAAGTCTTTTTGGTGCAGTAGAATAAACTAATACAGTTACAAACACAGATTTTTGCTTCACATTTCTGATAGATAAAAGCCATTTCTATAACAACAAAGTTAATTTAGTTATCAAAACTTAAGATCCAATTTTCATTTTTTCTCTTGTGAGCATAAAGCCCAGAAGTGATTACCAAGCAGAAATGAAACTGAATAAATTCTCCTTAATTAAAACAGTTAACTTTGCTATCTCCGTCAACTCCAATACTTTTTCTATCCATTCTTCCATTGTAGGAATTGACATGTCTTTCCATCTTTGCATATATAAGATTCTCATCGCTCTCAATATATATAATAACACAGTTCCAAATTTTGTTCCATGTCCAATAGCCCTAAAAAGAAAACTGGTTTCAGCTTTATATTTCTTCTGAATTAAGACAAAAATTTGGCCCAAATATTTCATAACTCATTACATCTTCTAAGCTGAAGATAAGTTGGAATTTCTTTGAAAAAATACCTCCAAATTATTATTTATTTATTTATTTATTTATTTATTTATTTATTTATTTTATTGGACTTATAGGCCGTCCTCTCTCCGGAGGGACTCAGGGTGGCTTACAATAAAAAATGAGAATACAAATATTAAAATACAATTAAACTAGTCAAATTAGCCCAATAAAATTTTTCCCTTTACGTTATTAACACTGTGTTCATTGTTTACTTAGTTAAAGTACAGCAAAGATACAGAACCCACAATCCAACAGCCGTCCGGTAAATCAGAGCTGAAATGCATGGGAATTGATTATCTTTGAACAAGTTGTAAGGATATTCCTTTTCACACTTCTTTTCAAGATGAGAACTAACACAAATGTTTTGCTGATAAACACACTTTTTTCTTATTAGGAGCAAGATTCTTCTATAAGGCTTGGTAATGATAAAATCTCTGAAGGTGTTAAATATGACTAGGATGCTCGACTATTATGTATAGTTAAAGATTAATAAGCTACAATGATTGGTTTGATATGGATTTATTGCCTAATTAACTATTTACCTTTTATATAAGTTACAGTGGTACAAAATGTTATGTATGTAGGTTTGAATGTCATTGGTTTAGTTTGAATTGTTCTTGTAAAATGTCAAATATGATTGATTTGAAAAGTGCGGAAAACCCTGCACTCTGATTGGCTGGCAACTGCGGCTGCTGGCTATAAGTAGCAGCCGTAGCCCAGCCAAGACGGGTCCATTCGAGCTGTAGTCATTAATAAACTCTTCACTGAAGCTCTTCGCATCTGACTCTTCATGCAAACTTAACACTGGCGACGAAGGTGGGATTCCCCTGAAGAGAAGACGCGAAGACAAGTAGAAGAGCGAGATGGCTGCACTGAACACCCCTCCAGCCCCGTTCGATCCGGAGGCAGAAGACTGGGAATCGTATGTGGATTGCTTCCAAATGTATTTGGAAGGAAACGACCTTGCTGACATCTCCGAGAAGCGGAAGAGGGCGGTCTTTCTTACGCACTGCAGTCCGGCAGTCTTCAAGATGGCGAACGCATTGGTGGGAGCTGCAGACGTGAAGGTAATGGAATGGCCTGATTTAGAAAAGCTTTTAAGAGCCCATTACGCCCACAAGTATCGTGCCTCATTAAGAACACGAGTTTTACCATCGGGATCAAGGGGAAAGCGAAAACGTTAACGACTTCGTGGCAAGTTTAAGAGACATTGGGGTGCATGCGAGTTTAACAACTTGGAGGAGGCCATGCGATCGATTTGTTCTAGGCCTCAAAGACAAAGTGCTTCAGAGCAAATTGTTATTAAAACCTAAGATCACGTTGAAGGAAGCCATAGAAGAGGCCTCCTCAGCAGAAGCCACTAAGTCCTCAGTGGCAGCCATGAAGAAAATTAACAAGGCCTCAAGCCATTCTGATGTGGAAAAGTCCACAACAACTCATTGCGAGCAAATAGATTCTGAATCAGACTGCAGTGAGGTGGAGGAAGGAATTTATAGACTCAGAATGGAAAAGAAAAAGAAAGACCTGGGAAGAAAATTGCAGAGGTTGTGTGGGGGCCACCCCCGCACTGAATGCAAGTTTCTTGATACCATCTGCCTTCGTTGTGAAAAAAGAGGTCACTTAGCAAGAGTCTGCAAATCATCCAGAACTCCACCACACAGAAGAAAGTTTCCTGACAAAGATTTCAAGCCGAACAACTTCAGTGAGAAAATGGGGCGCAACTCAGAAGCAAATGGGAAGAATGAAACTCATCAAACAGTCACCATTGGTCATTCTTCAACCTTAAGAAGCAGAAAAGTACATGTGAAGGTGTTCATTGAAGGGAGGCCTTGCCAAATGGAAGTGGACTCAGGCTCTTATTTATCTATGGTGTCATGGGACACTATTCACAGACTACTTCCCAACATTCAGAAGAAACATTTCCAGAAGCAAGCACTGACTCTTAAAGACTACCAAGGGAACAAGATTCCAGTAGTTGGAACAAGAGAATTCAACGTGAAGTTCAAAGGCCACACCAAGCGTTTGCCCCTGACCATCGAGGACAAGGATGCCCAAGCTTGCTGGGACTTGAGTGATTCAATCCACTAGGCATCGAGGTGACTGGCATCAATCACGTGAGCAACTCTGAATGGGAGGAGGCCTTGAAGTCTGAGTTTCCAGAGGTCTTCAGCGAAGGATTGGGCAAGTATATGGGGACCCTATCACTTTCAACCTAGATCCCAAGGTGCCCCCAATTCGTTTAAAGCCCAGAAGGGTCCCATTTGCCTTAAAGGAAAAAATTGATGCACAATTAGATAAACTAATAGCTCAGGAGTTTTAGAGCCCACTGACCACTCCAGATGGGAGACACCTATAGTCACACCTGTCAAGACTGATGAGTCAGTAAGAATCTGTGGGGACTATAAGGGGACACTGAACCATGTGCTGCAGCAGAGCGCATACCCAGTTCCAGTGGTGCATCATCTATTACATTCCCTTGGCAGGGGTACAGTCTTTGCCAAATTGGATCTGGCCCAGGCATATCAACAACTAACAGTTGATGATGCCACTGCAGAGGCCCAAACCATTGTGACTCATAGAGGTGCCTTCAAATGTAAAAGGTTGCAGTTTGGAGTAAGCGTGGCACCAGGCATCTTCCAAAGCATTATGGAAAGGATGCTCCAAGGACTGCCAGGGGTAGTACCTTACTTTGATGATGTGTTAATCTCTGCTGAAAATGACACTCAGTTACAAGAAAAACTCAGAGAAGTCCTTACCAGATTCAGGAAAGCAGGGTTAAAAGTCAAGGAAGAAAAATGCACTCTTAAAACTGACAAGGTTGAGTTCCTGGGCTATATGATTGACAAGCATGGCATCCACCTACCGATGCCAAGGTTCAAGCAATCAAAAAGCCCCTAGACCTAAATGCAAAACAGATTTGCAAGCCTTCCTTGGACTCATTAACTTTTATCACATGTTCCTACCTCAGAAGGCAACCATTGCAGAACCATTGCACAGATTACTTGACAAAAGTCTGTTTGGGTCTGGGGAGGAAGAACAATCAGCATTTAACAGTATTAAAAGACTAATCACGTCTGATGCTGTACTGATACAGTTCTCTGAGAATTTGCCTGTTGTACTGACTTGTGATGCATCCCCTTTGGTGGGTTTTTTGAGCCACAGGCTTCCCAGCAGAGAAGCCCCGATTGCATTTTACTCTCGCACTTTGACCAAAGCAGAGAAATTACAGCCAATTGGACAAGGAAGCATTGGCAATTGTTGCAGCTGTCAAGAAATTTCATGAATATTTGTATGGGAGAACATTTACCATTGTTACAGATCACAAACCTTTGTTAAGCATTGTGGCAGGAGATAAACCTACACCTACTATCCTGTCACCAAGAATGCTGAGGTGGACTGAATTTCTTGCTGCTTATTCTTACAAACTTATCCACAAGCCTGGCAAGGACATTGGACATGCTGATGCACTGAGTCGTTGCCCACTTCCTTGCCACAAGGAGGACTTTGAACCTGAAACACACACCTTTTTCCTAGAAACTGTTGCCAAACTTCCAGTGCATGCTGCTGAAATTGCCAGAGAGACTGCCAAAGACACTTTATTGGCTCCTGTTATAGGCTGGATTAAGAAAGGTTGGCCTCTTCAAGATCTACCTCACCTGGCCCAACCTTTTAAGTCCAGGCAAACTGAATTATCTGTATTAAGAGGATGTATTTTGTGGGGTAACAGGGTGGTTATTCCTGCAAAACTACAAAAAGAGGTTTTGGAAATGTTACATGAGGGTCATCCTGGTATTGTAAGGATGAAGGGATTGGCCAGGAGTTATGTATGGTGGCCAGGTATTGACAAAATGGTTGAAAACTGGGTTGCATCTTGTCCCAACTGTCAGGTAGTCAGGCCTGCCCCACCTCTCACCCCCAAACAGGAATGGGAATGTCCTAGGGGCCCATGGTCTAGGATTCACATTGATTTCGCTGGCCCTACCAGAGGGCACACCTTTCTTATTATAGTAGATGCATATTCCAAATGGCTAGAGGTAATCCCTATGGCATCCACCACAACTGATGCTGTCATCAAGCAGCTCAAAACTTTTGTAACCCACGGGTTACCTGATGTTCTTGTTTCTGACAATGGCCCTCAATTTACATCCAACCTTTTGAATCCTATTTAGCACAACAGGGTATCAGACATGCCCTCACTGCCCCTGGGCACCCTTCACTAATGGCCAGGCTGAACGCATGGTACATTTTACCAAGGAGAAACTTCAGCAACTGGGTCCTGGGGACATCACTGAGAAAGTTGAAAACTTCTTAGCATTCAGCACATCACTCCTAACCCATCTAATAACTTATCCCCAGCAGAGTTGTTGATGGGTAGGAAACTTAGGTCTTCCCTTGACCACCTTCATCCCACTTACGCAAACGCACCACTAGATTCCACTTCCAAAGTTTGCACATTCAGTGTGGGTGATTCTGTTTATGCTAAGAACCTTATGGGTGAGCCTTTGTGGATTCCTGCTGAGATAACTCAAATCACAGGCCCTCGTTCTTACAGGGTACAAACAGAGGATGGAGTCCTCTGGAGCAGGCACATTGATCAACTTAGATCCAGGTTTTCTCAGGAACATCGCACTTGTTCCTCACCTGATGTCAATTCTAGGGGGGAAGGGGAGGAGCAGGAGGATAATCAGCAAGCAAGAATCCATCCCATGTGTAACGAGCCATTACGACAGGAACCATTCCAAAACCTGTCACAATGCCAAAATCCATCCTTAGAAGTGGAAGATTGTACATCACTACCTGACTTGGGTGCTGACATTGGGCTGGAGATGGGTTGGGAGGAGAGACCAGATTCTAACAATCAAACAGGGTCTTCTTTCACAGGAAGTCCCAGTAGGGAAATGTCAGCAGACACATTTCCTCTCTCACTGGGTGAGAATGTTAAAACTTCTGAACCATGAAGGTCTCAACGTATGCACAAGAGCCCCACCTATTTAAAAGAATACATTAGATAGGTTGGGGTTTGGTATGGACTGAACCTAGTGGGGAGGGGTGTTATGTATGTAGGTTTGAATGTCATTGGTTTAGTTTGAATTGTTCTTGTAAAATGTCAAATATGATTGGTTTGAAAAGTGGAAAACCCTGCACTCTGATTGGCTGGCAACCGCTGCTGGCTATAAGTAGCAGCTGTAGCCCAGATAAGACGGGTCCATTCGAGCTGTAGTCACTAATAAACTCTTCACTGAAGCTCTTCGCGTCTGACTCTTCATGCAAACTTAACACAAAAGGTGATGAAGTCACCCCCCACTCAATAAAATAGTCCATTAAGATAATTCATTAACATTACAAAAGAGGGCTGCAGCTTTTATTGGTGCCAGCAAACGTCTGGGAAAGGGTAAGCTGCATTACCACAGGAAATTCTTTTTATGCCAAATGTGTGCTGATAGAATCTAAAAACTGTTTTCCATAGATAATATCCTCCCTTTTTTTGACATGTTACCCAACCAGATTTACATGAAGGCTTTATGCAGTTTTCGTGCCTTGGGCCTGACAGTTATCTTATCTTCCCAACACCACAGATATTGGAGGAGAGTAACAATATAATTCAAGCGTTAAAACTTCACATTCTCTTTGAAGCAGCTCAGATGGAATGTCGAACCACTGGTTGCACCAGCAGACAATTTGGGGGAGAGTGCAATAAACAATGGATTGTGGCTACGAAAGCCAAGACTTGATTAAATATATGCAAAATGAAAAGAAGTATAATGTGATAATTTCTGGACAAATAATAACAGGTAACTGAGTGGTTTCTTTTAAAAAGCAAGAAGTAACACTGTGCTTTTAATAGAAATAGCATTTAGACTTATAGACTGCTTCACAGTGCTTTACTGCCCTCTCTAAGCGGTTTATAGTGTCAGCATATTGCCCCCAACCATCTGGGTCCTCATTTTACCCACCTCGGAAGGATGGAAAGCCAAGTCAACCTTGAGCCTGGCGAGATTCGAACTGCCAAATTGCAGTCAGCTGGCAGTCAGCAGAAGTAGCCTGCAGTACTGCACTCTAACCACTGGACCACCGTGGCTTTTAAACAGTGATTTAGAACTGTACAGGTTGTCTTAAACTTATGACTCCAACTGAGCCCAAATTTTCTGCTGTTAAGGGAGACATTTGTTAAGTGAGGTTTGCCTCATTTTATGACCTTTCTTACCATAGTTGTTAAGTGAATCACTGTAGTTGGTAAATTAATAACAAAGTGAATCTGGCTTCCCCATTGATTGAAAAGGTTGCAAAAGGTGATCACATGACCCCAGAACATTGCAACCATCATAAATATGGGTCAAGCATTTGAATTTTGATCATGTGACCATGGAGATGCTATGATGGTCATGAGTGAAAATTGGTCAGAAGTCACTTTTTTTCAGTGCTGTTGTAACTTTGAATGGTCACTAAATGACTACCTGGAGTATCCCGCCTTTGCAAAGCTTTGGTTACAAATTGATCAATATTTCTATAGTATTAGCCAACAGGACTTGTTTTTCATTGTTGTCATTGCAAATTCCTGTGCAGGTACCAGTGACTTTCAGAAAATGTAACAGAAGAAGGCATTTTTGACTCTGCTTTTTGGTGATTACTACTGGGGAGCACAAGGGAGAATTCTACTTATGGTCTCCCAAAACAGAACTTAGCACCAACTAGCAATGATTTTGTTGAAGGTATTATTTCACATCCCAAGCATAAGGCTCTAAACCAGGGTGATCTAACCTTGGAAACTTTAAGACTTGTGGACTTCAACTCCCAGAATTCCCCAGCAAGCAGGGAGTTGAACTTCACAGGTCTTAAAATTGCCAAGGTTGAACACGTCTGCTCTAAACCATAACACAAGTTATTTGATTTTGGCTTAATATGCTGTGTAAATCCTCCAAGTTTTATAAACCATATTTCCTGTGAGAATGTGTTGCATAATTCCTGTCATCTGGTTTAAACAATAAATCATGCTTAATGGAAATTAGAATTAAAATATTTTTTATTGGCCAAGTGTCCTAGGACAATGATTGGACACATGAATGATGATTTAACCATCTTGAGTCCAAAATATAGTAAGATAGATAGAATTTGAGTGTTGAAATTTAAAAATCTTGCTCATCCTGGGTGATCTGGGTGATCTTGACCTAATCACTGTCTTTCAGCCTAACTTCATTCATAGAATTGTTGGGAAGGGCATAAGGACTAAATGACTGTTTACTATTTCAATGTCTTTTGTAAGAAGCAGACAGTCAAATGTTCACCGCTTCAATCTGTCCCCAATATATATAAATATTTATCAGCAGAGGGATTATATTCTAATGATTTAGGAGGGCTGAATCAGTCGGACTCTTTATACTTGAGGAAGTCTTTGAAAGTGATCCTTACCTAGAGTGGCAAATTGATGTTGAACTGATATAACTAATGAAGATAGTACATTGGATCAAAGGAAGAAGTTCCATAATACCCAACAGGCAAATGACTAAACAATGACTTAGGCCTATTGCTGACATTCCTTTTGAATATAGATCAAAGAGATAAAAAGAGGTGTTTCTTTTTTAAAAAAGAAAGAAAATGATAACATTTTTAAAAAAACCTACAAATTTAATTTCATAATTTTGTCCTGAATAAATTACAAATTTCTGTGAGCTTCTCTGAGAGTTGTTTTTTTTTAAATAGAAAATATGATGAAGTGTTTTCAAACATATCTAGAAATCTGTCTGGAATTTCCAAATTGTCTTTGAAGCTACAGCCAGCAGATTGTAGTCAAGTTTAGTCAACCATTTATCAGAAAGCTTCACATGTAAACAGCTGTCTTTTGGACCAAAGACTTTGAAGTTAAGAGAGACAACATGTGACATAGTTTAATCTTAGAAAGCTATAATATACGACACCTTAACTGGTCCATTTTGTCCCCAAATAAATTTTAAATGTATACAAATGAGCATATTGCTGCACAACACAAAGCCTCTGAGCTTTTTATATTAAATGGAATCAGCCAGCTGTGTTGTTTGGGCCTGATGACTCTGCCAACTATTCATTTCTTTTCTTCTGAAGTGAGGCCCCATCCATTCTTCAGGCATCATCTTCAGATCTTTGAGCTCACTTCCTGTTGTAGCAGCCCTTTCAAGACTGTAGTGAAAATCTGGTGCTTTATACATTCAGGTTTTCCTACAAAGATTATGGGGTCCTTTTAGCATAGCAGTGCATAGTTCCAGGTTAATTGTAGGTGGTTCTTAAATATTCACATTTCCTACTGTTCCCCCCACAACTTTCTAGTTCCTACTTATTCTCACAACAGGGGGGGGGAGGGAGAGAGAGAGAGAGAGAGAGAGAGAGAGAAATCCAATGTCTGTCCATCTCTATGATTTTCTGCTCTGCCTACATATGATTTATCTTTGTCATGGGACCGGCCTTTGTCCTCTTGACTTACATCTCCATCATCCTGTGGTCCTGACTTATGCTGCTTCCTTAAGTTGTAACATTAACCACAGACAGAAGCTGGGAGTATTTCAAACATGACCCCATCTTAACAGGTCCATTCTAGCACAGACAATTTGCAGATACAGCATGATCTCACCCAGTTTTAGTCATCATGAGCTTCAGTATGAATGCAAGAAAAGCTACTGGCATTTTAAACCATCTGTAAAACTGGACAGTTTTAATCTGTGAGGCAAGACATATTGCAAAGATAGGATCTTGAAGGAATTATTCACACAGTGAGAAAAAAGTGTGTAGTGAGTCAGTTCGTGTCCTGATATAAACCTGATTATACCAAGCAACTGGATCTCATGAGTTCACAATGTTCCTGACTCTTTTCTGAAGAAGTTAGATTTTTCCTACGGCACTTTCAACCAATGCCAGTCTCAAACCCATTCAAATGAATACAATCTAACATTAAATCAATCATCATCTCTTAATCACTGGAAAAAGCAAGACATTCCGGTTGAGCTTCCTTTCTCTTTACTTTTCTTTGTAAGGTCACCCTTTCCATTACTCAGAAACTTCTATGCCATCAAACAAAGAATGGGGGTTAAATGGAAGTTATTCATCAGTTTTGTAATCCCTCTATTACATAAATATCAATTTCTCTGACAGGTACAGATACTAACTTTCTATAGAAAAGGGGCATGAATTCAGGTCATCAGACAGCTTGGATTTGACAGAAGTTAAACAGTTTGAGTTTGGGATCTATGTAGGCATCTATTTTCCTATAGATTTCTCTACACTCAAGCACTGATTCCCATTTCATTCCTCCTCTTCCTCTAATCTAGAGGTTGCTATATATCCTTCGCTTAACCTCACTGGTCTCTCATTTATCAGCAGGAAGGCTCAAATCCAGGAAACCCCCACTAGCACTTGAGCAACATCTGCCCAGCAACTTGAACATTGATTCCCAGTGGAAAGCCGAATGGATCACTGAACACTCAGTTATAGGAAAACATGTAAATGAGCCCACAAAAAAGGTGCTAGGATTTGAACTGCCAGATCAGCAATGGACAATGGACAATCCTGAACAGGATTCGCATCTTACATGGCATCTGCCAGGACTCTCCGTATAAATGGGGCATAGTATCCTCCTCTCAGTGTGATTATGGGGTCCCACATCAAACTGTAGATCACATCGTGACCAGCTGTAAGCTGAGATCCTATACCACTCCAGTATCTGATTTTTTTTAATATAAAAGATACTGCACTTCAGTGGTTAGATGGCTTAGACATTCACATTTGAACATAGATATTTTCAACATTTATATTTTATTGGGCTCTATTAAGCTAGTTGAAATGTTAATCTATATTGCTAGTCTATGTCTATATGCTTTATGCTAAATAAATACATAACTGGTCTCTCAGATGTGCCCTAAGAATAATTAGGGAGGACAGCAACCGATTGCGTACCACTAATAAAACGATTACAAGAATCTTTACCATTCCTCACTTGAATGTCATTTTGTGAAGAAAATGAAGACAGCAACTAGTTTGGAACTCCTACTTAAGAGCAGTCTAACATTTTTCGGCAACAGTTCCACTACTTTTCTGCCCACATTTTCTGCTTTGAGAGACATGCTATGCCAAAGAATAAACATGTGCCTCTACCTCCCTCCTCCACTATTTTGACGTGGTTGTTTTCCCCATTTTTTGGGGGGGGTAGTTATTAGCTCCCAGGTTAAATAGCATGTTCTTCAGAAAATCTCCTATAATTTCATGTAATATAAAACAATCACCTTGACCTTACAATGATTTTGATTTATTTTTAGTATTAATTGTAAGTGTTGAAGCTGGTGAGTTGGGAACCACTCCTTCTCAAACTAGAAAAAGTCATTTCAAGCTTGGGAAATGAATAGCCACGAGGTTGTTAACTCAAAAAGGTGAGAGGGAGATACTCAGGATTCACCCTTGGGAATACATGATGTATTCCTGGATTTGTGGTGGCAGAGTGGTTAAGAGTGCAGTATTGCAGGCTACTTCTGCTAACTGCAGGTTGCTTGCAATTTGGCAGTTCAAATCACCCCAGGCTCAAGTTTGACTCAGCCTTCCATCCTTCCGAGATTGGTAAAATGAGGACCCAGATTGTTGGGGGTAAATATGGTGACTCCGTATAAACCGCTTAGAGGGGGCTGTAAAGCACTCTAAAGCAGTATATAAGTCCAAGTGCTATTGCTATGATAGTAAGTGGAGCATTTCTTGTACAGATAGCTTTAAGTGGACCTTGCCAGAACAGATCCTGCCATAGCACAGGAATAGCTCTAGGAAGAAGTATGTGGAGAATTTCTGGTACGTATAGCTTTCTATACGTATGCAGTGGCTCAGTGGCTAAGATGCTGAGCTTGTCAATCAGAAAGGTTGGCAGTTTGGCAGTTCGAATCCCTAGCGCTGCGTAATGGAGTGAGCTCCCATTACTTGTCCCAGCTTCTGCCAACCTAGCAGTCTGAAAGCATGTAAAAATGCAAGTAGAAAAATAGGGACCACTTTGGTGGAAAGGTAACAATGTTCCGTGCGCCTTTGGTGTTTAGTCACGCTGGCCACATGACCACAGAGACGTCTTCAGACAGCACTGGCTCTTCGGCTTTGTAACAGAGATGAGCACCACCTCCTAGAGCCAGAAACGACTAGCATGTATGTGTGAGGGGGACCTTTACCTTTACCTTTATAGCTTTCTAGTCCTCTGTGATAAATCTACCTATCCAGAGGTAGGCTGCACTTACATTAACAACTCATTCACTAGTTGTGAGCGCACCCTCTTTGGGGCTGAAACACAGCTTCAAACATGCAGCTAATCTACTCATGCAACTCCGGTGAGTACAGCAGGCATGGCACAGAACTCAGCTGGACAGTGTGAGCCAGAAAGTTAGTTATATATGGAAAGGATAGTGCAGGGGTGGCTGGGGAGGCCCAGCCAGTGATCACAACTATCGGTTCACCCAAACCAGTCTGACCAGGTAGCAGCCCACCACTGTACCTATCCAACCTTCTGATATCTGCTTGGAAGCGCAGAGCAGGGAGAGTCTAGTTGCCATACTTGGTATGAAAATAAATGATTGTATGCAGTTGCCCACTAAATGTCTGCCTCCTTTTCCATGTGAGGCAAAGGTCCTTGACCAAAAAAGGCTGCTCATATCCTGCGTTCTCATTTTTTAGTCTATTGCATTTTGTACACAACATGCTTTCTGACGAGAAACCACGATCTTGTTCCCTGTCGGGCACATTGTGCACTGCTCAAAACATACCAAGGCAGCCTTTCCTTACTAAATGCCCTCCATATGTGTTGGAACAACAACTTCTGGAGCCCTTAAATTTCGTAATCCCAGTACCATTGCCACCCTGTCACTGCAGAATCACCTATCTGGATCTGCAGTGTTTGAGAAAGCTCTTTCACCTTGTTTCATATGTTATTATTTCCATTAAATTCCACACGCCCAATGGCGGATTAAGGCTCACTGGTGCCCTAAGCAATGACAAATCTTGGTGCCCCCCTCCTTTAATACATACTGTACAAACGAAGCCAATCTTAGGCTACATAAAAGTTTTTGTGGTGCCCCTTTGGGCCTGGTGCCCTAAGCACGTGCTTAGTCTGCTTAATGGTTAATACACCACTGCACATGCCTTTACTTGCAATCTTTTATTTAGAAGTGAAATGAAGGCCCCAGGGCAAAATTTTATTTATAGGATGATTTATATATTCCCCCTTTTCCTCTTAGTTTTTGGAACCTATTGCTCCGCACCCAGTTTATGAGACCACCAACATGGTGTAAAGAGCTAGCAAACCCTGAGAGTTTCTACTTCGTGTTCTGCTCTGTTTGGCCTTTTGAAAGGGACTTAGCGCTAGGCCTTGTGAATTAATGGCACTGCTGGTGCAGAAGATCATTAGGAATAGTTTGGTCTGAACAAAAGGTGGTTTGTTCCCATTGTCTTGTCACTGGATGTTTTAAAATGCAGAAAAATCGTATTAATTATCTAACCATATAAATTTACCTACAGTGTTAAAAAAAACTCTAAGAAAAAGTTACCACTCATTACTGAAAAGCTGGATACTTTATTAAAGATTTCCATATAGTAAGTACAGTTCTGTTTGCTGGTATTTTATTGAAAATATGTGAAAATAAGTGAATGACTCTACTTTTACAAATAGAATTATATAGGTTGGTGGATCACTCTCTCTTACACCACACCACAGAGAGATAAATGCTCTCCGCATTTTACACAAATTACAGTAACAAGTCAGACAGCAGTGTAGACATTATGCTGAATATTTTCCCCTGATAAATTTCTTAACTCCATAACTTTAAAAAAAATGTTTCAGGTTGTTCCTTTCTGTAACCAACCGCTTCCTTATAGGTCAGAGGTGTCAAACTTGCGGAATCATGTCATATGATGTATCGTGACTTTTTCCCTTCGCTAAACTGGGGTGGGCGTGGCTAGCGCGTGATGCATCCTGCCTGCGGGCCACAAGTTTGACACCTCTGCTATAGGTGGAAAATGAAGACATATTATGGACTAGTGCCTTCCCTAAACATCTGCTATAGAACTTATATGTATCATACACATCATACCAATTCCTTTTAGGGCAAGCAGTATTATACAAAAAATAGAAAAAGAAGAAGAAACAAATAAACAAAAGAAAATCAAGTTGTAATAGAAAAGAAATAGTAATATACACACCTTTGCTTAACATCATTCATAGTGCCTATCTTGATCTATGTTCTGTCTTTACAGACTGTCCTTGTTTCCATCATGTCTATACACTGTCTTCTGTTCTTTAAATATAAAACATTCTAAATAGAAGAGCATTTTAAAATAGTACCTTCATAGATAAAGATTTTTTTTCTTTTTATGAGCCTGTAATTCCTTTTATCAGGGTGGAGTTAGAGCAACTGAGTGGAGCTGAACATTTACTGGCGGATACCCTTCCTGATGCCTATGTGGAGTTCACAGCAGATACTTTTTCTTTGCATCCTGATAGAGAAACATCTTTCTCTGCCTAGGATTGAATTTTCAGCCTTCTGAGTGGGAGTTAAGCGTCTTCGCTTCCAGGCCAATGTGCTGCTCTACCTTCATAGATAAAGAATAAAAGATGAAATAACAATTTCATTTCTCAGTTGTACCTTGTATACTTTTTCCTTTGCTACTGAAAGGGGATAATCTTTTTAATGCTACTCCAATGGATTATCCCCACATGCAGCAAAATTAAATGGCTGAACTATTGCATTTTATACCGTAGGTGAATGTTTCAACTTTCATAGTTCCACAGTTACCCCCCCGCCCCACATTTCAGATTATAACTATCCAAGAAGTCTTATATATAATATACAATTTAGATTAAACAAAATTAAAATGTTAAAAATACAGCCAGTGTTGCACAATATTTTGAACAAACCTTCTCAGGATGTATTCATTCATTTTCTATTTCCTGCACATTCACCATTACACTTCCACAATCAAGTAATAAAACAGCAAGCAAATAAGCTTCACTTAAAATAATAGAAAAGTAAGATAGCATCCTACCCAAATGATGTGGGCAAACAAATATATTACTCTTCCAAAGCTTGTCAGAACAGCCATATTTTAATAGCTTTATGGAAGATGACTAAGTGAAGGCCAGCTAGATCTTAGAAGTAGATTATTGGGACAGCAATGAAGAAATTTTCATGACTTACCTTAAACTAAAGATACCTGGAGTATCTTCTTAGGAGCAAATGGAAAATTAGTCAGAGTCTACTGGCCCAGAAGTTCCAAAATCAGTGCTAGGGCCTCAGTTTTCTATCACTACATGGATATGCAAAGTCTAAAAAACCCCACCTTGTGAGCTGGATTCCTACACTCTGGGCTGTTGTTTTTGTTTTGCTTTTAATGTGTGGAAGAATTTAAAAAACAGGTCTGTACAAGTGGTTCAAGTCTTCTAAGATAAAAGGGAAAGCTTGTTGGCAGGAAAATCAGTGTCTTATTTATTTATGAATGAAATGGTAGGGAAGATCCAGCAGGTGCTAGTCGGGAACCAACTTGATTATATGCAAATGCTACTGGATTCAAGTTGCCAAAATTCAGACCAAAACAAGATGGCGACTAAAAATGAATTTCTGCCACCTAGTGGCCCTCCAGATATTTCCAGTCCCAGTCTGGCAGCCTCATTCTTTATATGGCTTTCATGAGTTTAAGAAACAAATTTCAGTAATCGGATTTCCTACACAACCATACAAAGGTCATGGGAGAACAGGTAAACTTGTCTAGAAACACAAACATTGGTTAGAGATGTGGAAATGTTAGATCCTCAATTAGATCCCTATACTTAACATGAACCTGACTCATACAAATGTTGCATCTTTTGTGGTTCTTTTATTTAACATAGAAGAAAAATGCATGCTTTTTCTTTAAAGAAAGCAATCCCTGCTCTTTATTTTTTATTTTTTTAAAATCACCCCTTTTAACCTAGGATGTATTTCCAGATGAAATGTTTATTGTGCAAGCAGTCTACTTTGTACAGGACAGGCAAATTTAGAAGTGAAGAGAAGACAATAGGGCATTCAGGTCTTAGGGTGAATTTCCAATATTCCCTTACCTGGTAAAAAAGGAGGGAAATAATAAACTTGAAAAAGATGGACAAGAGAGACAGCTAGCATATGGAGCTGCCATTAACCTGAAGGATGCTCAAGATTGTGGTATTGTTCTCAGTGCAATAACAGGCAATGGTAACTCTTTTCCACTGGTCACTCAATAATTTTGCCTTCCATCCCTTCTTTGAAGGATTCTCTAAGTTAGACAGGGACAACTTGCTCTAATAATTAGCAGACTTTGCAATAAGCTTGTTAAAGTAGTTATAAGCCCACCACCAGCGTTTAGTTGTCAGTGAAAATACGAGATCCCATAAGTTCCTAAGGCCTTTCCTATATAAATGTCTTCCAATGAAAATGAATCCATTTGGTAATTTGGAATCAGTCAGAGCTGAGGACTAGATGACGTCCTTTAACCTCAAAAACTGGGAATGGCCAGCACTCAGTTTTAGATAGGTTTGAGATTGATGTGCAAAAAAGAGAAATATTTAAGAACATTTGTTCAGGTGTGTCAAGGCTTCGAAAAACCTTGTGCCAAAGAGTAAAAATCTTCCAAAACATCCCTGTTAATTAGAGGTGAAAGGCCGTGCTTTTCTTTGCTGTCAATGCTGATAAAATTAGACCCGGAAAGTAATCTAAGAAACATTTTTTATTTATAAAATAAGAAAACCTAAACAGAGCTACATACTTGCAGCTTCCTCAATCTCTTACCAAGGCATATTGAAAAAGAACAAAGGAAAAAGACAACGGAAGTTACAGGAAGTGAAGTATAAACTTTTTTACACATGCTCAGTAAATCAAAACATCACAAGACTTTCTTATCTCATTACTATGGAGACAAGATAACACAGTGCTGGCTAGCAGACACCTGCTTGCTATAATATGAGCTTAGAAGCTGAAACAGACAAACCAAAAAAATGCAGTGACAAGGTGGTTTCTCCTTATTATTTTGAAATGCATCTTTAAATAAAAAAATATTTATTAATAAAAAATATTTATTAGATTTTTATTCCACTTTTATTCCTTTATAAGTAACTCAAGGGAGCAAATATACCTAATATTCCTTCCTCCTATTTCCCCACTACAACCAGCCTGCGAGGTGGGCTGGACTGAGAAAGAATGACTGTCTCAAAGTTATCCAACTGGCTTCCATGCCTAAAGCAGGATTAGAATTCACATTCTCCTGGTGATTGGTCCAAAGTTATGCAGCCGTTTTCATGTCTAAGGTGGGAATAGAACTCATACTTTCCTGGTTTCTAGGACAGCACCCTAACCACTACCCCAAACTTGCTCTTATCCTAACACCAACACATGGTTGATGCAAGTGAAACATAATTCATACTTTACAGAGCCCAGTCCAATGGATGGAGCACCAAGTTGCCTCCATCCTGCAGAAACAAAATAGCAAGCAATCAGGATTCTGAAACAAAAAGGCAGGTCAGAGGAGAGGGATCTATGTAGTGCAAGGCCCTTTACCCATCATGGATTTCCTTTAGACAGGCACTTTTTTCCAGCTAGGACCTTGATATTAGAGCTGATCCCTGGAAGAAGGAAGAAAGGAAGGGAAAGGAAGGGAAAGGAAGGAAGGAAGACTAACCTTTTCACATTATTGTTTTTATTTGTAAAGTTTTATGGCTCCTGCTTTTTTTTCTGGGGAAAATCCCATTTTTCAAAGCACATGCTTGCCTGTAAAAACAAGTTTTATGGAACCTGTAAAAGTTTGAAGAGGTACCATTTTACCCCATGATGGGTTTCAAAGACCACTCATTGTGCAGAGTGCCAAGATGTCTGACTGCCTGGGCAGTGTTTATTCTTTTTATACCATTTTTACAAGCAAGGAAGAGTAGCATAGATACAGCATTTGGATTGGAGAATAGATCCCACATGGGTGAAACCCCTCAACCACATTGGTACAACCTCCCAACCAATCCTTAAGGTTAGTGGTGATGTTAGTAAATGAGATCACCTATAGACCTGGAAAAATCAGGGACTTTCCAATCCAACAGATAGAGGATGAGATCATGAGGTAGCAAAAGAGGCCCCCTCAACTAGGCTGCAGTGTGCTGCTAGCATCTAGTGTCATCCAGAGAATCTCAGTGGCTACCACAACCCCAAATTATTAAAGAAGGCCTAAGGGAGAGAGACTATAAAATGGTTCATGGAGGTAAGAATCTGATAGGTAGCTAGCTGAAAGCTGGCTAGTAATTGGAGAGATGAAACAGAAAACCAGGAGTGGAGTAATCTGGAAAAAGCACTGTGAAATCAGTTGCACCCTGAGGACTAGCAGTTTAGATTGTACTATTTTGTGGACAGCCACAAAACTGTGTATTAAACAGGTGTCTTCAGGGTACAATCAAAAAAGTCAAGCTAGTGGCCATAGTGATGCCATCAAAAGCTCTGCCTGTTTACCCGTAATGCTGTTGCAGCCATCATTTTTATTTTTATTTACCATACTCTCTGGATATCCTAGTTTTAAAATTGAGCATTAAAAACACTTTCTCAGTCTCTAATGTTCAATTGTGAAAGCACAATAACATACATTTACCCTTCTGTTTCTAATCTATAGCCTTAGCTTTAACCGTATTAGTTATATTTCAGTTGATTTGGTTTTGATTTCCTGTTCTTCATTTTTGACCAAAGCAGGCAATCCTACAATATTTTAAACATCAACTTCTGAGCTTTCAGTTCCATTTAAAACTGTTTCTGCTGGTGCTGAGATTTAACTGCCTTTTAGTACAGGGTTGGGTTGGAAGGGGGAAATTCCCATAGCTCCATTAGAAACAGAGAACATTCACTCTTTCAAAATGTGATGGCCATACTTCCAGGAGTCTAACTACTGGAATGTATTGGCTGTCTTGGGAGTTAATGCTGTGCAGATTCTCTGTGAGATTATAGCAGAAACGGTAAACATGACAAGTGTTGCCTGTTTGTTTTTTGGCCATTATGAGGCTTCCTTTCCTCAGGAGCCAGTCTTCAGTTGTCCAGGGCACTTTGGTAGCTGCATAACAAATCTGAGAAAGAAGCCAGCATCATATATTGATGTAGGATGAAGCCAATTGCCTGCACTTAAGTTCCTACAACTGCTGTAGGCTCGAATCCCACCAGGCTCAAGGTTGACTCAGCCTTCCATCCTCTCGGGGTAGGTAAATTGAGGACCCAAGATTGTTGGGGGCAATTAGCTGACTTTGTAAAAATGCCACTTAGTAATAAGCAGGCATATACAATGGAATGAAGGCTATTGCTGAGCACACTGGGTTGTATCCCAAAAAATTGTAAGCCGCCCTGAGTCTCCGGAGAAGGGCGGCATATAAATGTAATTAAAAAAATAAATAAATAAAAGAATAAGGTCCCTGGAAAAAAAAGGAAGTATTGCTGACCTGGTCATATGGCCTGAGTGAACTCTGCAGGGAGGCTTGTGTTCGTAATCTCCAGGAGAGATCAGAAATAACAGCTGCCAGCTCATAGGTTGCTTCATTGTGGAAGACACTTGGAGAGGGCTAAAAGGAAGGTGGTAAAGAAGAGAAACTGGTTTTCCCCTGTTATTCTAGAATGAGTTCATGGATGTGTAATATTCCCAGTGTACTGCTTTCATTATCTGGAAGCTTATGAGTGAGGAATGTTTCCCAATTACTGCTAACAGCATAAATGCATTCCTACAAGTTTGAAAACAACTTGAGAAAGACATAAACAGGCTTTGGTTTTGTTTGTTGTTGTTTTTTTAAAAAAAACACACCTACAAGTGCACGTGTTAAACATGGGAATACATTTATTGCTTTCACAGCTCCTTTACAAGTAGGTTGCTATATCGGGTTAATTCCTACTCTTTTTTCTAAGCTTTTTCTAAACTTTGGAACAGCCAGTGAAATCTGCCCCTAAGTAGATGTTGAAGAGGTGCAGCTAGATATGTAAGCCGAGCTTGCTGAAATTTCTTTTTCTACAAAACTCTTAGAAATGGAGGTGCTGTACATCTGCCTCTATCCTGCTGAAACGCAAGATCTAGCAAAACTACACATTTAGAAGGGTTCCCTAGAGGTTATTTTAGCACATTTAGTTCACTGTCATTTTGCTATTGTTTCTAAAACTGGACTGGAAAAGATTCCTTTGGATGCTCCTGCTTCATAGGAGTTTCATTGGACCGGAGACATGGCCCGAGGACACACGAAGCTACTGAAGCCAGGCCTATTTTGGTCTCAACAGGAGATCATTGTGCGAATTGTAAGGAAGCCATCCTGGGATCCAAAGCTTGGGTATAAATCCCAAAGGTGCTTTTTTAAAAGGCAACTGGACTTTGTTTTTCCCTGAAGACATTTTGCTTTTCATCCAAGAAGCTTCTTCAGTTCTGAATCTTCAGAACTGAAGACACTTCTTGGATGAGAAGCGAAACATCTTCAAAGACAAAACAGAAAGTCCAGTTGCCTTTTGAAAAAGCACCTTTGCGACAACCATGACTTGGATGACTGAGAATCTCCGTAGACACTCGGGTATTAATGAATAAACCTCCCAAGTTTTCTGCAAAGTGCAAGAGTAGATGGTGAATTCTGGGTTAAAGAACTTTATTTTTGCTACTGCCAGCTTTTCCTGCTCAAGGTATATGGTTGCCTGGGCTGCTACTAAAAAGCTCAAGAGCCAGTAAATAGAAAAGGGAGCAACTTCCTCTGCAAGCTATTACAGCATTCTTTCCCACCTGGGGACTTGCAGATGTGTTTGGCTATAACTCTCCAAAGGCTCACAGGGAACGTGGCTGCTGAAAACATCTGGAGGACACCAGATCATGGAGGTTACTTTAGGAGGCAGAGTTGAGATATCCCTCAGAGTATCGTTTTCTCTCCTGCCTTGTACAGTAAGATGAGAAGAGAAAGCCAACAAACTCTTTGTTATTCTCCCAGGATAACACTCTTATCCAGTGTTAAGAACTTCTTTTCCCCTTTCTGTAATTTTACCTGGATTGGGTACAATATTTCAGGGACACTAATCATAACAGAGGCAAATCTGTATTTGTAACAAACAAGCCAATAAAATAAGGAGAAATATAATTCCCAAATCTTGGGAAGTAAGTGTTCCATTCTATTCCCAGATACTCTATTGTCTACTTGACCATTTGTGTTGACCCAATCCTAGGTTTAAAGGGCAACAAAGATGACCAAGGAACTGTATATGGAATCATTCAATAAAATGGAAAGACCTAGGCATTTTAGCCTGGAGAAAAGATGGATGAGTACAGATATAATAGCACTCTTTAAATATATGAAAGGATATCAGTAGAAGATCAGTAGCAGAAGATTTCTAGAGTCTAAGATTAAGAATAATAATGCTAATTTACTGGATTAGAAAATCTTCCAAAGCCAATTAACATTTTTACAATGGAATCAATGTTTCATAGAAGTGGTTTCCTAAAAGTGTGGCTATATATAAGTGGAGGCTAAATAACCATCTCTATTAAGATGTTTTAATCTGGATGTGTGCCCTAAACAGAGGATTAGACACAGTGACCCTTCTATCTCTATGAAGGATCCACTTCTAGTACATTTCATTACATAGTCATTGTTTGTTCCCTTTTCTTTTCTATCCTTGAAGGCTATGCATGAAATAAGAACATATAGGGTTGCCTCATAATGGGTGAATTCATATTATCACACTATGGACCATGAGTTTTGGCTGGGTCCACATACCATGTGGTCTCATAGAACATAGATTATATAGTAGCAAGGGCAGGTTCACACAAGATAAATTGGTTGGTGCCCAAATATACTTTTTCAAAAGGCAACTGGACTTTCTTGGTTTCTTTTTCATTAAAAATGTTTTGCTTCCCACCAAAGAAGCTTCTTCAGTTAGACCTGAAGAAGCTTCTTGGATGAGGAGTGAAATGTTTTCAAAGAAAAAACTCCCAAGAAAGTCCAGTTGTCTTTTGGACAAAGCACCTTTGGGACAACCATGAGCTGGATGATTGAGAATCTCCATAGACATATGGCATGGTGCAAAAATACAAATGTTCCTATTATCATCTGGTTGGCAGTAGCTTTCTAAAATGTAGTCAGGATTCTTTTTCAGGGTTAACTTGAGACACTGGGGCCTAATGTTGGAATGTTAGTAGACAAAGTATATGCATTACCTTTCCCTTCATAGTATTTAATGACGTCTGTTTGCTATGCTAATATAGAATTCTGAATAATTCTAGTTTATTGTGCACAAGCTCAATTGTTCTCACTTGTCCCAGCTGGCAATGGGAATACTAGTTCCTTGCAGTTTGTTGGGTGTGACGTACAAACTATGAACCTAAGGGAGAATTGGAATCCAAAAAGAAAATGGCTTCCAGTTTTGACTTCTCAGGAAAACAAAGCAGAATTCTCCAAATCATGCTAAACTGGGGATTCAATGTTTTTATATTGTCTCGATAAAATTGATCTAGCTGCCGCTGAGGACAACACCAGTTAAAAACTTTTGACGATATCTGATGGTTGACTTTTGAATAGGTAAACCACATCCATGATTTGTTCAGCCACTACTCTGAACAGTAAAATATTGTTCAATGTGAAAAATATTCTGCATTTAGGCAGGAAAAAAGATGCACAGGTGCAGGGTTGGTCATACCTGGCTTAGCATCATCATCATCATCATCATCATCATCATCATCATCATCATATAATTTATTCAACTTGTATGCCTTGTGAGTAGGATTTGGGTGTGTTGGTAGGCCACAAATTAAGTACAAGACAACAATGTGCCACAGCTGCCAAAATATCCAATGCACTTTGATTCAAAAGAGATGTCATGTCAAAATCAGGAGAAGTGACACTGCTCTGTGTTGCACTGATTGGGTCACACCTGGACTACTGTGTCCAGTTTTGCCTGCCATAATACAAAAGGACACTGAGAACCTGGAAAGAGTGCGGAGAATAGTGAAAAGATGGTAAGAGACTTGGAGGCTAAATCTCACGAAAAGCAGATCTTGATATATTTAGCTTAAAGAAGAGAAAGGAGACATAATAGCAGTCTTTCATGCATGAAGTGATGCTACACAGAAGACGGTGTGGATTTATTGCCTCAGAAGCCTGAGGGTAAAACAAGAACCGATGGATGGGAACTTCACAGGGGAACAGCCAAACTTAAAATAAGGAGGAATTTCCTGTCTGGGAGAACTAGTACATAATGGAATCAGGCTTTCTTCTGAAGTTGTATGTGCTCCATCAACAGACATTTTCAAGAAAAGATTGGATACTCATTTGTCTGGGATAATATGAAGATTCCTGCATTGGGCTGGGTTCACATTAAAAGACCTCCAAGGTCTTTCAGCCCTCTGATTCTCCTGCCAGCAGGATGAGTCAAATGGATAAGCTGTATGGGTCAGCAAGGTGATCAATCAATCAATCATCTTTTCTTGTCTCTCTTTAGAAATGTCAGTATGTCACTACATGGGTTGCATTATTGTGATGGTAATGTTCCCAAATAGTGTATTAGATCTAAAGTGAGTAACCTCCTACAGTCCACAGAGGTGTCTGTCAAAAAAATAGAATAATAGCTATGATTATGATGTTCAAGCTCTATCCCTTTTGTTACCTGCATCATGTAATTCATGTAAACAAAGGGCAATACTTTGATCATACAGTGGTGGCTACTATTTGACGTATTTTACTCCATGCCCCACCCTCACCTCACAGGCACCTTCCTGCTCTCAAAGGTGCCTTTTAGGTGACCACAAAAATCAGAATATAAAGCACTTTCGGCTTTGCTCTTGGATGAGGAAAGATAAACTACTGCTGAACTTTTATCAGGCACGTTAGTCAGCAAGCTGGGAACTGAGCTATGAACACATTGGTTGCAGTGTTGCAAGTTAATAATCAATAGTAAATGCTTCAGGACACGTGTGGCATAATATATTTAACATTAGTTGACTCATATTGGCAGGTGTTTATTTTCAGTATCTTTATATTTGTTGGCAGAAGAAAGAATATAAGAAACAGTAAATACTCCAAAACTGTCTGCTTCAATTGATAGTAGCTTTCTGAAGTCTCAGGAAATGATCTTCAAGAAGTCAGAGGTACAGGTAGTCTTTGTCTTATTGTAGAAGAGCAGGAAGAGTGTGTGGGGGCAGAGTTAAATGAGTCATCAGCCTAGTCCTTTCATTCCCACTAATGATGTAAGCCCAACCCCTCTTGAATTCCGTTGACTTTATCAGACACCAATTTAGCACTGAACCATAGTAGACTAGATACTTTGTATAGGCTTCAGCAATAAATCTTCTTAATTGCAACTTAACTTATGGTCCTGATTCTTTGTGCCTGACACAACTGTAATTGTTTGCTGCCCAGTTACCGTGTAGTAAGATGGACAGCCAATAAATTTAATAATATATAAATTAAGCCTGGCAATTCAAGAGATTGTAAACAGGGACCTATTTTTGCAGAGGTTATTAAACAAATGCAGTGGTCATAAAGATCATGCTGCAGTCATTAGCAAAATCATCATAAAATCCGGTCAAGTGTAAGAGGCGATATTCGAACTTCAAAACTGGGTCATAAGTATTTTTTTGTGGGTCTGTCGTAACTCTGAACAATGACTAAGTGACCAGTTGTACATCGAGAACTACCAGTATGCAAATGTTTTGAGGTGAAATTGTTCAACACTTAAAGCATCTTTGAGCCTCAAAACATTTGATCTGGCCTTTTAAAGTCATTGTAACTTCATTGGAAGACTTACAGGCTCACAATTTTACAGTCAGAATGAGTTGATTGTGGTCATGACACTTCCATAAAGCCAGAAGATCCCCTTCTGATCTGAGAACATCTTTGGTGAAATCAGAACCTATAAGGTTGGAATGAGCCATTTCAAGGTTGGATCCAATCTCAGCATATTTTCTGCCTCAAATATTATTTATTCCATTGCATAGGGTGTCTAATCATTTCTAGTTATTTAAATTGTTAAGTTTACAAAAGGATTAAGGGAGTGTTTTGGTTATTGCACAGCTAGTTGTACTATTTCTTAAAGGCAATTATAGAACTAAATATGCAGTGTTTGATCATGAACCAAAGAATGGGTTCTCACAGAGGTTAACATTCATGGAAAACTATGTCCTTAGAAAAACTCTGAGAAGTACCAGAAACCATGGAACAATTCTGCTTTGACAAAAAAGATTATTTTTCAGCTGCCCCAATGACTAGAAATATGGTACTAAACAATTCAGTATTTATCAACATTGTGCAAAGAACTGGTGACCTTTGTAAAACATGTTTAGTCGATGTTGTTAATTTATAATTTCTTTCCCATAGCTTCTGCCATTTATCTAACTCTATAGATGCATTGCTTCCTTCATAAATACAGCAAACTTCATCTATTTGTCTAGTACAGTGGCTCCCCAACCTTTGGGGCACCAGAGACCGGTTCCGTGGAGAGCGGTTTTCCTACAGGTTGGAGGGGGTGTGTTTTTTGTGCTGTATGCATTCTACAAATGGAGCTTCACTTGTTTGCACAGCCTGGTTTCTGACATGCCGTGGCCCAGTGCCAGTCCACAGACGAGGGGTTGTGGACCCAAGGTATAGCAAGGTAGAAGAGTCTCTGTGCTGGGCCAATGGAGGAAGAGCAGTGGCCTTGCTATAGGTGTTGACATTTTGGGGATGACAAAGAGAAATACTTGTGCCGAGAGACCATGAATGGAATATATAACTGTAGCCACTTAATTCCCAAGATAACAGGTCCTTGCAAGGAAGCAGTTTTGTACAGTGCAAAAGCTTTGTGTGATCTTCTACCATCAACTGCAATGGGTTGGTACACCACAAAGCATTTGTTGTCTGGGGGCATAAATTCAACTTTTTAGATTGGGCTGATCTATACAATTAGTGGTTGTTCCTCAGTCTAAAAGAACAGAAAGTTGTCCCTTCTGACCTGAATCTAAACAAAGAACAGGAACAATAAAGTGTGCTTGCCTGCTGTTGGCCATCAGAGCTCTCCTTAACTGTTTCCCAAGAGTTCCAATTGTCCCTGGGAACTCTTGAGAGAGAAAGAGGGGCCTGTGATGTTTTCCTGACACTGTGCTCTTGAAGCAAGTGGAGTATTTGCTATTACTTGCTATTACTTGCTACCTATATCAGTGGTTGCCAACCAGTGGGCCAGGGACCTCTGGTGGTCTGCGAGAAAATGTTGGTGGTCCGCAGAGAAATGTCACCCCCAGAGCACCCCCCAAAGCAATTAATCCAGGCTGCATGGGAACACAAGGCTGCGCTGCCCACATGGCCCGTGGGAACACAAGGCTTGCGTCGCTTGCATTGTGAACAACATGAGGTAGTGAGGGGAGGGGGGAAAGGGTGGAGGGGGGAAACTTGCCCCACTCGCCTGGCCTGGCCACCGGGCTGCTTCTTTCCACTTCTTTCTTCTTCTGGTTTTGGCTGCATGCAAGGAAAGCAGCAAAAGTCTTTCTTTCTCTCCCCCAACCTCCACCAGAAACCAGTCTTTGGGACCCTGCAAGACATCCTGCTCCAAGAGGCTGCAACGATGTGACCAGTCTCACAAAGACTCATTTCTGGCAGAGTTTGCGGGAGAGAAAGAAAGACTTTTTGCTGCTTTCCTTGCATGAAGCCAAAAGTCTCTCTCTCTCTCTTTCCCCCTGAGAACGAAGCTGGAGATAGTATCCTGCGATCCCAAATAAAGAATGATCAATTGGTAGGAAAATGGGGTAGGGAATTTTCCTGCAGACTTTTTGGGGGATTTCCCCAGGGTCTCTGGTCTGAGGGATTTAAAATCATGAGTTTGGTGATCCCTGAGGTCCAAAAGGTTGGCGACCCCTGACCTGTAGATCTTTAGCTGTGCAGGATCTGACTACATGTACCTGAAAGTCATCACAGTAAAAGCATAATCCTGATTCCCTTCTTTGTTTCTCTCTTGAGGATAGCGATCTTTCAATTAATCCACTTTACTTGGATTACACAGGATTCCCAAGAGTTCACTGAGAGAGGGGATACGGGAGAAGGGACAATGCAAAACCTTGCCAGTTCTCCCCTGCATCAACTCTTCCAGTCAGCCATCAATTATAAAAGCTCTTCCAAAGTATCTGAGGTGCCCTATCTCACCAGTTCATCTCTCAGTTTGTCAGCAAGCCGTTCTCTATACAGGTCAGTTAAAGCCAAATCATTCTATCCCACATATTTGGAAATAATTTAAAAACTGTTATATTCACCTGTACCCCACACTGCAGATTTCATGGTTGATGGTCACCTGTTTCATGATATTTTGAAAGAAATGTCTAAATCTTTGCATGACATTTTGATAATTGTCTAGCATGTGGGTGATTGCCCTTAATGACAGGTATGGCTCATTTGGCTACCTCTTCTTTCAGCAAACTGAGCACAAAAATCACTTTAGTGCGATCAGTGTGATCTGGGAGAAACTCTGCTGGCCAACCCACCACAAACTGTTCATACTGAGTCATGAAGATCAGGAGTTGGTCTTGGTCTCCTCTGAATTTCTCTGATAAACTCCCATGAGAACTCAGAAATGCTGGCAGCTGTGTGGCTGGCAATTTTGCTGCTGCTAATTGAGGTTAATTCTCTCTCAACTGTTGTGGTAGTTGCATCATGGCATTTTGCAAGTGAGTTACTTATTTGTTGTGTTGCAATCACACTTAGCAAGATGCTCAGTGGATAGTGAGCTGCCCTGAAATTGGGTGCCATTTCTAGAGAAAGGTGAGATCTTACGCCTCTTATTTAAGAGCTCTGCAAGATTAAAGTTAGCTCCACTAGGTAGACCAGCCCAGGAAATCAACTTCATAGGAAGATTAGAACTACCTTGATTAAGAAGGAGTATAACAATAGAATTTTGCAAGTCTAATTATGCTAAAGCTCTTCCCACTTCTTATACCACAGAGAATCAAGGGTGGTGTCTGTGTGAGGTGCTTCCAACTATTAAATTCTCAGAGATTAAACACAAATTTTGAGTAGTTTGGAGAATAGGCAAATACCAACTCTGACTGGCCCGCCCCCATCTATGCACTGCCTCCTGAGTCCCAGCGGATTGGCTGGGTCTTTTGTTGCCCTGCACAGGAGAACGGAGCTGGAAAACAGGTTAGTGGGGTGGGGAGTGAATGGGGTTTTGCAGTAACCTTCCCCCAGGAGTGGGGAGGGAATGGGGATTTTGCAGTATCCTTCCCCTGCCACACCCACCAATCCATGCCACACCATGTCCACCAAGCCACGCCCACAGAACCACTAGTAAAAATTTTTTGAAGCCCACCACTGTGGCAGTCCCAAAATGCTTTTTCAAGAGGCAACTGGACTTTGCTTTTCTTCAGTTGTGAACTGAAGAAGCTTCTTGGATGAGAAGCAAAATGTCTTCAAGGAAAACCAAAGAAAGTCCATTTCTCTCTTGAAAAAAGCACCTTGGGACAACCATGCCCTGGATGGCTCAGAATCCTCACAGATACTAAGGTGGCACTGATCACACATGTAGATGATCTCAGGTGGGACTGGGATGCGGGCACCCATTCTAGCTTTCCTTGACATCTTGGTGCTCTTCAATATCCTTGGTCATGATATCTTTCTGGACCAGCTTAGGTGTTGAGACGGTGGGGCCTAGTTTTGCAGTGTTTCTCCTCCTTCATCCAAGGTCAGTTCCTGTTGGTGTTCAGAGCAAAGAGACCTAGATTTAAGCTTCTGCTGAGCTGCATGCCTCATTCTCTTCCATTCCTACTCAATAACTACATGCAACTCCTGGGGAGGTAATTAGCATGGGCTAAATGTATACATAATTCAAAGTTACATATCTCAACTCCCAGCTGACCAGATGATGATGTTAAGGCTCTTTCCCTGTATCTGGAGGCTCTGGATGAGGAAGAAACTAAGTGGCTGTGTGTTTAGGAACATTCTTTCCCTCTGGTCTGGCAAGCATTTATTGTTAGACCAGGATTGGGTACCACTCTCTCAAATGAACTGGTACACAATCTGGGGATCCTCTTGGACCCTTGAAGGACCAGGTGGCAAATGCAGCCAAGAGGGGCTTTGCAGAAATCCATTTTGTGTACTTATTGCACTTTCCTGGATTAGGTGGTCCTGCTCCACTCACTCGTGCCTTGGTCATCTCCCATGTGGACTACTGCAATACACTCTACATAGGTCTGCCGTTGAAGACTACCTAGAAGCTACAATACTGATAGAATTGCCTATCTCCAATTATCTCTGGTTTTTCAACCAGATCCACCAAGGATGGGGATGCTTTCTTTCTTTTTTAAAATTTGTATCCTGCTTTAATTATTTTTACAAATAACTCAAGGAGGTAAACATATCCAACACTCACCTACTCCTATTTTCTCCAAAACCACCACCTTGTGAAGTGGGTTGGACTGAGAATGACTGGCCAGCTGGATTTCCTGGACTTGAACTCACATCATCTCCTGTTTTCTAGCCTGCTGCCTTAACCACCAGACTAAATTGGCTCTCTTTGGGGCTCCTCTGTGAAACAAAGCCATCTGATGGGACCCAAATGTGCCTCCTCTGTTGCAAGACTGGTCCTATGGAGGAGCAGATGTCCTGAAATGCAGATGGTCCCAATCCTTCTGGCCTTTTGCAAGGCTCTCCCCCCCCTCCGCACTAGAGTGGGTGGTGGGTGGGATTGATAAACTTATTCTAAAAAGGGTAAGAGTATGATTGTGGGTTGCCTTATTATTTTTAATTATTTGGGGAAGGGGGGTTGCTGACTTCTTTTTAAGTCAACATTAAAAGCTCAGAGTCACGATTGCAAGTGAAGGATACATGTACATTTGATGAAATGAAATGAATTCCCAACTTCAATTAACTGCTAAGAAATATATTACTAGGTGATAGATAAACCACTTTTCAATAAAATTAACTTGTCACCTAAATCATATTTGGCAAATAGCTCCTAAACCTGGCACCCAATGAAGCAAAATTATAAAATGCAAAGGTGAAAGAAAGAAAAAAAAGCCCCCTCATATCACCACACACGTCTAATTATAAAAGCATTTGAGTTTAAATAGCTCCAAATACATTTTTAAGTGTAAGTCGGTATAATCATTTTTGACCAAACTTTGAATTCATTCTCACCTGGCAATACAATTTATTTGAAGCGTATAACCGAACCAAAATGACAGGAAAGAAACGAACGAAGAACAAATGAAAAAAAGAGAACGGAAGGTTCACTTTTAAAAGAACGCACTTTATTAAAAAAAACACAGGTTAGCGAGTCAGAAAAGGAAGAAAGGAAAGAAGGATTCATACATTTAGATACAATGTGGCTTCTTAGCATAACCAAGTTCTCGCCATCCAAAACATCCCCTTCCCTGCTCCGGAGAATCAAGCCCCGCGTGGAACCGGCCGCTGGTTCAGCGCTCCCCCACCCACCCCAAACCCTGCCGCCCACGTCGCCCACCCACGCGCTTACCTGGGAGCAAACTACACGCAAGTGGGCTTCGCTCCTCGGGAACGCCCAGGGACGGGCTGCGCGCGTATACAAAACAAGTGCCTCTCTTCCCTTTCGCCAGATGGGGCAGGCCCTCCACGCACCACCCGCCACGAGTGTGCGTGTGCGCCCCGCGCTCATTATTATCCAAGCCAGTCGGGAGGGGGGAGGCGGTGAGGTTGAAGGACCGGAGGCGGGGAATCGTGGGGGGCGGGAGGGGGCTCGCTTGGAAATGCCTCCGAACCAACGTCGGAGCCCTGCGAGGAAAGAGACTTGACTCTCTCCTGCGGCTTTTCTCCCAGACATTTTGGGGAGGCAGCGAGGCAGAAGCGAGCTCCGCCCACTAAGCGCCCGAGCTGCCGCCTGTTGCTTCGCCAAAAGCTGCAGTTGGAAAACTCCTGGACTCGCGGCGAGACGCGCACAGGACTGGAGCGGCCGGGCGAGCGAAGGAGCGCCGTCCCCGCGAGAAGCGGCGAGGTGGGGAGGGGGATCGGGTCGGTCTCCTTTCTTTTTTTCACCCCCGTGTATGGATTTTGCCAACTGAGCCGCTTCCCGCCGCGATCGCCCGGGCTTATCATGCGCGCCTCGAGGTCGGCTTCCCAGGGCAGCTCCCGAGCCGAGTGATCCCTCCGCGGGGCGCTCCGCTCAGCTGCCCCCTCTTTTTTTTAATGGTCAGCTCTTTCGTCCGGTCGCCGCCGCCGCCGCCGCTCAGCCCGTTGGCTTCCTAGATCTACACACACATATACACGCTCACACACACACACACACCCGTGACGGAGATGCACGCGGCGGGGTGGTTCAAGCAGCTGGCGGCTCCCTCCCGGCTCGTCTGGATCTTCCTCTGGACTCTGGAGCTGCGGTGCACCCTGGCGGACTTCACCCTGGAGAACGAGGTGCACTCGAGTTTCATCCACAGGAGGCTCCGGAGCCAGGAGCGCCGGGAGATGCAGCGGGAGATCCTGTCCATCCTGGGGTTGCCCCACCGGCCGAGGCCCCACTTGCACGGCAAACACAACTCGGCTCCCATGTTCATGCTGGACCTCTACAACGCTATGGCGGTGGAGGAAGAGGGCCCCAGCGAAAGCGGCGAAGGGTTCTCCTACCCTTACAAGCCTATCTTCAGTACTCAAGGACCACCCCTGGCCAGCCTGCAGGACAGCAATTTCCTCACCGAGGCAGATATGGTCATGAGCTTCGTGAACATGGGTGAGTCGCTGGCTGATGGTGGAAAGTGGTTGGGAGTGCTTGGTAGAAGGTGGTTGTTAGGAAGCCAGGAAGAACCTGATGGAGGTGGGACCAACACCTGGTCCTAGGAGCCCCAAGGCTGGTGACTTATCAGAGATCTTTGGGCACTGAGGATACTTGTCCTAGATTCCCAGGTGGAGGTCCCTGAGTATCTGGCAGAGGCAGCCATCTTCTGTGCCCCATGCTGATCTGAGAAGTATTGTGGGAAACAAAAATGACCCACAGAAATTGGGTCATTAAAGGCCTGCTTAAACCTGAACCTAGCCTTCCAGCAACCTTCTTTTTTCTTTATGGCTGGCATGAATCAGTCAGGAATTGTTGTTTATCTTCCTTCCAGACTTTTACTTGATTACTCACAGGTAAAAAACTGAACTTATTATTTTTTTAAAGCCATCCTTTCTTATAGCTTCTTGGATCCTCTGTTAAGTGAACAGAATTTTGTTTGCTATTTTTCAAATGCTTAGACTTTCTCACCATTATAAAATAGTTTTGTTGCTGGGATCCCCACATCAACCACATGGACAATAGTGTGTCTCTAAATGGCACGGTGTCTTCAGTGTATGCTTCCTGAAGTTGTGAAGGCCAAATCTGTGAATTGGGACTCTTGTCCAACTTGGCACTTAGGAAGGTAGAACTAGAATTTATTTTGTTTCTTAAAACCACATGTAGAGAGACACCATTAGATCAAAAGGCTGGATATTCTCAAGCGTGGTTGGGGTCATGAACAAACAGGGGAGCTATCATCTCCAAAATCCTTTTGTAAATCAATGTGGATTCTTACTAAGGTGCATTTATTCCAACCATGTATCTTGGACAGTGAAAAAAAGAGTTGACTTGTTGGATTTGTTGAATTTCAGCAACTTTCCCCTCTAGATATGAGCCCCACCAGATTAATGAGTAACCAGTTGTTGAGTGTTCATCAAGCCTATTACATATTTTCTTCAAGCTACCCCTTGAAATCTTGCAATTAGCTGGCCTTAAAGGACCTTGGAAAGTGCACCTGCATGAATCTAAAGTTGCAATACCACACATTGATTTGGGAATGAGTGGCACTGCCTTTAGTGCATGAAAACAGAGGACTGGGAAAGATGACAAATTGAAGGACTTTTAACTAGTGAAATTAATTAATCTGTAATAATGGAACCCATTATGTTCTACACTTGCAATAACATAACTGGACAAACACTTTGCTTGATTCTTGTGTCATCCAATGGACAGGTGACATTTTCTGCATTTTAATCTCCTTATGCATATTGTTGGCTTAGAGTCTGATAATGAAATCTTGATTATGCCCTTCCCCCCAAACGCTATATTTATTCCTCAATGTAAACTAGAACCAAAAAATTGAACTTTCTTCTACTTAAAAATATATGAACATAACATGCAATCTTTGTTGTGGAGTAATGTGATGAACCATAGCCTCATCTAATTCACTGATTAAATATCCAGTGCAAGGTTGTGAAAACAGACTCATATATATTAAGTGTGAACAAAAGTTTGCTAAGAGATACCAACTGCTTATCAAGATGTTTGCAGAATTAGTCTAAAGAGCTCCCAGTTTTATTTGCTATCATGAACTGTTGTGCATCATAAATGAATTATGTATACACTCTGGAAATTGCTCAGAGATACATTTGCATAAGATAACTTTTGATTATTGTTATCTTAAGTCTTATCACATATGTACTTCTAGCTCTCTCCCAGCAGTTTGCAGTGATGGTGAGTTCAATCTGTGTCTGAGATCTCAAGGTTTAGGTCACAACTTGTAGTACATGTTAAAGGATTTGGATCGTATTGAAGAGCAATGGAGTTGCTGCAGAAGCATCTATAAATGGAAAGATCCCAGTGGCAAGAAGAAAGCTCAGCACTGTTCTAAAAATTTAGCTTGCTTTATTCAATGAAATTCTTTTCAGTCTGGTTTGTAGTCCATAAACTCATTACATATGATGCACTTTTTCAGATGAGGAAAAGGTTTGCTTTGGGGGGGCAGAGGCAAAGCAGGTTGTGGATTTGGAACTTAATGACCTAAGAAAGATTTCCTGATAATTCCTTGTTTGCTGTGGCTTTGTAATGAGCAAAGCCTGAGCACATGGCAATGGGTTAAAACAAATTAAAGGAAATTTGTCACTTTTCACTTTGGCTAAGCTGACTTTTTTTTAATGGAGAGATATTATTCATGGGGGTTTCTCTTTGTTTGTTAATGGGGTTGAATAAACCAGCTGGATTTGAGTAGAATACTCTTTAGGGCAAAGTTCTATTTAAAATGTATAATTATAGGTACGAGTTTCTGTGTATCTGTTTTTAGCCTAGATCACGTGTTGTCTGTGAAACCACCACATGTACAGATTGGATGTCTCTGAATCCACACCAAATCTTTATAGAAGTTCAGAACAGAGAGAACTTTAAACCATTCCCCCTTCCCCAACCACCCAGCCTTGGCCTAAACAAAGCCATAAAGAAGGACACACCCTTTGCATATGAAATGCCACAAATGATAGCTGGATTCTTCTTTCTTATTGCAACATGAGGTGCAGTGGCCTAGGGCTTACTTTCTGATTCTCCAAATGTCCACCCAGCTAAGAAAGTTGACTAACACAAGATAGTTTTGGAAAATGTTTCATGGACAGTCAATGAAAGGAAGCTGGCTTAAAACCTGGATCAAGCTGGATGGAAATTCTGGGTGGTGAAGGCACCATATACCTGGTCAGTAGTGATCCAGGGAAAGTTGCTTTAAGAATGCACATTTGAGCAGTAAAGCCAAACTAACCACATTATGAATTAACATGATGTGTGAACTTAGCCTACATGAAAGTTTAAGCAATTTTCAGTGAAACACTGAATAGGGAGATCTTAATTATCCTTATTTGGCACAATTTATATATTTCAGTTTCTTTGTTACTGTATAAATCAATGCATAGTTCATAGTGCATTATATTGCATTTCTATGCAGGATATATTTCTATAAGTTGGAAACTTGTTCTGTCATGACACATGTATACAATCAACCAATATTTCTCACCCTTGGTAACCTTTAGACATGTGGTTCTCAGTTTCCCCGATTTCCCAGCCAGCACGCTGACTAGGGAATTCTGGGAGTTGAAGTCCATACATCTTCAAGCTGACAAAGTTGAGAAACACTGCAATCAACTGGTAAAAACTGGTTGTGGTCTGAACTAACTTAGCCCATGTGAATTTGGATGGGCAAGAAAATCCTTGTTCCTGAACTGTTGCCTCAGATTCTGTGTGAATTATTCTAGTACTGAATTAATGCACTTTTATTATCACACACTCCAATGAACCAAACATAACCCAACGTGTGAGCTTCACAGAGCAGGTGAAGCCACACAGACACATACACATACATCTTTTAAGTAAAATCTAAAATTACCCAAGTTTATGATGTTATGATAATATAAGTCCTGGGCATTAAACTGAATTAAATGTATGGTGTGAACACAGTTCTAGAAAAAGTAGAATAGCATAGCATTTCCCAGCATACCTGGCTGAGGAATTTTAGGCATTTTAGACATCTTCAAACTACCAAGGTTGACAAACACTGCATCTATGGGAAATCATCTAAACCTCCCCCTTCTCAAACCATGGAAAACTAATCCATTTAGTTATGCCACTAATATGGATTGGGCTGCACACTGTGGTAGGAAACATGCTGTTCTGGAAATAATGATTCTATCATAGTGGTATTTTCTCTCCATTAGTGTGGCTTTTCACTAGTAAACTGATAGGAAAGATTCAATAGTTCTCACATAGGCAGGTGGAATGAAGTGAGTTTTCTCTGCATGGGTTTGTTCCCTTGTCAAGAATGCATGCCAGGGCATGTTCAAGAAAGGACATAGATCTCTAATAGCATTCTTCATCCTTGTGTACACCTTTCATCCCATTATAGCTGCAGGTCTTTCATCTCTGTAGGACAAAGGCCATCTTGTTTATAGACTTTTAAATGAATTAGACTCATAGCTCACCAGACTCTATAGTCAAGCCCAGCACCTGTTTTGGAGCCTACAGATTTCTATTGACAGTGAAAATTAGAAGATCTATTGTCAGGGAGATTTCCCTCCTCTTTTAATTGAAAGCTTTCTATAGCAATCTTTCAAAATTGCAGCCTCTGTATTAAACTGTGCCATGGTTGAGAAAAAAGATACCCTTGCGGGCATTGTGTTTCTCAGGTAGGGTCTTGTTACATACGTTGAACTATTGCAGCAAAGAAGTGTCATAACACAAAATCGAAAATGTATTGCGGTGAGGAACTATTATGGCCCTAAAAAGGTTGCATGTCGTTAAAAGGTTGAAATAAAGCAACTCTGTATTTAAAATAATTCAGTGTACCTTATTCTCTCTCCCTCCCTCCCTCCCTCCCTCCCTCTCTCTCTGTGTTTGTGTTTTAAATTACATCTTTTTCTCACTTTTCTTTGCCTCAGCTACTAAGAGCCAAAGAATGAGTTTTCAAGAAGGTGCAAAGTGGGTGAGCTTTGCAGGGATTGGTGAAGATTTAAAAGATTTTGTATTAGGAACAAATAACCCTTTATTAAAAAAAAGACAGAGCGGCTTTGTAAGTTGTAAAGAAGCATCAAAAGATAAATGAGGAATAAGTGGCGCTTATTTTTTCCCTCTTGCTGTGGTTAAGTAATTCTGTAATTCTGTCATGCTATGTAAGGTACAGGGTAGTTATAGGTAGTCCTCCAGAATTGAGACCAGAATTTTGTTGCTAAGCAAGCTGGCTGCTTTGTTGTGAAGATTGACTGTGTGTAACTTTTTTCAGTGCTGTTGTAAGGTTGCTAAACTAACAGTTGTAAATCAACGACTACACTGTCTGTCTGTCTGTCTGTCTGTCTGTCTGTCTGTCTGTCTGTCTGTCTATCTATCTATCTATCTATCTATCTATCTATCTATCTATCTATCACTGACTTCCTTCCCTGTATGTGTTATCTATCATCTTTGTTTCTTCCCAAGAACCCAGAGATTAATTTTGTAAAGATACCAAGATCTGATTGATGGTGGCTCTGTTTTTTTTTTTACAGAATTAAAATTGTCAGCGTATACTGTCCATTTTTCCAGTAATGCGCAGGTCTTCTGAAATATCACTTTGAACATTTTGACTTTGGAGATAGGGTTTCGGGATGGTGAGGCTTATAGAACCAAGTTTCATTGTCAGTAGAAGAGTGTAAACAGTATTTGCAGGTTTTCTGCCAAGCTGGTTTGGAGTGTGAAAGCAGTTTCTGGAGGACAAGTGAATTGCAGAGGCTGGCTTATTGAGGCTGCTATGAGTATACTGATGACTAGTCAACAGTCCATTTCTGATCCTGGTTGACCTATGACCACAATTGAACCCAAAGTTTCTATGCTACGTGAGGTGTTTGTTAAATGAATTTTGCCCCATTTTGCGACCTTCCTTGCCACAGTTATTAAGTGAATCACTGTAGTGGTTAAGTTAGTGACACAGCTGTGAAGTAAACCTGGCTTCCTCATTGACTTTGTTTATCAGAAGGTCGCAAAAGGTGATCACATGACTCTGGGACACCGTAACCATCCCAGTTGCCAAACATTCAAATTTTGACCATGTGACCATGGGATGCTGCAATAGTCGTAAGTGTGAAAAACAGTCATAAGTCACTTTGTTCAGTGCCATTGTAATTCGAACAGTCACTAAGTGTACTGTTGTAAATTGAGGACTATCTATATTGCTTTTGTTCTCCAGATTCTTTAAACTGTGGATGGAGAATCATGAGATGGGGAATAGGTTAATGCATAATTCGGACTTTTTCAATCAAGTACCCTCCAGATATCTTTGTGCTATACAACCATTATGCTGATTCATTGAATTTCTTTCTTTTTAGCGCCTTCCAGTTGTGATATTCATCTTTGTCATCCTACTTGCTACCTCTAGAAATTATAAGCATAGAAGTGCTCAAATCTGGAATGTTTATCATAGGAATAAGTTGCCGGATTGAATGCCGGAGCACAATCAATATGAAAACTGGGTTGCTATCAAATAACAGGAGAACAAATGATGGAGATTATTAAAAAGAGGAATACAGGCAGTCTTCAAGTTGTGACGGTCACTTAGCAACCGTTAAAAGTTAGTGAACCCAGAAAAAGCTACTTATAACCTGAAGTCAAAGTTCTGATGGCTGCCCCCCTGCCTACTTTCCATAGTTACGTGATCATATTGTGGGCACTTGGTAACTGATCCTCTCATTAATGACCTTTTCAATGTCTTGTGGTCATGGGACCATGATTTCTGATTTATTTTTTTGCCAGAAACTGGTGTTTACTTCTGGTAAGTCTGTAAGTATCTGTAAATATTATGGGGAAAGGCAGATACAGGTCATACTTCAGGCCTGGGAAAGGTAAATCAACAAAGGAATTAATTTGTGGATTCAATGTTATAGGTTCAGATTTTATCCTTTGATCAAGTTTGGAAGCCTGCAAGAAGCATGTGAAGAAAGAAATGCTGGTATAAAGCATCTTCAGTTAAATATGTATAATGATGAGTTACTGGGTGCCACTTTATAACTGGCAAAGCAAAGAATTTCATTAGTGATCTTAAATGCCCAATCACAAGCAGTTTTTATCTGCTTCCTCCCAGTGCCAAAGGATTTAAATATAATTCCCAAGTATTTAAAATCCTTGATTTGTTTTACTTAAATATCAATTATTTATTTTCCAACTACAGTTGTAACTGGGCAGCTGTTCAGTGAAGACCACTGCTTTTTCTTTCAATAATGGATTTTTATTCTCTGCAACATCAGTCACGGGGCCGGAAACCTTCACCTTTGGCTCATTTGCATTGTGGAGTAGATGCTACATCATCATATATGAATATATATAATATTCCCTTAGCTTTTTTTTAAAGTACTCATATCCTGTATATATTTGTGTATAAAGCCCATCTATGGATAAGTAGATTCTTGAATTTTTAACCAAAGTACGATGAAAATCTATAGGTAAGTCAATTTTCAAAGATCAGCTTATCCATAGTTGGCACATTTTACATGGTATTTTGGCTAAAAATTTAATGGTCAGCTTAATCATGGATGGGCTAATAGACAAATACTATGTATACAGTAAACAGGATGAAAGAAGGATGATTATGATTGGATGGAGTTGACAAGCTCCTCAAAAAAAAAAAAGAATTGAGAAGAACAAAAGACAGTACGTGAAGTGGTATATAGAAAGGTGAATATTAGATTTAGCTATAATTGCTTTTCTTATGCCACTAATTTCCTTGATCATCCATATTGTGTCACCCTTACCAGGTAGATCAGACAGGAAACACTACTTTATTGTAAAATTACATGAACAGAATCCTGCAGGCCTGAAAGCACATTGCTCCCATCATCTTCTTAATACTGCTAGTTCTCAACTTACAAGAGTTCACTTAGTGTCTGTTCGAAGTTACAATGGCACTGAAAAAAAGTGAGTTATGACCATTTTTCACACTTACGACCATCAGCATCCCCGTGGTCATGTGATTTATACTCCTGGGTCACGTGATCACCCTTTGCAACCCTCTGACAAGCAAAGTCAATGGGGAAACCAGATTCACTTTAACCAGATTACTAACTTAATTGCAATGATTCACTTAACAACGGTGTCAGGAAAAGTCATAAAATGGGGCAAATCTCACTTAACAAATTTCTCATTTAGCAACATAAATTTTGGGCTCAATTGTGGTCGTAAGTTGAGGATTAGCTGTAGCCTGAGAAACTAGGGAGAATCCCTTCTGCATCTCGTGTCCCACCCATTATTCAGCTGCAGGCTATGCTGTCTTTTATCTGATTATTCCCCAGGCAGCCTCTCTTCACCCTGTCTCCCAAGGTCTTTCCACACACCATTACACATTGGTTTGCTCAGAAGGGAATTATGTGAAGTGAATACATGCATACCTGTGTGTATGATGTCGTACTTATGGAAATACAGAAACACTCCCACTATTTTTATTTCATGCTTTCCATCTTTCTCGCCCTCCGTTATAGCTTCAGAATGAGTTTGTGTCTGGAGAGTTGAAGGTTCTGAAACTGGATGTCCTCAGACCTAGTCTGAGTCACTAGGTCAAAAGCGGAGAACTTATAGTTCTCTAGACATGAGTAGCCCTAGCATGCAAAGAGTAAAGAGGATGACCTCGATGGTAAATCTGTATATACAATATTCAGTGGTGGTATTCAATTTTTTTACTACTGGTTCTGTGGGTGTGGCTTGGTGGGCATGGCATGGTGGTGGGCATGGCTTGGTGGGCATGGCTTGGTGGGCATGGCTTGGTGGGCATGGCAGGGGAAGGATACTGTAACATCTCCATTCCCACCCTACTCCAGGGGAAGGATACTGTAAAATCCCCATTCTCTCCCCACCCCACTAGCCTGCTTTCCAGCTCCATTCTCCCGTGCAGGGCAACAAAAGAAGACCCAGCCAATCAGCTGGGACTCCGGAGGCAGAGAATAGATGGGGGTGGGGCCAGTCTGAGGTGGCATTTGCCGGTTCTCCAAACTACTCAAAATTTCCACTACCGGTTCTTCAGAACCTGTCAGAACTGGCTGAATACCACCTCTAACAATATTAGCTTTTTAAAAGTACCCATATACCCTATATATATATATGCTACTTGTGAGTAAAGAGGATGACCTTGATGGTAAATCTGTATATACAATATTCCCTTAGCTTTTTAAAAGTACCCATATATCCTATATATATGGTACTTGTGGATAAGCGGATCAAAACAGAGGTTGAGAAGAGGACCAAATCAAAGGTTGAATTCAAGAAGATATGCATAAACATCTCAGACAGATTCCCCCCCACAATCCACGTGAATATAAAAAAACAGAGGAGGCAAAACATAATCAGACAAGATTCTGTTACTGTAGTCCACCTTAATAAAAGTAGTTTTAGACTTCTGTAGTAGTCTACGTTCTTGGGCTGAGATCCAACAAATACAGAAACGGAGAAAGGCAAAATAGTCTGCCAGGTAGGGAAAGCTACAAGTTTCCCAGTCTCATCACATTGGCAGTACTTCCTATAAATTGGCAAAGTAGGGTAGTTGGGAAGAGAACATCACCTGGATTGATCCCATTGTTGTGAAATTCCATAAGAACAGTAAGCAAATGCTTGGCTGTTGCCTAGCAACCATAGTTTTCTTCCTTTACCTCAAAACAGGCCCCAAGCAATTCTTCAGATTGTTGGCTTTCCTAGAGCTACAAGGAAACAAAACTTTTCCCTGAAAGTAGACACTCATACCACCTGCACCCTCCATACATAATATGTAAATAGCTGAGGAAAGGTGGAAGAAAATAAGATGTTTCTTTTTGCATTCAGGACACACCCAGACTGAAACATATACACTTTCTGGAATAAATGGAGGCTTGCAATGATTTTGGTTCCTTCAAACTGGCATTCTTTAGATGTTGGACTTATAGTCATAGAAATCTTGGGGGAACTGGCTTGAATGAAAGTAGTCATTCTTGAGAATCCAGCCTTCCTTCTCCCCTTCACATGCAAATGTGTTTCTAATTCATTTTTCATATAAGCCTTTTTCAAGCTGGTATCCATGCTTGATTGGGACGATGGGAGCTGCAGTGTGAAGCAGTGCTTCTCATGGGGGAAAAGTCTAATTGTAGAAGCCTTCTGGAGAAACCAGTTTCCTAAAGAAAAGAATGCTGTACTAGAAAGCAAAAATGGTACTATAACAATAACAGTAACAATAATTCAAGCCCTAACCCCATCCTGGTATTAAACCTATAAAGCCCTGCATGATTTGGGTCCGGGGTACTTGCAGGAGCGCCTCCTACCAGCATCAAGGTCCGATCGCCCAGTACGCTCCCACAGGCAAGCCCTCCTGGGGATGCTGTCAGCCAGACAGTGTCGGTTGGCGGTCCCCCGGGGGCAGGCCTACTCTGTGGGGCCGCCCACTCTTTGGAACCAGCTACCCCTGGAGCTGTGCTTGGCCCGGACCTGCGCTCCTTCCGCCGTGATCTCAAGATTTGGCTGTTTGCACAGACCGGCCTGGATTGAGCAGGGTTGGGGATTTTAATTCAAGGGTATTTTAATTTGATTTTATTATATTTGGATTAGAGTAAATTTGATAAATTTTGTATTTATTTGTATATATATTTCACTGTAAGTCGCCCCGAGTCCCCCCGGAGATGGAGCGGCATATAAATCAAATAATCATCATCATCATCATCATCATCATCATCATCATCATCATCATCATCATCCTGCTTGCTCAGAACAGAAATCAAAATGTCTGGTTGAATTCTTCTAAAAACATAGTACAAAATATTAAAATTTAAATGGTAAGATAGGGAACTAAAAAAATACAGACCCTAGAGATTGAAGGGAGTGGTAAATTGTTTTTATATCACATGATGAAAACTGCCCAATATCTATAGATTTTCTACAGGCAGAGTGAAATGTAGTTTACTTTGACATTGTGGATATCATATTTTGGAACACTAGAGATCTGCTGAATCTGTCTAACGTATTTTGAAAAGCATTCCCAAACAACTCTGTTCCAATGAGTTTTTAACCCTAGTTGATCACCAGAGGTGTTTTTAATTCCTGTATTGTTTGGCATTATAACCTAGGTAGCCTTCTGAGTAGGCTCAGCTATGAAAACTGTAAATAAACAGATAAACCCTGAAGTAAGTTCATTCTAAAACCAGTACAGAAGAGCCTCTCTCCTAAACGGGTATTTGACAGCAGTGACCTTTTCAGCGGGGCCTCCCCTGCAGATGTTAACATCTAAGCAAGTTCATAATGGAAAAGTGGTCCCTCAGGTGGTCAGGCTCTAATCTGTTTTTGAGAGCTAAAGGTCAAATCTATACCCTAAATTATCCTCAGAGAACAATTGGCAACAACAGCAGATTTTTCAGTAGGGATATTGTGTCATCCTGGTATCTTGTATCAATTAATAGCCAAACTGCTGCATTTTGCACCAGTTGCAAATTCCAGGTACCTTCCTCTTTGTCCATGATAGCTGGAAAGTCCAGGAAGTCCAGAAGAAAGTCCAGAAGATGCCAAACCAACACAGTCTGGAGGTCATCATCTTAACTTCCCAGAGCTGTTGGAAGTCAGGCAGCATATGCATTTATTATTATTACTATTATTGTTGCCTTGGAAAAGGGAGCTGGGCATTATGAAAGTCTCTGTGGTAGCAAATACTCCCAATGTTATCAATAGAAAGCCTCCTAGCAGAAGTGTCCATTACCGAATCAAGAGTCAGACTGAAGCCAAAACTCCTGGACTACAGGTTCCGTCATTTGGAGCAGGTGGTGGGAAGCTGAAGCTTGTGAGTATAATGTTTGTTACCACTGGTAATTATTGTTTTGCCACGGCTCTTGGGAACCAGCTTGAACTTGCCTGCTAGAAAGAATGCAGAACAACTGAAGGAAGGGAAAAAGGATTGCTTCTCAGAGGAAACAGAGAAATCCTGAAATTGTAAGCAGAAGTGAAAAGCAGTTGATGAGAAGAAATCTCTTCTGGCAGGAGCAAAATTGTCTGCGATGATAGAGAAGACATAATAATGTTGCAGGATTCCAAAACATAGAGTCTATGAAGGTGCCTTTCAGAAGGTTAGAGGGGTTGGATCTGTCCGAATTCTATTGGGAAGCTATTCCACAGAACATAACACTGGGACAAGAAGCAATTATTGAGAGCCAGTGAGTAGAGCCGTTAAGATGTTGGACTAGGAGTGGAAAGAACAAGATTCCAACGATCCTTTAGGCCTAGAGCAGGCAACTGAGTAACTTTGGGACAATCATTCTCTTTAATAGCAATAGCATGTACTGCTTCACAGTGCTTTACAGCTCTCTCTAAGCAGTTTACAGAGTCAGCAGATTGTCCCCAACAATCTGAGTCCTCATTTTACCCCACCTTAGAAGGATGAGTCAACCCTGAGCTGATGAGAATCGAACTGCCGAACTGCTGGCAGAAGTAGCCTGCAGTACTGCACTCTAACCACTGCACCACCACATCTCTTTTAAGCCCTACACTGGGCAGTTGCGAACAACCCCAGCTACCAGCATGCACTGCACGCAATGTGGTAAATTATAGTCCATAACCTTCAAGGGAAGACACCTTCATGGAATGATCTGGGATGATAGAAGGAGGAGGAGGAGGAGGAGGAAAACATTTTTCTGCATCAGCTGGAGACCTCATGCAACAGATCTACACCTCATTAATTTTCATTAATAATAAAAGAATAATATAAACTCACATAGGTGATTTTAGTGATCTGGTTGCAATGAGATATCACCCTGGCAGATTTATGAATAGCCGTTGCTGTTCTGAGGAGCCCTTTGTAAAGGTTTGCTAATTTTTTTGTTTCGTTTGAGCAAATCTACTTTTGTTTGGATTGAGAGAAGATTGGTATGGGAGTTTTTTTTCCTCTTCCCTCCCCCTCATTCCACAGCCTTCTTGGTCTTAAATTTAACAAGGTTTCCACAAACAGCTGCCTGCAGTGCTTTCCCACCTGCTTGGAGCAAGCTGCTGAAAATATCTGCAGGTCTTTGATGGTTTCTTTTCAGACCCAGCCTCGGTGAAAAATACTGTCAACTCCAGTTGCTTCATTGACAACTTTAAAATTGTGGTTAAATGCTTGACTTAGTAAGTAAGGGAGGGAGGTGGGAATGGGAAAATTAGTCATTCTTGGAAAGAGCATAGAAAAGTGGCTTTTGGTCCATGTAAATGAAGATGGTTAAGAAACCCTGGAGGTTCAGTTTACTTCATACCATCTGGCAGCCTCTTTCTCTCCCCTGTCTTTTCCCCTGACAAGTGTTTGGCATCAGAAAATCCACCTCCTTGCCCCATTTAATAACAAGCTTTTGGCACTGTAGGGTATTAGAGTTTTCTTTCTACAACCGTGTAGGAGAAAGGAGGGGGGGGTGCACCCTCTTGGGGATTACTTTGTGAAGGGAATGTAAGGGGACAAGCACTTGCAGCTGTAACCTGGCTTGTGTTAAAATTTGGAAAAGCTGCCTTGCATTCCATCTCACTACAGGCCTTCCTTGGTGTACAGCCAAAGGTTAATATAGATGTGGCAAAGTTTCTCTCCCCCTCAAATCCTCCCCCCCCCACTTTAGAGCGCTTCAGATATACGAGTATGTATACAGCTGTGTTTGTAGTAACCCTTTCATATTCCCCTTCTTAAATGGCATTTTCCTGCTTGTATAAATCAAAAGAATTTCTGAAAGATATTTGACCTGCATTTGAACTTATTTGATCTTTGCGCATTTCCCACTTGAAACAAAGCAGATTAAATCTTGGCCCTGAAAAGGCCAAGGATCACATGATGCGGTCTATACCTCAGGATGAACATTCCCCCCCTCCGCCCACCCCCCTGGCTATCCTTTTAAGCTTCTCTGCTTGTTTTGAAAGCCTGGACGTTGAGTTGGTTCCTTATAACCTGGGATTTATAACCCCCTAGAGATTGAAATGAAAGAGAGATTCAGTGTAAAAAATTATGTTACCCTTCTAATAGAATGCATGATATTAATAAGAATAAGCCAATAGGTACTTTTGCTTTGTGTTTCAGAATGTAGAAATCATAAGAACTTAGAACAGATGAGAACTTCACAGTGTGTGGTTCTCCAGCGTTCCTGTGTTTGCAGCATTTATGTATGTATGTATGTACGTATGTACGTACATACATATTAAACTTACATGCCTCCCATCTCACTCTGAAAAGTGACTCTGCCCCTTGGTAATTTTCATTTATTGCTGATGGGATTTGGATTTCAACTACAATCTAGAAGTCATCAGTTTCTCAGTCCTGGCTTGGGGATAGGCACTTAGGCAGCTAGTGTTCCCTAGAATTACGATTCCTATAAGATTGTAATTGGATCATATAACTCAGTTCTGCACCAGGTAGTAAAACCACGAATCTGATAGGTAAAGTACGTAAGGAGTAAGCTAAATGAGAAACATGGCCAAGTATCAGGGAAATCAGGAGATTCAGGCAATTCAAATGAGTATAAAGATTTATTGCAAGCTCTCTACAAGAATCTGATTAACTAGTAGTTAAGGGAAATGTGCAGGAGATAAGAGAGGCATTCAAGGTGGGCTGGACTTAAATCTATTGTGGGCAGGCAGGGATTTACAAAGCATTTGACCCTTTCCTTGGGCTCAGCCTGGTCATCTTCTACAAGCACATTAGATTGTCTACCATTTTTTTTGCTTCTGGTGAAGAAGAGTTTGGAGACTTGGAAAGAGTTATAAGGAGTTTGGACTGTACTGGAGAAGATAGATATGGCCAGACTAACTCATGCCTTAATCAATACTCAGTCAGATGTTTGATACAAGGAACCATACAGCGACTTCAAAGGGTAACAGCAAAATGCTTTCCAGCATATACCAAACAAGATCATGTTAGGCTGGTTTTATATTGTCTTTGGTGATCTAAGTCACCTTTATTTTGTGTGATAATAATGGGGCACACAAACATGACGATGTGCTGTATATTACTTGTTTTTTTTAGCATGTGTAGTTAGGTGGCAATAGAGTTAAATTTGCATCTGGTGTTAGTTTATCCAAAATAAATCTTAACATTTCAGAGAATATATGTTTTGAATGTTCTGGGCTAAAAATGGGACAGCTTACCTTTTGCCCTCAGAGTAATTGGTCGAACATTTCAAGGGAAAGAATGAGTAAAGTTCTACCCAAATCTATGTCGAAAACATTCTGACTTCTAAACCATTCCCATGATTGGGATGAGGCATCCTGTATAGATTTTTCTCCTTCTAATGCCTCTGTACAGGAATTATTTTCCATATTTTTAATATAAAGGAAAGCACTGAAATACATAACAACATCCTCCTGTGTTTTTAACAGAAATGCTTCTGCCTTTTTCCTCCTGTCCAATTCTTTTTCCCTACTCTCACATGGCAGTTCCAGTTCACTCTATGATAGTAACAAAATGACATCTATCTTCTCATTTTCTGTGTGAATGTTTTCATCTGTAGAAATCACTGTATTAATAGGTTTGATAGACCTTGTGCAAGATTTTTTTTTGAAATTTTGCTTCAGAAATATTGTACTGGGCATCAGTCCTGATATTCTCACATTGTAAAAACTGATAAAATAAAATAAACAGCTTCCCTACATTGTATGGAAAAGGGAAACAATAAATAACTCTTTAGGTGGAGATGATTGGTGCCTCAAGAAAATTAGCAAGGTGTGGCAGAAAAGGTTGCTACTGTTCTTATTGGTTGATTTTAAAAACAGATTGCACTATCAAACCACAGCTGGTGTGCACATCCTTGGGAGCAGATAGCTAAAATATCTAAAACTTAAAAGAGCAGTTGTTGAGTAGAAAAAAAGATTGTCTTAGTTGATGGTTTATGTAGGATACAGGCTTGCATCTAGGATTAATCATGGTCCATGTAGAGCCTTTAAATCAATAGGCTTAAGGTGGTTTCATTGATTTCAATGGATGTATGATTAAGCAAGAATTGATATACCAACTAAACCATAAGCACAGGCTTGATTTACACCAGGGGTAGGAAATTACGGCCCTTTTATGTCTTGTGGACTTCAACTCCCAGAATTCCTGAGCCAGCCATACTGGCTCAGGAATTCTAGGACTTGAAGTCTACAAGTCATAAAGGGGCCATAGTTCCCCACCCCAGTTGATACAATAAGACTTAATACATTCCTAATTAAAGGACATTATGCTATTTTCTATATAGATTGTCTGAAGGGGTGCTTTGCAGAAGCATTCCCAAGAGAAGCAACCATCACAGCATCCCTATGGTCAAGTGATCAGAAATAAAGTGCTTGGCAACTGATCTATATGTATGACAGGACAGGTTAGGGTTAGGCAAAATCAATGGAGGAAACTGGATTCTCTTCTGTCAATAACTGGTTTCTTTGATTCAGTTTTGTGATACAATCTCTACGGGAAATGTCCTCATTTAGTCATATTAGAAGTAAAATTACTATTTGTGGAATGTTAGTGAGGTGTAAATAGCTTCAAAAGAGGAGAAATTTTTTTTTTAAATGGTCTTAATAGCAGCTCGTGGAAGGGAAAGAAGAACAAAATAAAAATAACAAATTTTCTTTCAACATGTAAGAATCCATCTCAGAGTCAAGGTGGTCTTAGTTAGAATGGGATGAGAAAAGATTTGAAAGGCCTAATAGAAATATTTTATTAGGCCCAAAAGTGAGCCCAGATAAGTGGAAGAATCTTGTATATTGTCTCAAAGGAAGTAAATAAGTGAGTTTAGTCTGCATTTAGGATTGCCTCCACATGGAATCAAATCAGTTGTCTCTGAAAAAAAGTTAACTTGACATGGATTGACCTAGTCATTATCAATCTGCTTTGAAGTGGTTTTTTCCCTTAAATCTCTGCACTTTTATCCCTCTCGTTCATCTTTTACCTGAAAGTGCTTCAGTATATGCCTTCTCCTCAAATGAATAACTGTAATCTGAATAGATACTATACTTACAAGAAGGATCCAGGCTGAGTAATGCAAATTAATGTAGAATTAGAAAGAACATTGGCCAAGCTTTCTTTAACGCTCTTCCATCATGACATAATGATAATTAGAGCCAGAGAATGATGAATTAATGCTTATTGTAGCCTGTAACCCATGCACTGGCACATATGACTTATCCCAAAATGAAACCACAACTTTTGTAATAGATTATATTCTTTGATACCAGCTAATGAATTTGTGTAAATTAGGGGCTTGGTTTTTTTTAAACAATTCTGCCCAAAAGAGAGTTGAACTGCGATTCTAACAATTCTACACTAATCTGAAGCCCAAATAATTTAGTGGGGCTTACTTTCAAGCAAAACACTACAGAATTACAAGCTAATTCATTTTGGTTTGAACATAAAAACCATAGTAGGTTTGATTTTGTATGGTACTTGGATAATTTTGCCAAAAGTAATTTTTTAGTATTTCCTCAAAAGTTGAATTTGCTTGATTGTCCTCAATAATCTAATTATTTAAAGTGTTCGACTAGGAGTTGGAAGGCTCAGCTTTGAGTTTCCTCTTACTACAGATCATCAGGTGAGCTAGTTACCGTCTCTTAGCTCAGTCTACCTGGAGAGGGTACTGCATATCACATCTTGGTTTCTAGAGGAGACCATTACACATCTAAAATAGACTAACAGATTTTCTAGAATGATTTCTATTCACACTTGTGGTTTCGAAGCACTAAGGTGAGGCTAATTAAAACGCTGCCTCAAACAATACTCCATCTTGAAACCTGCTACTAAATGTTCATGTAGTGCATGGGTGTCAAACGCATGCCGTCATGTTGCCGTCAGGTGACGTATCGTGACTTTTCCCCCTTCGCAGAGCTGGGGTGGGCGTAGCCTGTGCCTGACACATCCTGCCTGCGGGCCACCATTTTGACACTCTTGATGTAGTGCCATCATATTGGTGATTGACAGCTAATGATGGATTCAGTCACCAGCTGGAATGGATGTCAAATATGTGGTGACGCTATTTCACATGAGTTTGGGATAGAGTTTATTGCAAGACTCGCAGATGTGCTGTTTTGTGTTTCATGCAATTGTAGCTTATTCAGCAATTATTAAGACATCCTTCTTTCGTTAATAAAATTTTACTCAGTTTGGAACATATTTGAGAAAGGAATGGCAGACAGGAGCAAAAATGGTTGGGAAGATTCCCCCCCCCCCAAAGCTTATTATCAAAGCTGAGTCAAGATCTGTTGACAGATTTCTTTTTAAACGGGACATGTTATGTTTCAGTTTAATACATTCTGGCAGTGTCACTGGGGTTAAAGCTAATGCAGAGATGTGTGGATCCTGTCATGTTATTGTCAGGAAGAATGTGGGGATTAGGTTTAAAAAGGGCAGTGGGTGAGTGGTGCAGCTGTTTATATGTATTATTAAAGAAAAAGGGGGGTTAGTTCCCACTGCTAGAATCAATATATTAAATTGCAAGAATCTTTGCTTTTAATTAATCAAAATAAAATATGTTGTTAGAGCTCTCATGGATTCCCTCCTTGAACCACAGCAAGGAAATGCTAATATTTGTACAGAAACTGTTAATTTGTGGTTAAAATGATAACATCTTTAGTTTTTACACAACTCAGTCTTTCTAATGCAACAGCTGATGTGCTTGACTGATAAAAATCACGTGAACCAATGAATTCAAGAGTTTGCACAGTAGAGGCGAGATTATTTATTTGTAAGATTTGGATAGCCACCTAGTTTATGTAACATAACCCTGGGTGACTCAAAAGCAAATAGTAAAAACCCCAGAAGCCACCAAAACCTTCCTGACACCCCAAACACAATATATCCCCACACATCCTGAAGAAAATGCAGTACTTTCCTAGACTTTAGCCTCATTCTACTCCAAACCTTCATGGCTTTCTGGAAGGCCAGGAGCCTTCTGGATCTCATTATGAAGGATATTCCAAAGGTCCCAGATAGCTACTGAGAAGGTGTGCAATAAAGATCCTGCTAGATGGCAACATTTAAAGGAAGGAATCTGGAGTGCCCAACCCCTTATTTGACCTGGTGAAAAGAGCAGATAGCAATAGCACTTAGACTTATATACCGCTTCACAGTGCTTTCTAAGCCATTTACAGAGTCAGCCTATTGCTCCCAACAATTTGGGTCCTCATTTTACCTACCTCGGAAGGATGGAAGTCTGAGTCAACCTTGAACGTGAAGATACCTTCAGGGAGAGATGGTCCCACCAATAAGTTGTTGGCATGGGTCAAGTCTGGGGTTTCTGTAGGTTGTGGTCAACCTCAAGATTGCAACTCCCAACAGCAATGGGACAGAGACATTGTTTTTTTAATATGTACCGTGTGCTCATATGTTAAATGAAACATCAATCCTTTTGTAATGGTCACTAGATTGGCTTTTTTTGACCATGCCTTGAACACATCTCTTGGTTAAGAAATGATAATTACTAATTTACAGAGAAATCAACCAGTACATGGGTGTCAAACTCACGGTGTCACATTGCCATCATGTGACGTTTTGTGATGTTTTCCCCCTTCGTGAGTGGGGTGGGCATGGCCTGCGCATGACATATCCAGCCTGCAGGCCACCAGTTTGACACCCCTGAACTAGTGGCAATTAGCTTTGAATACTAGATCCAAGCCCTTGCTGTAATAACCTGCAGCTTATGGCCATTGGGTGACAAATGTGGAAATCAGGGTATTGAAATTAATGAACTGAAGTCCTGCTCTATTAAAGCCTTCTTATAATACTCTAATATAGACTGATTGTACTCTAATACAGCCATCCCAAAATGTTGCATATGTTGCATATCTAGAATGGTAAGAATTGGAGATTGATTGATTCAATTTTTTGCAAAGTACTGATCAAATACATCTCGTTTTACTTCAAAAGTCTGGAACCAATAGGAAAAAATCCCTTTTCTGAATAGATAATTCATTGACTCTCACTTAAACAAAGCTACCTCTGAAAACAACCCACAGTTACTGATGAGGTAGATGTTATTCTTCACTGTTATTACAGTAGGATTGTTTTGTGCTAAAGTTGTATATTTAGAATAAAATATTGCTAGCAAGTACTGTAGATAAATACCAGAAATAAAAAAGGGCTAGTGTTAAGGATTTCTTTTCTGCAATAAAATCCTCTTTGTTTGAAACCTTAGTTCTGTTCATGAAGTGTTTTGTATTCTCTGCTTTGGAAACACAGTCAATATATTTTGGCAAGATTACCCAGAATCTGTTTAAGAAAACTGGCATTATGGTTAGCTGAATGACGGCAGATGAAGTTAACTGCTAAGCTCTACTCTTAGAGATATATTAAGCATGGGTGTAACAATTGAATGGGGAATCCATGTTCTGTGATTGTATAAGTGCATTATTTCTGATTGGATAATAGCTTTTATATTACTGTATAGGTAGGTTCACAGAGACTTGGGTGGTAGACCTTCAACTCTCTTCCTCTATTACAAACTCACCTGAGTTACATTTGCTTGCAATCATAGATGCTTTCCATTATTTGTGTTTGTTGAAAAATGATATAGGATATCCTGTAATAAAATTGATTTCCTTTTAAATGGTACTAATATATGTATCCTAAGAAAGGCCTTTATTAAAGTGATCCTAAGATACCTATGTGGAATTACAAGGGTAAGGCTTTCCCAGCTGGCTTGGATTTTTCTCCTTGAGGTAAGAGTAGAATAAATCCCTTTGTTACAGCTTTAGGTAAAGGTCTAGTAGTTGAAGAAGCTGGACTCAAAACAAGGTGACTGTGAGTTCTAGTTCTGCCTCAAGTGTAAAGGCTGCTGGTGACTTTGAGCTAGTCATTCTCTCTCAGCCCCGAGAAGAAGAGGAGAAGAAGAGGCGGGCAAACCATTTCCCAAAAATGCTGCCAAAAACTTGCATGGAATTGTCCATAATCTAATAGTATAGTAGGCTTAATTCATACATTACACTAATTCATACATCTACACAAATCGGATCTGAAATTCTGATAGTTAATAAATGTGGATGTACAGTACTGTAGTTGCAGACACAGGCAAAGATTTGTGGGTCTGGGTAGCTATAGAGGTGATACAGATATGGATTCATATAACACAGAACGTTATAACGAAGTATAGTACAAATTTCCATCCCATAGCACGCTTTTAATCATTTTTTTTCCTTTTTCTGGTGCATATTGTTATGTATGCAGGTTTGCATATCATTGGTTTAGTTTGAACTGTTCTTGTAAAATGTCAGAAATGATTGGTTTAAAAAGTGCAGGAAAATCCTGCACTCTGATTGGCTGGCAACTGCGGCTGCTGGCTATAAGTAGCAGCCGCAGCCCAGCCAAATCGGGTCCGTTATGAGCTGTAGTCACTAATAAACTCTTCACTGAAGCACTCCGCGTCTGACTCTTCATGCAAACATAACACATATGTTGGAGGATAAGCCATTTCAGAGACTACACAATCTTCAGTTATAGCTGAATTTTGCAACAGGATGAACAAAAGCTACTATTTTACACTGTGGTGGAAGAAGGTCATGTGCCTGCACAAACTGAATATTTATGAAAGAGTCTGGAACCTTTTCATATATCAGGACAGAACATTTGCCCATCTATCTCCAACATACTGGCTGGGGAATTCTGGGAATTGAAGTCCACACATCTTAAGGTTGCCAAACTTGAGAAACATTGGTTTTGCAGGTGTTATCCAAAATGCTAACAGACATTCCTGTCTGAGATCTTTCTGACTTTAAATCCCATAGGTCAGTGATGGCGAAACTTTTTGTTGTGGTGTGCTGAAAGTGTGCACGCATTAGCATGCATGCGTGCGTGCCAGGACCCACAATGTAATGTGTCCCATCCCTCCTGCACATGCACGCGCAACATCCCTGCCCCCTTAACTGCACTGCGCATGTGTGTGCCTCCCAGCTGATTTTCAACCCGTTTGAAGCTGTTTTCTCCCTCCCGGAGGCTCGACGGAAGCCTCTGCAGCCTCAGGAGGCTGAAAATAGGCCTGTTTTGGCACTTCCAGGATTTCTGGGAGGCCTGTTTTTCAGCCTCCCAAGACTGCAGAGGCTTCCCTCGAACCTCCGGGAGGGAGGAAATGGCCTCCCTGAGCTCCAGAGGTCCTCCAGAGGCTGAAAACGGGCCTGTTTTGGCATGTCTGGTATTTCCAGGAGGCTTGTTTTTTGGCCTCCCAAGGCTGCAGAGGCTTCCCTCGAGCTTCTGTGAGGGAGAAAATGGCCTCTCTGAGCGCCAGAGGTCCTCTGAAGGCTGAAAATGGGCACTTCTGGTATTTCCGGAAGGCCCATTTTTTGGCCTCCTGAGGCTTACAGAGGCTTACCTTGAGCCTCCGGGAGGGCGAAAACGGCCTCAAACAGGCCGGAAATCAGCTGGGAGGTGCGCACATGCGCAGTGCAGGTAAATTTGGCTGAGGCTCATGTGCCCGCACAAATGGTTCTGCATGCCACCTGTGGCACACATGCCATAGGTTTGCCATCTTGGCCATAGGTTAAGTTAGGGAGTTAAGTGCTGTAATACATCTGCTATATAGAAGACAAGTGCTGATTTCTGGGGGGACACACCTGAATTCTATTTTTAACTGAAAAATTCTCTGTGTGCACTTGGGAAATAGCTAGGAATGTTTCCCCCCCCTCTTAATATCCAGCATTCAATAAACAATTGGTGTTGCTGTTTTTTGTTTTTTGTCTGTTTTTGAAGGAGAGACATTCAGTTCCATTAAAAAAAAAAATCTACATTTTGTGGTTCTATAATCCCTTCACTCCCCAAACATGTAGTTCAGATCTGGGTGTACTCAGTTTTGGGACTGCAAATCTCAGTGTACTTGCTCTATTGTTTAAGAACCAAGATGTTTATAATCTGGTTCCTGTGCAAAGATGCTGAATGTGTGTTAATGTGTTTCAAAACCAGACCCCTTCAGCAAAATCTCTGCTTTTCATTAATTGACATCAGTAGCACATGGTATTTCAAAGTGCCGGCCAAATCTGAATTGTGTTTCGAATTTCTTGACTTTCCTGTGCTTGGAATGCCAATGCTAATTTGTTCCCATGGAAGAGCCAGACATGGCCAACCATCATTTTATGTCGATGGCTTTGCTGTGTAGAGCTGCCAATGTTAAAATTATATTTGGGGGGAATCTCTTGGCTGTCCTCATCAGATTTGGTACCTAACACAGGGAGCGCCGTGTAAAGACGGGTTACAATATTAATATAGAGAGGTCAGCTTCTTTTCCTGAAGAAAAGGTTTAATAAAATAGGCTTATTTCGCTTAATAATTAACCAAAATTACTGAATGGGTTCCTAAATGAAGTAAACCCATGGAAACAATGACTGTTCCCATGTTTTCCAAGCTTTACCCAGAGGCACGGAAACTTGCAGGCTAATCCCTGGATTTTCTTGATTTTAGTGAGATTTTCTGTGAAGCCAGTAGATTTAGAAGGTCAGTCCTAATAGATACAATATGTAATTCATGCTTTACCTCTGTTCCTTTTCAGGAGTTTTAAGATATTCAATTTTATAGCATAGCGTCCTGTCCGGTTCTTTCTGAAATCATTATAGTGTGCCCTGACAAACAGGGTGGGCACAGCCTTTTCATAATATTATCCAGCTGGAGTGGATTTTGTTTTTATATGCATGCCTTTGGCTGGCATAAAGGCATGTCCACAGAGCATTTATCACTCTCTACCCAGTTTTAAACAAGTAACTAGAACAGGGGTGGCGAACACGCGGCTCTCGAGCCGCATGCGGCTTCCGGCCAAAATGAATGCGGCTCTTTGCCTCTTATATTATTATTATATTATTATTATATTATATTATTTTGTATACTGTGGCTCTTTGCCAAGTTTGGATTTTGTTATGCTGCTTCTGAGGAGGGATCTCTGAGGAGAGATTTCGGCGTAGTCCGCCCGGCTGCGTCATCCCGTCTCCCATCCCTCGGAAACAACTGCACGAGCCAGCGAGCGTGGTGTGGCTCTCTGACTCGCACAGTTTGAAATTGTGGCTCTTTGTGTCAAACTTGTTCGCCACCCTGAACTAGAACATTTTAAGAAAACATTACATGATGCATCTCTCACACCCCCCCCCCTCTCTCCTGTTGTTAGTGTCACTTTTTTCATTTATCCTTCTTATTCTCTTTTCAGAGATAATGCTTAACTGCATTTTTCAAATATAATATCTTTCATGTCACTTCCCATATGGTCATTTCAAAGTTCAGCTAACTTTTTAAAAAAATCAAGATTGTATCAATTGCATTAAGGCGAATATAAAATATTCATTAAACGTTCATTAAAAAAAAGGTATGGAAGAGAAACAATGTGGAAGGAGAGAGGGAAGAGAAAAGGAAGAACAAAACAAAACCATTCATCCATAAAGGACAGAAAATCTAGTTCAGCTTTTTTCCATTATGGCTCTTCTAATGATCAGTGGTAACCCTTTTTGCATTGTCTCACAAAAGAGGATTGTCTATTCAATAAAGTGATCCACACTCTAATTGGGTCCATTACTCATGCGCTTGTCACCTCTAGGATTGACTACTGCAATGCTCTCTACATGGGGCTTCCCTTGCGGACGGTCCGGAGGCTTCAGCTGGTGCAGAATCGGCGTGGGTTGTGATGGGGTTTCCGATACTCCCATGTTACACCCCTCCTGCGCGCCTTGCATTGGTTGCCGGTTGCCTCTCGGGTCGCCTTCAAGGTATTAGTTACAACTTACAAAGCCCTTAATGGCTTGGGTCCAGGGTACTGCGGGAACGCCTCCTGCCAGCATCACTCTCGATCGCCCTGTTCGCTCTCATAGGAGGGGCCTCCTTGGGGTGCCATCAGTCAGATATTGTAGGCTGGCGGTCCCCAGGGCTAGGGCCTTCTCTGTGGGAGCACCTGCCCTTTGGAATCAGCTCCCGTCGATCTCCGTTTGGCCCCTGACCTCCGCTCCTTCCGCGGGACCTGAAGACTTGGTTGTTCCAGCGGCCGGCCTTGAATGACCCGGGGGCTTTTATTCTATCTTAACTTTATTTGGCTTGTTTACTTGTTTAATTTTGTTTTATTGTAAATTTTTCTTTGTTTTAATGTTCGCCGCCCTGAGTCCTTAGGGAATAGGGCGGCATACAAGTCGAATAAATAAATAAATAAATAAATAAATAAATAAATAAATAAATGTCTTCATAAAAAGATGTTACTAACTTCTGTAGCATTTCTCCCAAATTACAACTGCAGTCTTAATGTCAGTTTCTTAAAATTGATAATCTTGGAGCTCTGTAAATCAAATTTTATGCCATTCCAACCAGTTATAAATAATTGGTTATACCAACACAATTTTCTCCTAGCTGGAAATTCTTGCAAAATAGTATCAGTTGTAACTGGAAATTTTTTTTTATTTTTTTTATTTTTATTCATACTTATATCCCGCCCTTCTCCAGAGACTCAGGGCGGCTTACAATGTTTGGAGCACAACCCAATGTGCTCAGCAATAGCCTTCATTCCATTGTATATGCCTGCTTATTACTAAGCGGCATTTTTACAAAGTCAGCTTATTGCCCCCGACAATCTTGGGCCCTCAGTTTACCTACCCCGAGAGGATGGAAGGCTGAGTCAACCTTGAGCCTGGTGGGATTCGAGCCTGCAATAATTACAGGCAGCTGGAACTAAGTGCTAGGCTATTAACAGCCTGCACCACCAAGGCTAATGACCATATTGACCATATGGCCATATTGGAAGAGTTTGCTCTAGTAACTTGTTCATGCAAACAATGTGACATCTGAAATAAGTTTTTAGCGAATAATGTACCAGCTTCTTTAGTGGTTCTAAAAATTCCAGTTTGATTTCCACCCCCTCTGTGTTTATAGGAATGCACATATTAAACATAAATTAATTCAAAGAACATCTTAATGCAATGCCTGCAAAACATCTTCCTATATATTCTGAACTGCTAAGAAACATATGTAACAGCCATGGAAAGGTCTGAAAACAACAGGGGTGGCATTTCTAATAATAAGCCATTGAATGTTAGATAAGCCATGAACTTTTTCCTCCAGATTTTCCTACATAAACAGAAAGAATATATAGGTAGTCCTCAATTTACAATAGTTCGTTTAGTGAATGTTCAAAGTTACAAGGGCACTGAAAAGAGTGACTTTTGACTGTTTTTCACACATACACCCGTTGCAGCATCCCTACAGACATGTGATCAAAATTGGGGTGCTTGGCAACTGACTCATACTTACGATGATTGCAGTGTCCAGGGGTCATGGGATCCCCTTTTGCGACCTTCAGACAAGCAAAGTCAATAGGGAAGCCAGGTGCACTTAATAACCATGTGTACTAACTCTACAACTGCAGTGATTCCCTTAACAAATGTGGCAAGAAAGGTCATAAAATGGGCAAAACTCACTTAACAAATGTTTCACTTAGCAACATAAATTGTGGGCTCAGTTGTGGTTGTAACTCAGGGACTACCTGTGGACCACAAGCATCCACTTCTCCTACCTTACCACCTCCAACCTCAGATTTCCATTCTTTATCCAACCCCTTCCCAATATACACAATGTTGCAAGTCTTCAGTAGCTGTAGAATAAAATTCCCAAGATTCTCTGGAGAGAGTAATTATTTTTAAAATGGTATTAATATACTATATGTAAAAATAGACTTAAAAGCAAGTTTTGTTTTATGCAGGGTCATGACATTGTACAGATGAGGCTAGTTTCTACATAATCTAATCTCATTCTTCTGCTAGATCTATTTCTGACAGATAACTCTTTAGTAATCGTCTATTGAAAATGCCCCATCAGTTGAGTTAGGGCACTGCAGGAGATTCATCTTATCCTCAAGCAGTTTCTCAACCCAAAACCCATTTCCTCTCATTTAAACCTATTAAATCTCAGCTTGACTTTGGGGGCTGAAGAACAAATCTGTCTCTTAATGTAACTTTCTTCATATTTCTGAAGCATCCCCTGGCCAACTCAGTTTTCACCAGGCTTAACATGTTCAGTTCCTTCAATAGGAATGAGTCCTTCGGGACTCAATGAGTCCTTCAGGAGAGAGGGCGTGTCAGAAAATGGAACTTTTTGGTGTTGCTATGCAGTTTACAACTTGTAGGGATTTGGAGGCAGACCAAATCCACCAATGACAGGGTAACACCACATACCCTGGAATGGCATCACAAGCCACGCCCCTTGATATATAAGCGGCATCTCTCTCTGAGGAGAATCGCTCTCCTTGCCTGCTCTTGCTGCTATTGCTTCTGCTCTGCTTGGGTATCTCAGATGCATGAGGAGAAGGAACCTCATGTCATAAGAGAAAGGAGAGACAGAGAGGGAAAAGCCTAAAAGAAAGGTCTAAGTTTCTTTGGGAGTTGTTCTCAATTGTCCTTAAGAGAGATTGATCAGCATAGGCAATCAATTCTCTCAAATGCCTACCTCAGAACTCTTAACAACCTAACCTAAAGGAGTGAGAAAACCTAACTACATAGGTAGTTACAGAAACCAAGAGAGACCTGAAGAGAAGAAACTAAAGAAGGCAAAAGATACTGGTAATAGTCTTTCTGTATGTTTATTTGATTTAAGCTGCTTGTACAATAAAGGTTTGGTTTGAAAACAGACTGGGCTCAGCATCTTTGTACAATTTAAATATATAGACAAGTTAACAAGATCCTCTAAACATTAGTCCATCATAGGATTGACTTAACATACTTTAACAGGGCGGCATATAAATCCCATCAAATAAATAAATAAATAAATAGCTCTTCAGAAAATCTCTCTTTTCTATTCCACTGACCAACTTAGATTCTTCCCAATTCCAATTTGCCCACATCCTTCTTAAAGTACCTCAATTGTGGTGTGACTAGTAGAGAATAAGTTATTTTTTCTAAAGTCTTCAAAACTATGGACATGTAAATTATATGTAATTTCAATTGTATTCACCTCTATTAAGTTATTTTCATGATGGTAGGATGCCAATATTAAATTTTTATCAGCTGGTTAAATGTAAAACTGCAAACAAATTAGCATGAATATTTTGTTGTTCATGGAATTGCTTATAATTTTGTCCACCTGCCATAGTAATTCATTCCTGGCTCTAATCTTAAGAATCTTACAGATCAAGGCCTAGCTAGTTCAACTTTTTTTTTCAAATTGGCCAACTAGATCCTAGGGGAAACATACAAGTAGTTGGGAGTAGTAGTTCTGTGGTTCTCCACATTTATTTTGGCTTGCAGGGTAGCTTACAAATATTATTAGTAAGATGTGGTTTCCCTTGGAAAAATGTTGGGGAGAAAAAAAAAACAAGCTAATGCCTGAGCTAGTTTTTTCTTTTTTCTTTCTTTTTCCCTTCATCCTCTTTTTTTCCAAGGAGAAAGAATATTTGCACTGCTTCCCAACTAACAATTGGAAAGATTGAAAACTAGACGTTTCATAAGCAGAGGTGACCACTGTTTCTCTTTCCTCCTCCTCTTCTGATTTCTATTTTGTTTGCCAGATTTAGATCTTATCTTTCAGCGGTGTGGTGGCCTAGTGGTGAAGACTTGGAAAATTGAGAGTTCAATTCTAGGTAGCGGCAGATGTTTCTCTCCTAGGGCACAAAGAAAAAATATCTGCTGTGAACTCCACATGGCATCAGGAAGGGCATCCGGCCAGTGAACACTCAGTTTCATCCAGTTGCCCTGACTCTACCCCGAATTAAGGGATTACAGGCAGGGGTGGGATTCTCCCACTCTGGACTGGTTCGGGTGAACCCCTTGTTCCGACGATCAGCTGGCTCTGAACCAGTTCACTCCAATAAGCCTGTGGGCCCTCCTACCTGCTCCTGGTCTTTCCTGTGCTTTATGTCTTTTTGTTAGAGCACAGCTGATTCACGTGGCAGAGCAGTTTGCTGAACCTCAGCTGTTTTCTTCAGCTACAGTTGAAGGTAAGTATTAGCTTTTTTAAATGTGGAAGATGCGCGCAAAGTGCACGCTCACTGAACTGGTTGTTATACCGGTTGAATTGCACCCCTGATTACAGGGTCGTAAAAAGGGAGTATGTAGATCTCATCTTTCTTCTAGACACTCAAGGCAGCATGAGTAGCATTCTCACCTTCAGTTTCTCTCACAACAGTAAACACATGAGGTAGGAAGGGCTGAAGGCAAGTTCCTGGTTGAAAGTGGAGAAATAGGAGATAAAACATAAGTGTTCCAGCCTGTGATTCACATATAACACACACTTTTTCTTCCTCTCACTCTGGCTGCCTATCCTGCTGTGATTTTCCTTTTGTCTTTCCACAATCAACCAAAAGCTAGTCGGTGGACAGTGATAGATTAGCTTTTTTCTAATAGGTACCACAGCCTTTGGCTCAGTAGTGTCCATCAGGGAAGTAAAAATCAATATGGCAGCCACAACCATCCTTGTGCAATCTCAATGTTCATTCATGCAGCCCCAACTGCCAGTTGACTTTTTAAGCCACCATCTTGCAGACATCCCTGCTTTGGCCATAATGGCTGAGAGTTCCTACAGATGCAACTCTAAGAAATCTGGACAATGCTATTCTGAGGAAGACTGCTTTAAAAGCAAAATTTACTAAATCTGCATGTATTGAAGGATGCTCCATTCACAAAACATTGACGTATTATGGAGTAAATTTACTTTCTGAATCTAGTAATTAGTAATTGCTTCAGACTGGGTTAAAAGAGAGACTGGACACAATTAAGAAAATTCCAGACCACTTCCTAGTATTTCAAGGTAAAAATAGACATTAGAAAAGAAAAATAAAGGAGGCTGGTTATTTAGGGATTCTCTTCTTATGGGTTTTCCTCAGATTCAGCCAGACATTTAGAAGTGTACCACTGGATATACAGCTGGATAAAAGTGTCTGTGCTGAGTCCAAAATTAAATGCTTAGCAGTTAGACACAAGCAGAACTAAAATAATGTAACAAGAACCTGCATAGTTGTATAAAACTATTTATTTCAGAGTTGCTTTCTCATTGAGCCAAGGGATGCCAAGAGGGAAAAGAGTATATAGTGCTTAAAATGTTTAACAAGTTTCCTAGAACAATAAAACCAAGAGCAGGTTTTCATTGGAAAAAGTTAGCTTAATTTCCCAAGCTAAATGGATCTGAATTTAAAAACTGTACTCTGAAGAAAAATGGAATTCATCCATTTTCCTCAGGCGTTTTAGTTCTTCAGTTTTTCTCAAATACATTGACACCCCTATGTCAGATCAGATGTCACAGAAGGTGGCCCTAGTCATTTTAGTTGTGTCCTTGTGGTTTTTACTTGAGAACAGGGGTGTCAAACTCGCAGCCTGCGAACCGGATGCATCACACACTGGCCACGCCCACCTCCGGTTTAGCAAAAGGGAAAAAAGTTGCGATACGACACGGGATGACAACATGTCATTGCGAGTTTGACGCCCCTGCTTTAGAACATGCTCTTTTCAAAGGCGGAAGAGATTATGTTGTGATCTTTTGTAAGCTTCCCCAATCTAGGGGAGTCAACTCACTTTCCAATTTTGAAAATTTGCACCACTTTTAGGTATTTTAGGAGGAGAAAAGCATACACTTTAACTCACTATCAGATGGAATACATTCTAGACAATAGCAAAAGAATTCCCCTTAAAAAGAAAAGAGCACTCAAAAAGATACAGATGTTTAGAATACACCATGAAAATATAATACTGGTTGGATAGCTTCCTGGTCTTCTGTCTCCCATTCTCCCCTCCCCTTTTCCTAAAGAGTTTTAGGAATATTTGAAGGCAATTTTCTAGAAGCCTTGAGTGACAAAACTCATTACTTAACAGCCTTTTCCTTGCCAAGCACTTTCTGCATTCTTTCACTGCTTTGCTCTCAAGAGACTTTTAAATCCATTGACCCAAAACAGCCCTCGCTTTGCTGGCTTAGGAAGATCCTGTCAGAGCTGTTAGTGGCTACACCTGTTCCAATAAAACAGGAGATTTAAACCCATTTGGTGTCTTTATGAAACCTAAGGCAGCCTGTACTTTGAAAGCCTTCTCAGAAGAGGTAGAAACGGGGGAAAGAAGCCTTTTATGTCATGCTATGTTTAAAGCGGTATACTGGCTGGCATGGCTTGACCTGACTCTTCTAGAAAAGAGAAGAGACATGATTAAAGCTAAGCATGAGCACCTGCAATTTCATGTTTTTTCCTTTTGGGAAAAGAGGTTAATGGGAAAAGAGGTTTTGTTTTTCTAAAGATCCCTTTTCACATCACTTGACATCATGGGGAAGTGACAGTGTCTTACTTAGCTTGTTATTCTAAACATACTCACTAGGAAGCCTGCTACTCAGCTATCAACTTGGATAACTTTAGGTCAGGCTTGGAAATGTCTTTCTAAGAAGTCTGTATTTGCTCATGATTAATCTAATGTAGACTACCTGGAGGCAGGCTTAATTAAAGCAATAGATCAGGGGTGTCAAACTAGTGGCCCATGGGCTGGATGCATCATGCAGAGGCCACATCCACCCTAGCTCCGCGAAGAGGAAAAATTATCACGATACGTCACTTGATGGCAACGTGATGCCATGAGTTTGATACCCATGCAATAGATAGAGCCAGAAACCAACCTAGCCCAACCCACCCTAACCTAACCTTACCCAACCTAGCCTAGTCTAGCCTAACCCTAGAGACACCTACATCCTAATATCATGCAGAAGGCTTTTGAAGTTCGCTCTGGGTGCTCAGTTGTGTTTTGGAAGGAACTTAGACAAATCTATGGAGGATAAATCTCTCTCTAGTTCTTTATCATGATGGCATGATACCCCAAGGATCAAAAGCAGAACAAGGAAGATCCAAAGTCAAGTGCACTCCCAGCCACAGAAGTCCTTTTTGTTTCTTATTGCCTTTTATACTCCCTATACCTCTTTAGCAAATGGAGATGTCATGAAGCCTTTTCAGGACACTAGTGCTGAAGGGCTGATGAGATACTGTGCACTACCTGAAGAAAGTGTGTGAAGGTTTTATTTTCCCAAAACAGCAACCCTTGAACAAGTTAGTGTGATTGTTTCCTGAGAGACAACCTGTAAGAGATGACTGGGCTGAGCCCACGGAAAGGGTCAAGTGCATCAATATCTCTAATTCCTTCAGACCCACAAGAGATGTAAGTCCAGCCCACCTTGAATTCCATTGAATCTTATCTACAGCCAATTTGCTTTAACTGTTAGTAGTTCAGATTCTTGTAGCCAGTATTAGCATGCAATAAACCTGTATTTATTTGAACTGCTTTGTCTTCTGATTCCCTGCACTTCACACAACCCCTACCACTGTCATGAGGAGATCTGACTGGGATAGTAGCTTACTGGGAAGATCTGAGTGGAATATAGGCTGTCCGCACCTTAGGTTCTTCCAGAATGGAGATTGCATTGGGAAAAGAGAGCAGCCCACTCTGCCCCTTGGCATCCCTAGGCCTTGTGGCTTCATACTGGAAGTGGATGCCATTTCATAGCATCCAGAATTCATTCTGGAATCTATTCATTGCATAATTTATCAGAAGCCTCTTGTGATACTCTTAGCATTAGATAGGAAGTGTCTTCCAGATATTACAAGTGCTAGTTAGACCTGATGGACATTGACTTTGAATGTATGAATTCTTAGAAGATATGGCAGCATTACTTGCTTTGAGGGAGTGTCAAAGCATGATATCCCATATTAAGAGTAAAAGTCAATACCATTGTTTACTCATGTAGGCAGTTATCACTACCATTATTTTGTCCTACTCATAGAATCAAAGAGAAAGCACCACTGGAAAAATAATGTTCCCCCCCAGTGGTCCACAAAGCTACAGGCCGTCCTTGTTTAGCAACCACAGTTGGGCAAATTGGATGTTCAACAAAGCAATCATTACTTGAAACTGACTGTGCTTATGATCTTTTTCAGCTTTCCTTTGCTTTACAGACTCACAGTGGTTGTAAATGTGAGGAATGGTCATAGAGTTACTTTTTCATTGCTATTGTAATTGCAAATGATTGCTAAACAAGAGTCTATAATTGAAGACTAGCTATATTTAAATAACCTTGGTAAAAGCTGCAGGATTTGAGTGTTCTAATTATTGGTCTAACAATCAGCTGTTGGGCGGGCTGTGCGTGCACACATGCGCAATGGGGCTCTTCCGGGCGACCTCTTGTGTGCTGGCAGAAGTAGCTCTGCATACCACTTCCAACACACGTGCCATAGGTTCGCCATCACGGCTCTAGCGTCACTGTGCTTTTTCTGTGCCGTTTACTTAGGCACCTCTCACTAAGGCTTACTGTATCTCCTGCACAGCCCTGCAGGCCCTCCCAAAACATCTCTGCCTTTCTACCACACACCTTTTTTTTGCCTTCTGCCATTGTAACACAAGAACTACCAGTAACTGTATAAGTTGATAACTAGAGAAAATGCACCTTTGCCATCAGTTCAATGCTTTACTTACTTAACTTATTTCAGTGAGTAGCTGATGGAGGAATAGACAGTGTTATTTCTTTGCTTTGATAAGCATGTATTATTGGTTTTTTAGAATACTATTTTATTACCCATTCTATGTTTTGAAGGTTTTTTAAAAAAACGTTTCTAATAACACTTACTTTTATTTAATTCTTACAGATAAAATAAGCCCTCACTTTTTACCTGTTGTATTCTAGAATGGCATTAAAAATCCAGAGTAGACAAAAGTGTCTTAAAGCTCATGCATGCGTGCACACAGAGGCGATATAGTCAATTTGTTTTGTGTACACAACTACTCCAAATCATACATGAAAGCCCTTTCAAACTCAAGAGTACTCCCCAAATGTCCAAGTGAAACATGCCCTTATCTGTGTATACTTAGATATTTATCTGATTTTGCTGCTTAGAAAGGTATGTTTGATTTCAGCATACTTAATTTGAAAATGGCCAGAGGTAGTTTTGCTGGGATATTTTGACAGAGAATCTAAGCATGTTCTCAGGGCTGCAAGATGACTTATCAATTGGCCACCCCTGGATTATGCCATAAACCCATTTATGGCACAATGGCTGGGTTTGCACACCCTGCTAAGCCATAATGTTTAAGTTGTGTGAACTCAGCCACCGGCAGCTACTACGTGTGGTCTATTCAGTAAAGGAGCAGGTTTTATATTTTTAGACAGGGTGCAAGCCAGCAGGATAATTGTGTCCGCTATGATCCCTGTGTGGAACTGTGCCAAACAGAGGAGGCAATAAAATGCTACTGACTTCATCACGGATCTTTTGAACATGCCTCAACAAAAGATGTTGGAACCTGTGAGTTTTGCTAATCTGAATTTGGCAAAGGGCATCTTTTGCCAAAACAGAGAAAAGCTATACATACGTATACACTTGATTTGTTATTTATAAGAAATGATCTGTATGATTTCCATTTATTTAGTAAAATATTTTTCATAATTATTCTGGCAATTGGCATAAAGTATTAATTATTCTGGCAATTGGTATTAAGACCTGCATTCATCTTCCAGTAAAGTGAACACCCTACATTGCTGGATCATGAAGTTTTACAAGAACATGATGCTGAGTGGAGCCTCAGGGAATCCATATTCCAGGCTCATACAGAGCAAGATAGTCCAATCTTGAAAATATTCATCCTCCAATTCCTGTTTGTGTTTCCCAAGTGTGTGTAGTAGCTTGGGATGAATTTGTTATGTTTTATACTTTAATGAGAACTCAGTTTGTACTTGTTTCATAAGCGCTGAGTAGACGCCACAATGGCATCATGCATCTTACGGCATATTCATGCAAACAATGCCAGCTGTGGAATTGGACTACATCAGTCAGAATGCACTTGTGTTCTTTAAACTTTGGTTTGCAAATGCTGTTCTGATATACATACAATTTAGCCAGCATTGCCAATGACCAATGACCAAATGTAGTGGGACATCCACATGCAAACTGTGGGTTGAAAACTTAGTTGGTTTCCTTAACTGAATCTCAACTTGTTGGGTTAATAATCTAAACAGAATATGTGTAGGTGCATTTGGTGGTGGTGGGAATTATTTTATGGCAATCTGGATGCTCTCCAGGTGTGTGAACTTTGGTGGCTCAGGCTGTTAAATGCCTGCTCTTAAGATCCAGCTGCCTACAATTATTGTAGGCTCACCAGGCTCAAGGTTGACTCAGCCTTCCATCTCGGGGTAGAGAACCCAAGATTGTTGGGGGCAATTAGCTGACCTTGTAAAAATGCCGCTTAGTAATAAGCAGGCATATACAATGGAATGAAGGCTATTGCTGAGCGATTGGGTTGTGCTCCCCTGAGTCTTGGAGAAGTGCATATATGTAATTAAAAACCCAGGCTTTTGCTGAGATTTCTGGGAACTGAATTCCATATATCCAGAAGTGGCCCAAGCTAGAAAATATGTTCTATCTTTCATTTCTGCTTTTGTCCATTTTTTGATATCATTGGGGAATGAGATGGGGGGGGGAGTTATAAAGGAATTCAGTTTTCCCCTTTCCATCTATTGTGATTCTGACTCATATGAGGTCATAGCTATAAAAAACAACAGCGACCCAAATATATTTTGCATATCAGATATCCATGGTTTGCACCAGAAGGGAAGTTACAGGTACAACTTCAATTGGGACCAGAATTTCTGTTGCTAAGCAAAGCAGTTGTTAAGTAAGCCATGTTTACAGCCTTTTTTTGCCATGGTTGTTAAACGAAATGCTGCAGTTGCTAAGTGAATCATATAGTTGTTAAGCAAGTCCAGTTTCCCCCATTGACTTTGGTTACCAGAGTCCAGCTGTCATAAATACATGCCAATAGCCAAGCATCCGAATCTTGATCATTGGGGTGGGTGGTGCTGCAATGGTCATAAGAGAGAGGGTTGGTCATAAGTTATTTTTTTCAATATCATAATTTTGAACTCTTCCTAAATGAATAGCTGTAAACCAAGGACTACTTTACTTGTACATATTATGTGATCCTATTGCATGTATTTCATCTTCCAAGCAGATAACCATCTTCCTCACACTGGCCTTAATCATTCCATTTTATTGGCTTGCACTATCATTTAATTTTACTCCAGAACTAACTGGAATATAAGCTGTGCTAATGACAGCAGTTTAATTAAGCATTCTGACAGTGTTATTATTAGGTATGTTGAGGATGGGTGATAGATTAAAAAAGCATATTGACTTTTATACTTCAAGGGCTTAACCCAGAGACAAGATTTAATGCTATTTTGGTGGTAACTTTTTTGTGTGAAATTCCTCATCTTCTGGAGATTCTTAATCCCTATTTTTTTAAAAAAGTTTCTGGCTATAAGAACTTGATTTTTCACCCCTGCCTAACTTTGCTTAGCTGATTTTTTAAACTGATGCTTCTGAGTGATGTTTTTTGAGTGATGTTTTAAATTGTACTGGATTTTTTTTAAAAAAAATATGGTTTTAGATGAAATAAAATAACTTTAGATCATACCAATTTGCAATTCGCTTTGTTGGCCAGTACAAGACCCACTAAGATCAAAATTTGTAGTGATAATTTTTCTCAGCTGATATATAATATTTGTAATTGGTTTTAGATTATTTTAATGATTGTTCACCACCCAGAAGCAGTTGTTTGAGAGGGGTGGCTATAGAAAGAAAAGAAAAGAAAAGAAAAGAAAGAAAGCAAAAAAAGAAGAAAGATGAAGAGAAAGAAAGAAAGAAAGAAAATGGTTTTCTACCATTTCTAAGTAATAAACGAACGAACACAGTGTTTTTCTCCATTGAGAAAAACCTCAATATAGTTATCTTTCTAACCAACATACAGAATAGAGAAGGAAAATGGCTGTGAAGTCCAGAACTTCCATTTTTTGTACACTATGGTTTTCATAAAATCAGTACAGTGCCCCTTTTTTCAGGTTTATTATGGTAAGGAGCTGTAGAATTACATCCTCTTCTTTGTGTTATTTTGCCATTTTAATTGGAGTCTTGAGTCCTGATTGCACATCTTCCAAATAACTTTGGATTGGGATGAATCAAATTGCAAGTGACAAGAGACCTGTGATTAGTCTGTTGACTGTTTGTGCTAAGGTGTGTATACCAAATTACAGTAACAGAAGGATCTGAGTTCAACTGATGGTTTTTGTGTGTGTGCGCATACACATAAGTATTGGTGCTATGCCTCCCCCCCCCAATTTTAAATGACTTTCTTTCTCCTGTTTTTGGGAAGCAGATAACGTTCACTTTTAAAAAGAAAGAGTTAATCTTAAACTTTTCTTAAAAGAAAGAGTTAATCACATATTCTCCCCAATTAAATGCATAACACATTCTAGAGTTTAATCTCCCAGCATGGTTTCTTTTGAGCCACGGAGCTCCCCACATCTCATGTAATTTAAGCCTGATCTAAGACGTTGTGGCACAGGCTCTACAAAAACATTTACAGCTATTTAAAAATCCCAATTGGATTTTAAAAATCCAGCACAGCTTCTGATGTTGTTTTCCCTAAGATTGGTTTTCCCTTTGCAGGCGGACCCCAGTTTCTTTCATCCCAGCTGGCATGTTCAGTGGTTATATTAGCCAGAGAGCACCACGTTGAAAAAGATGACCTAAGAAACAGAACTGCATATATGAACTACATCAGGTGTCTGGAGGTTTAGACTTTGACAGGGGGAAATCTTTTTGTACTGTAAGGAGCCTTGCTTTTCCACAAGTCAACATCAATTTAGAAAAGAGTACATTCCACCGATAGCATTAACCCATTAGACAAGTCTGTCACTTAATCTCCTGCCTTTTAAGTGTTGCTGGTTGATGGATGTACCCATATTCTGTGTTTGTGCTGTTGAAGGACTTTTATTCTGAATTCAAGATGTGGATCTTATAGTATTAAGGAAAACAGAGCAATCCTTTATGTAGCTGCACCTGCATCTTAACGCCTAATGAGTTTAGTTTGATGGAATCCAGAGCTCAGGAAGGATTATAAATTCTCCTTTGATTTCATTTACTTCTGAAATACCTTAAACCAGCTGTACCAGTCTGGAATCCAGTTGGCTCTTCCAGACTGCTATTTTCCCCTTCAAAGACCTGCTAATCTATTACATTTATAACTTTAACTTTCTAATGTACACCCAATAACTAAGAGCAGAAGGATGGTTAAAGGAAGGGGAAAGTTGTTACAAAATAAATTAGACATATAACTTTGAAAGCAAACGTCTTCTGAGTTATGAAAGAAGCTTTAAAAAAATAACACACTGCACTGCATTCTTGTTACATTAGGCGTCTGAAGGAAGATCTTTTATTTGGGAGGGCTGAATCAGTGTTCTAAGCCAAGAATGATTAAACCATGATTTATTGAATCTGGTACAATGGTTGGAATCACATATTGCACTAAACCCAAATCATAGATTGTAAACCATGAAAGGTCTGGCTGGGATATGTGAAGCTAGGTAAGGCTTTAATACAGTATTTAAAGTATTAATCCGTTTGACCTAATTATAGCCTCATCTCCTTGCTTCATTAGCTATGTTTACCTCATGTTGCTTAGAAAAGTTCTTTTTACTTTTTTATTTTGCCTAATGATGCTTCTACTTTCCTTTGCTGCTGCTAGTTCGTACCTCCAGCTGCAATTCTGAGGTACTCCATGTGGGGACCCTGTACTCAAAGAGAAGCCATGGATTTTCCCTTTGAGGTCTGTCCATAATGATGTCTCTACTGGTTCAACATCTTCCATCTTTCTTCTGTCAGAAAGCTCGCTTTAGACATCAAGCTGCTGCTGATTCGTATACAACATTGACCTTCAACGTCTTTCTGTTTGTGTTCATGGATTGCTAATGTACTTCTTCACAGATGTGTTCAAACAGAGGATAGGTAGCCAACTGTTGGGAAAGGTTTAATTTTCATTTTGGTGCATGATGATGTAGGATTTGATGGGCAAGCTGAGCCCTTTAAACTACGCCATTTTATATCACAGTCTCTACTTCTAAAGAGAACACTGACTTAATGCCAGGCATAAGGAGCCAGATCAATTTTGGGAATAGGCCAAAGTAGTTTCTTAATTGTTTTCTTCTGTTTCAGGGGTGTCAAATTCAATTTCATTGAGGGCCGCATCAGGACTGTGGTTGACCTCGGGGGACTGGATGGGTGTGGCCGACTGGGTGGGTGTGGCCGACTGGGTGGGTGTGACCAACTGGGTGGCGTAGCCAACTTGGCGCCACTCACTGGGCATGGCTGACTGGATGTGCGTGACTGACTAGGTGGCATGACCAGCTTGATGCCACTCCCCAAACTGCTGGCATGTTTCCTCTTTGCACTGGGTAGACTGGGCCAAAGCCACGCTGGCTCGATGTTTCCCTTTGCCGAAGCCACACTGGCCTGATGTTTCCAGGATGTCCCCGCGAGCCAAATCCACAATATTGCAGGCTGGATCTGACCACATCCGGCCCGCAGACCTTGTGTTTGACACCCGTGTTCTATTTACAAGAACCTTGCCAGACTTACTGCAGTCTCTTGGGAACAGGCAGATAAAGGCTTTTGGGAGTCTGGCCTCGGTTGCTTTCTCTCACAGAATGACATAAGCTAACTGCCTCTTTATCCCACACTTTACCCACAGATTCTACTACACTTAATTGTGATAGGGCCACCTAGCTGAGAACACCTTCTGAGGTTCACTCTTGAAAAATATAAACATTTATAAGTATACATAAATTTGTATAGACCAGTATTCTTTAATCCAGTTTCTGTCAGATATGTTGAAGTAAACTTCCCGTCATCTCCCCACTAGTATTCAGGAATTCAGAATTTATAGTCCAATGTATCATGGTAAAATTGACAGAGAACAAATTGTCTCTGGCACTTGTATCAGAGGTGAGGACATTGTTATAATCTTAAAATGTATGGCTGCCCTTGAATGATGGTGTTCCAGCTAGAACCGATATAGATGAACAAAACTCCGTGGAAAGATGGGCAGCCAATAAAATCCACAAGTAAAATAAATAAGTAAACACTGAGAACTATAGAACCATAAAATGGTACATGCAGCTTTAAATTTATTTGCTATTCTTTTAAACATAATAGCAAAACAGGAACAAAACACAAGCATAATTATGACAGAAATTCATACATTGTCAAAGAAAAAAGTTCATAGAAAGTACTTTAAGATGACTTTTATAACAGTAAACAGTTACAGTTTTAAATATACTACTTACCTTCTAATGCAAATATTATTTAAGTACAGATAGTCCTCAACTTACAACCAGAATTGAGCCCAAAATTTATGTTGCAAAGTGTGAAATTTATTACGTGAGTTTTGCCCAACTTTATGACTTTTCTTGTCACATTTGTTAAGTGAATCACTGCAGTTGTTAAATTAGTAACACAGTTGTTCAGTGAATCTGGCAAAAGGAGATCACCGGGCCCCAGGATGCTGCAATGGTCATAAATGTGAGTTAGTTGTCAGCATCTGAATGTAAATCACATGACCATGGGGATTCTGTAATGGTCATAAGTGTGAAAAATGGTCATAAGTCATTTTTTTCTATGCCATTGTAACTTTGAACGGTCACTAAGCGAACTGTTGTAAGTCAAGGAATACCTCTCTGCATATATTTCTAATTTACTTATATAACTAGAGCATCATGTTTTTTAATCTATATTAAATCATACATACACAGATAACTTGGAATTTCATCATGACACACAATACACACAGAAAAAGTGTTTCATGAAACGGTGCTCTACAGAGATGGCTAAATATGGATACTGAGGAAATAATGTTACCAATATGCAATGCACACAAAACCAGCATATATTTTATACACCAAACCCTACAATCTGAGAACATTTACGTCAGACAGACCTGTTCCTCAGATAATAGAACTGTGGTTACAACATACACATTAATTCAATGCTTAAATTTTTCCTATGTGGGTAGCTGTCAACAGTCCTTCAGCCTATTACTCCCTGGCTGATTTTTGTGGAGCAAAACTCCTTCTGGTAATGTTGCAGTGGCCAGAGTTAGAATTAAAATAACTTTCCATTAACCAACTTCTGTGTTTCTAGAATGTATTTAAGTTGTTGCTGTACTGGCCGACTGTGGCATTGAATTAACACACAAATTAATTTTGCTCTTCTAATCACTTACAACTAGTAAGATTCCTTTTCACAACCCATCTGTTCTGGACCCATTTATCAATATCTTTTTGGTATGTTGCTTTGTCACTAAATCAGTATTGGGTAGGGTATTTCTATTAAGACACAATAAGTGCAAAATAAAGCAAGTTAAGCTATCCCAGGGCTGTGAAGCCATGGTTCTCCTGACATCCTTCGAGAACATGGCCATTGTTGAAGAATATTGGTAGTTGTAATTCAGCAAGTTCTAGAGGACCACATACTCCCAACCTCTTTTCTGTGGAAAGATGGTATTTATGCCTCATAATTGCAACCTACCATAATTGCAGCCTATTCTGATCCAGGGATTTTAATCTCTAGCCATCGTTTTATGTTTGAACTCATTATTACGATACATTCTTCCTTGGCAGTTGGGAGAGAATAAATATATGCAAAACATACCATTCTGGGAATGAGCTCTTCCAAGAACTCTGTTCTCTCTCCCTCTCTGGATTGTGCTAATCAGCCTGATCTGGAGGGTGGTCCAGTGGTTTATAATGTGGCTGATTACAGCTTCTACTTTGAAAGAATAACTTACGAAAACTGCTCGACCAACCCCAAACAGCGGGTTGAGCGTGATCTGGAAGAAAAATTGAAAATTAAAGTGTTTTATGGAATTCCCCATCCCCAAAATCAGAAAATATAACCTATCTCTGTAGGAGAATCATATGGTGAAGAGACGTTTGTCTCCATACCCTAAGAGCATCAGAAGCATCCTGTGAACTTTTGTGGGAACTATCCTTGGTCTCTTGCAGCACAGTTGTTCTTATGAAATGCACTTCTATAGGAAGATTAATACATCGTTATCCAGCAGACGAATGCTAGGTCCCATGTGCTGTGGACATGGGACCAGTGCTTAATCTAAGCCAGGGATGTCAGATTCATGGGCCAGATGCGTCACATGCTGGCCATGCCCACCCTGGTTTAGCGCAGGGAAAAAAAGTTTCGATACGTCACTTGACGACAATGTGACGCTGCGAGTTTGACACCTCCTGGTCTAAGCCATTGTCACAATCACCAGCTTGCATGAGTGCTCTGAAGATGCTAAAAATGTTGTTGGTTCTATCAACCAGGAAGATATACATATACTGCCTGGGGCTTACAAAGGATTAAAGTTAGCAATATAATAGATCCACCTGTTTCCAGCTGTTTTCCAATCATATTTCTTCTTCTATTCCCAGCCCATTAAGAATTATTCTAGAGGGATAAGTTGGCTCAAGAAGAATTAGGAAAGAAAGCCCATGGTGCATCAAATGATGGTGTTGAGAGTTTTCAATGAAATCAACCTTTCAGGACTCTCCAAAATTGGAAATTGGGCCTTTGCATAGCTGTCTTCTGTCATACTGCAGTTTCTATTGGCTTTCAGTCATTTGTCCTTGAATCTGCTGACCATGGTTTTTGGTTTCTTCTTCCCCTGGAGAACCCTCTTCACAGTTTACAACATTCTAAATTTCATTTTGCGTTACTTTTTCCTGCATAATTGTAAGACTTCTTGGAGGTTCTATGAAATAGTAGCATATTATGCTTTCTAACTTTAGTAGTATATTATGTAAATAATATATGACCTCATGTACTAGTACAGAGTTCCCCAACCTTTCTGGGTTGGCAACCCTGGGGGGAGGAGCAGGTGCCTTTACACATACATATGCACGGGGGCAGCAAGCGCATGTGTGGTGTGAACGGATTGGCAAACATGCACACTGGCCAGCCACTCACGTGGCCCAGTGGCCAAACAGGCCACTGCCCGGTAATAGCCCATGGCCCACAGGTTGGGGACCTCTATACTAGTATATTATATAAATAGTTTAAAATGCTTTCTAATAAGAAGCTGCAATATTGGGCAGCTCAGTACAAGTTTTTTGACATATACAATTCTTTTCCTGGAACAAATGTAGGAAAGGCTATTTCAGACTTGCACAGATTAGTTTTCTGGGCTTTGATTCCATTTGAGAAGAACTCTTGAGAGTTCAAGAGATAATTGGATCCACCTTCTTTTCAGCTCTGTCTTGTTGGGTTCCTACACAATGGTACTTTTGTTCACAGCAAATATGTTGATGTTAAAGTGTTTAATCTAATACTACAATATTTGGGGGGTCCCTCTAACATCTGTATATGATAAGAAATGGTTTGTATTAAGAGGATTTGTTGACAAAGTAATAGCTAATGCTTATACATGAGCAGATGGAAAATCTCTCCCCTCCCTTATATTCAGCAAGGAGGGGCGTTTCTTCTTTCCATTCGGGTTGCAGATGTGATATGCCCCATTGGTATAAAATCTGTCTTATTTTATTTATTAGTGAAGAGTCTGTGTTGGGTGGGAAGAATGCTGAAAACTCACTGCTCTATTTTAGGCTCTAGATCATTTGGTTTGCCTTCTATCTGGAAAGAAGAAAATGCAGCACAAATAGTAAAAAGTAAAAATTGCAGATATTAAAACATTAGATTATTAAAAGCTTGGGTAAGTTAAAAAAAATAGCATCCCCTCCTACATTGTAAGAGGAAGAGAGTTTGCCTCAACCCTAGAGGGCAGTTTCTTCCATTGCAATGAAAATTTGAGGACAAAATCCCTTGGTTCGAGCACTAGTTTTGAGATTTCTGAAACTGAGGTTAATCTATTGGCTAATGCTTTAGATGAACTTTTCCTACTCAGGTTTTCCAGATGTGCTTCCTAGCCAACAGATGTATGATGATGCTACCAAGCTACAGCTTGAAACCCCTGTATTGAAGAAGGCTGGAATAAACATTGCTGTTCCTATGGAGCCCCTGTGTATGTAGCTGTGGTTGGGGGAGAGCTCTTGGAAATATATCTCAAGAATGAATTTTAAATCTCATTTGATCAAAGGCAATATTATTGAATTAACATTTGTTTGACTGTACCATAGACTAGTTTCGTTTGTTATTTTGTATGTGTGTGTTTGTCTATGAAAGAATAGAGGTGCAGATGGATACAATGATTTAATTTTCTTGCATTTATTACACAAATGGAGATTTTTTGGGGTGGAATAGAACATTCTATTATGATAGATTGCTTGTTTATCTGTATCTAATAGCAATAGCAGTAGCACTTGGACTTATATACCGCCTACAGTGCTTTGCAGCTCTCTCTAAGCAGTTTTACAGAGTCAGCATATTGCCCCCAACATTCTGGGTCCTCATTTTATCCATCTCGGAAGGATGGAAGGCTGAATGAACTTTGAGCCTGGTGGGATTTGAACTGCCAAATTGTAGGCAGTCGATAGTCAGCAGAAGTGCCTGCAGTACAGCTCTCTAACCACTGCACCACCGAGGCTCTTAATCCAGTATTGGGCATGCCTAGTCTACAGAAAAGAAGCACTAGGGCCGACATTATAGTATTGTTCCAATATTTGAGGACTCTTACAAAGATGTGGGGGTCAAACTATTTTCCAAAGCACCAAAAGACAAGACAAGAAACAATGGATGGAAATTAACCAAGAAGAAAGCAACCTAGAATTAAGGAGAAATTTCCTAATGGCAAGAGCAATCAACCAATGGGAATAGCTTGCCTTCAAAAGTTGTGTGTGTTCCATCATTGGAGGCTTTCAAAAAGAGACTGGACAATAATTTATTTGAAATGGTACATGGCATCCTGCTCAGGCAGGGAGCTAGACTAGGTCTAGCTCCTTCAAGGTCCTTTCCAAATCTATTATTCTATGTTCTATGGTTATACAGGTAGCCCTTGCTTATCAACTGTCTAATCTGGCGATCATTGGGTATTCATAGTTCTACATAAGATGATCGCCTTCCTTCTTATTCAATCTTTCTTTAAGAAAGCAATAATTTTTCTCAAAAATTATATATGAAACCATTTTAGACATTCAATCTCTCTCCTAAGTGAGGATTTGATTGTGTTTTCTTGTAGAAATTAATTTTGCAAATTCTCTTAGATGCATTATTGTGATATATTTAAAATTTACTCAACAATATTACACAAGAACATACACACACACACAAACACACATACATACACATGTATATGTATGCACCGATATGCATACTACATTCATACACCTACACATGTGTGCATAAATACATATTTACATACATGAGTAAATATGTATGTAAATAGAGAGTATCAGCTGGCCAAGCTCCTCATCCAGCTTCATATTTTGTTTGCCACTCAACTGTATAAGGTGTTTAACTTTTGGATGCAAAAGAAACTGATAGTTCTTCCAGTCTTGTAACGCTGATAAAAAATATTGCTGGTAAAAAATAGCATAGAAATCATGAAGTATTTCAAGAAGTCATTAGTTCTTATGGACAATATAATCCACATATTTTCATTTTTAAAAGCATCCTTTAATAATCCAGGTTTCACATAATTATTTTTGCAGGCTACATATACACAATGGCAACTGTTCCTTTGCACTCCTTTCATCATGACTGGCTGTGTTTTTTTTTAAATGATACATTAGCTTTTTCTATAAATGGCAATTGAAAGCATCAATTGCTTTATGCCTGTTTTATAGGATGCTGACATGTATGTCACGTCATCTAGATAGAAATGACAGTAATTTTGTGGCATTCTTCCCATTTCCGTGCTGATGATTTTATTCCTATAAAAAGTGCCAAGGATGCTACAGCAAGCTTTCAATCAGGAATGTTTAGAAACATTAGACACTCTGGTTTCCCTGTTGCTATACGTATCACTTCAGGCTGAGTGTGATTTTCATAGAAAGGTGACTTTTAACTACTACCCTGGTTAGAATGCAGTATTGCAGGCTAACTCTGCCAACTGCCAGGAGTTCAATCCTGATCTGCTCAAGGTTGACTCAGCCTTCCATCCTTCCAAGGTTGGCAAAATGAGGACCCAGGTTGTTGGCGGCAATATGCTGACTCTATAAACCACTTAGAGCAGGTTATTAAGCCCTGTGAAGCGGTATATATATCCAAGTGCTATTGCTACCTGCACAAGGCAGAACACAAGTCCCTATTTGCAAATGCAAGAGACCTGATTTCCTTTGAAGCTGAAATATTAGGGAAGGTGCAATGAGCAAGGGAGCAAAAAATGAAAAATCAGATACTTGTGGAAGCAGAATTGCTTTCTGCTAATGGAAAACCTCTCTCCTTTAAAGAGAATTCCACAAATCAGCAACTAGCAGCCTCAAATCTAATCTGTCCTTAGAGGAATAGTGCTTGGCCTAAAGGTAGCTTGATTTTATTTTGAAAGTGATTATATAGGTAGTCCTCGGCTTACAACTACAATTAAGCCCCAAATTTCCATTGCTAAGCAAGACAGTTGTTAAGTGAGTTTTGCCCCATTTTATGACCTTCCTTGCCACAGTTGTTAAGTGAATCACTGCAGCTGATCAGTTAGCAACCCGGTTGTTAAGTGAATCTGGCTTCCCCATTGACTGTGCTAGTCAGAAGGTCATAAAAGGGGATCACATGACCTTTGGACACAGCAAGAGTCATAAATATGAACCAGTTGCCAAGCATCTGAATTTTGATCACCGTGGGGATTAGTGCAAAGGTCATAAGTGTGAAAAATGGTCATAAGTCACATTTTTCAGGGCCGTTGTAACTTTGAACGGACCTTAAATGAACTGTTGTAACTTGAGGACTACCTGTATTCAAAGAGCTCAGTGTTTCTGAAAGAGCCACGTGCCCTGCAGCAGTGAACCGATAGTCGGATTAATTTACTGGAAACCAGGAGAGCTGCATGTTGTTTTCCTAGTGCAAAGCCTCTTTCTTTCTTTCTTTTTTTAAAATCAATTTGCTTTCCTTTCAGCATGTTCCAAAATAATCTAATCGGGCAAGGGAGTTGATGCCTATAAATTTTGACAGTGTCAGGCAAATTCTGTTTTAACAGTATTAAAGAAACATTTTCCTGTTGGTTGCACAGTGTGGAGCATTTGCTGTACTCTCCTTCCAGAACCTCTTATTTATAGCATCAGGAAAAAATGAAAAAAATAAAAACTAAAAAGATACAAATGCTGATTCAGCTCTAGTGGTCAAGTATGTTAATTCTTTTACTCAAGGGAGCTGGGATGAAGAAAAGCAAAGTTGCATAACAATGTTGTATTGCCCATTTTAATTTTCCTTCCAGCAAATCCACAGAATGTGCATCACGGACATAACTGAGCTAGAAATACATTCTAGCTTATCCAAGTTGTAATCACGGAGGATTAGCTTTGCAAAGTTGTTAGTCTGGGGAGAATTGAGACATGAACTGTTATGTTGTATTCTTTCCTGTGTCAGAATTATTTAAAAGTTATCTGGAGTTGCAGTAAGTGATGAATCTAGGGGACTTTGTAAGGACTTTGCTTATTACCATGTTTCCCTAAAATAAGACCAGATCTTATTTTCTTTTGGGTCCCAAAATAACCACTAGGGCTTACTTTTGGGGGGGTTGTCTTATTTTTTTCCCCCATGTATGGGAGGCCCACTTCTTCTGCTTGCTCGCGGCAGGGTAGGAGACCATGCAGCATGCCAGCACCACCGCCGTGGGGTGGTGGGGGATGGAGCTGCCCCAATGCTCTGCACTGGCTTACCTCAGGGCCCTTGCAGTCAAGCCATCCACACCTCACCATCTGCCCATCTCGCGGCCATGGCACCAACACACCACTCAACCTCCTGCTCCGTTGCGGCCGTGAGCAAGCAGAAAAAGTGGGCTGGTAGCCACATGGGCTCCTGCTGCACATGGCTGCTGGTGCTGCCACCATGGGGCAGGTGTTGGGGCCCTGAGGTAAGCCAGTGCAGGGTGTGTGGGGCAGCTCCACCACCATCCCACCTCGCCTCGTGGCCACAGCACCATGAGCAACCAGGTGGAATGGGTGGCAGCTGGCTGTGCAGGCTCTTACGTTTTGGGGGTAGGGCTTATATTAGGCACCCACGGAAAAAACATGCTAGGGCTTATTTTTGGTATAGGTCTTATTTTCAGGGAAACAGGGTAGTAGCCTCATTTTGTTCTCCCTCTCCCAACTGCCTGATTAGCTGAGTCTAATCCTAGAGAGAAAACTCAAAGCAAATAGGAAAAACTCTTGTCTCTTCTCACTCTTATTATGATGTGTATAACATAGGGGCCTAGTCTTTGTGGGCATTAGACTTTGAGAAAAAGCATCAGGGAAAAGAGGAACTCAGGGACCTGGCCTCTGACAAAATGTTGGGCTTCAGTACCTGTCTGGCGATACAGTTAGTCCTTGACTTACAGCAGTTTGTTTAATTACAACAGCACTGAAGTACAACACCACTTTTCACAGTTACAACTGTGGCAGTAGTCCTGTGGTTACAGGATCAAATGCTTGGCAACTGGCTCATCTTTATAATGGCTGCAGTGTCCTGGGGTTATGTGATACCCTTTTGTGACCTTCTGATGAGCAAAGTCAAAAGGGAAAGCCAAATTCACTTCACAGTTGTGCCAGTAACTTAACAACTGCGTTGATTCCAGTGGTGGTATTCGACCGGTTCGGCCCGGTTCTGGCGAGCCGGTAGCAGCAATGAGCAGCAGAGACCGAACCAGTTCTCTCCACCGCTTTGCTGTTGGGCCCATCCGCTTGCTCGGGCTCCCATACTTACTTTTATCTGCTGAATTTGAAGTGCAGCTGCTTTGTGCAGCATAGAAGAGTGTTGTGTGGCAGCTGCTGAAGCGACCAGGATCATGCAGGCTTGCAGGAGGTGAGTTAGAACGCCTCTGCGTCTGTGCAAAGTGTATGTTTGGCAGCCACACATGCATGCAAAGTGTGTGCACGCGCGCAAAGTGCACCCACCAAGCCATGCCCACCGAACCGGTAGCAAAAATATTTGAATCCCAGCACTGGTTGATTCAAAACTGGTTGGTTAAAAACTGTAGCAAGGAAAGTTGTAAAATGGAGCAAACCTTGCTTAACAAATGCCTCGCTTAGCAACAGAAACCTTGGGCTCAATTGTGGTCGTAAGTCAAGCACTACCTGTTAGTGTAGCCTCAGAACCCTTCTTCACAGCACAGTTGTCAAGAAACAAAACAATCACAGTTGCTGCATGTTGGGACAATAGAGGCACTTTGACTTTGCATAAATGCAACAGTTAATTGAAATTTGGTTGGTCAGTTATTCCAGTTTCAGCATGTCACTTTGGACAACTGCCCCAGTGTCCATTAGTTTGAATCCACATCCCATCAAGAACCACAGTCGTTGTCAGTGGTGGGATTGAAATATTTTTACCACCGGTTCGGTGGGCATGGCTTGGTGGGTGCGCTTTGTGTGGGTGCACACACTTTGTGTGCGCGCGGGTGCCAAATGCGCACTTTGCGCAGGCACAGAGGCATTTGCGCAGGCACAGAGGCGTTCTAACTTACCTCCTGCAAGCCTGCATGATCCTGGTCACTTCAACAGCTGCTGCATGGTGCTATTCTGTGCCGCGCAAATCAGCTGCGCTTCAAATTCAGCGGATAAAGGTGAGTATGGGAGCCCTGGCGGGTGGGTGGGCCCAACAGCAGAGCAGCAGAGAGAACCGGTTTGGTGACTGCTGCTCATCACTGCTACCAGCTCTGCAGAACTGGGCCGAACCGGTAGAATACCACCGCTGGTAATCGTGCAAGGAGAGTTCTGTAAGAATTATAGAAACTCTTGCACACATGGGCTTAAGGACCCTTGACTGTACAGAGGTGGGGGGATATGGGTAGTCCTTGACAGATGACTATAATTGAGCCCAAAATTTACATTGCTAAGCAAGACATTTGTTAAGTGACTTTTGCCCCATTTTACGACTTTTCTTGCCACAGTTGTTAAGGGAATCATTGCAGTTGTTAAGTTAGTAACTTGGTTGTTAAGTGAATCTGGCTTCCTCATTGACTTTGCTTGTCAGATGGTCACAAAAGGTATTCCCATGATCCGGGGACACTGCAACCATCTGAACCAATTGACAAGCATCACATTTTGGTGACCATGGGGGGAGGCTGCAATGGTCATCGTAAGTGTAAAAAACAGTCATAAGTCACTTTTTTCAATGACGTTGTAACTTTGATCGGTCACTAAATGAACTGTTGTTTAGTTTATCTTTTTTTAGTTTATTTATTTTTATTCATATTTATATGCCGCCCTTCTCTGGAGACTCAGGGTGGCTTACAATTTTTGGAGCACAAGCCAATGCGCTCAGCAATAACCTTCATTCCATTGTATATGACTGCTTATTACTAGGGCTTTTGCCACCACCACCCCCAAGCAGCATTTTTACAAAGCCAGCTTATTGCCCCCAACAATCTTGGGTCCTCAATTTACCTACCCCAAGAGGATGGAAGGCTGAGTCAACCTTGAGCCTGGTGGGATTCGAGCCTGCACTAATTGCAGATGGCTGGAATTAAGTGCTAGGCGTTTAACAGCCTGCACCACCAAGGCTCCTTATTGTCATTGCACCTCATACAACAAAATCAAAAACCATCTTCAGTGCACATCATGACCATGAAAATAAACACAAACACACATCCTTCACATTCCACACATTGAACCGAAAACCCGCAACACTGCACCAACACTGCACTATACAGCAGAATTCAAAAGAGCTACTGCCCTGGGATAGAAGCTGTTTTTCAGCCTATTTGTCCTTGTTTTTATTATTCTGTACCATCTGCCAGATGGTAATAGTTCAAAAAAAGGGTTCCCAGGATGAGATGGATCTTTGAGAATGTTTTGAACTTCCTTAAGGCAGTGGGAGCTATAAAGCTCTTCCAAAGAGGGGAGAGGACAACCAGTGATCATCTGGGCAATGACGTTAACCCTCTGGAGTGCTTTGCTATCTGCCACTGTGCAATTGGCAAACCATACAGAGCAGTAATGGGATTCAATTTTTTTTTACTACTGGTTCTGTGGGCGTGGCTTGGTGGGCGTGGCAGGGGAAGGATACTGTAAAATCTCCAGTCAGAGGTGGTATTTGCCGGTTCTCCAAACTACTCAAAATTTCCACTACTGGTTCTCCAGAACTGGTCAGAACCTGCTGAATACCACTTCTGATACAGGGTGCAGTAAGTTAAAACACTCTCCATGGTGCAGCGGTAGAAGGTCACCAGCAGTTTTTCATTCAGTTGTTGTTTTATGAGAAGTCTCAGGTAGTATAATCTGTGCTGGGCCCTTTTGACTAGTGCTGCAATGTGAGCACCCCAGGCCAGGTCCTCTTTTATGGTAACACCGTAAGTTGTAAGTCAAGGTCTGCCTGTAGTCATAAAAAGGTTCTGATTTTGGAAGCATTGTTAAAAGATTCAGTGCCCCCAAAACTTCTCCTTTCCTTCTAGCATATGGAAGGACTTAGTCTACTTGTACTCTGATCTTTACTCAGGTGCGATGAGAATTAGAGCACTTACAGTAACCTCCCCATCACTCTCCCTTCCCCCTGTAAAGAGAGTATCTTTTAATCTTTTGGAATCTACTTTCTCTTAGGTTCTCTTTGAGTCTCAGGAATTCACTCAAGGAGATTAAAATCTTTCGCAAATCCCCCCATGGCCTTTTCTGGTCAGGACAGCAGTCATAGATATTTAAATGTGCATTCCTGATAACGTGGCTTTCCATAGTGTGTGAAAGGGGATTTTCATCCTCAAGGCAACAGTTATCAAGACCCATTTTTCCATAGGAATGGAAAGAGAAGAGCCACTCTTAGGAACATTTACAACCTGTCTTGCCAACCAAAGATTGTCTTGAAGAACTAAATGGGGAAAATACATTTGTGAAAATACACAGTTAAGTTTTATTAAAGAATCCTTAGTGCCCTGTAAAACAGCACTCAGATCTTTAGTGAGAGTATGTACACTAATCTTATCTTTAACAACAATGTAGAACGTACAGTGAAAACTACCCAACTGCTAACTAGAATCATGTAGTTGAGTTTTTACACACACACGCACAGAGAGAGAGAGAGAGAGAGAGAATACCACACTGATAACACACACACACACGGAATACAGTTCGAGAAGAGACACTTGTTGATGAAGGGAATGTATGGGAAACTACCTTACATTGAGTGAAATTTAGCTCAATCTTTAGCTAGATCAGAAGTATCATATGTAGAATACAATTTCCATAAACCAAGTCACCTCCAACAAAGAATTGTGAATTGAGAACAATCTGGTGGGAGGCAGCTGTTTAGAAAATTACCCCCAGGTCTTTGGCCTACAGGCAAGTTTTATATTACTAAGTTAAGGTTGTTAGGCTGCGGAGCAGAACTCTCTACTGCAAACCATGATGTCTGGACAGGCTCATCTTTAAATGAAACCACCTGGCTCTCCGTTCCAAGCCATTTTTGAAATGCAAGAGAAAGTGAAGGAAGGAATATTTATCCAAGCCGTTTAAATTTAGCACATACTTTCCAACCTGAAATCCGTGAGAATATTATATATAGTTTCTGGTGCAGGTGTCAAAATGAATTAAAAAAAAAAAATCTCACAAGACTGTGGCATCTCTCAAGATCTTGGCATTGCTATTCCAAATCTCACAGATTTTTGTGTGGGTGACATCACTTTCTTGTTAAAGCTGTCCTGAAGATAATTCTTCGTGATATATTGCCACTAAATCCTAGAGATATTATGTAATCCACCTGACTAAGAGCAGTCAGTAAGGCTTTCTGATGAGTGCTAAAGTGTGGAATAAACAGGAATGAAATATATAGGATGCTTTTAGTGCTGCAGTATTGGGAGAAACTTTGAATGACAAAGAGTTAAGAGCCATGGTGTTGCAGTGGTTAGAATGCAGTATTGCAGACTAATTCTGCCAACTGCCAGCAATTCGATTCTTACCAGCTCAAGGTTGATTCAGCCTTCCATCCTTCTGAGGTCGGTAAAGGACCCAGATTGTTGGGGCCAATATGCTGACTCTGTAAACTGTTTAGAGAAAGCTGCAAAGCACTGTGAAGCAGTATATAAATCCAAGTGCTATTGATATTAAGGTACCTGTTTTGTCCCTGAACCTTTCCACAGGACATTACCATTTTAAAAAAATTGGCTGAAATATCATTTCCCATCCAATTTTATGGCATCATAATATCTTCTGCAATAACCCCATGGTATACAGGGAAGACCAAAGCCTGTAAATAAAACTGGAAATGTAATTTTGGCATCCATTCTCCCACCCCCAAAAAAGCCTTCATTAATTTTACATGCAAATTTTTGAAAAGGCAGGAATTCTTTGCAAGAGTACCAGCCTTAGAGTGAGTGAATAAATAAATAGATAAATGCCTTTTAAAAATGTTGACAGCAGAGCAAGAGTAGAAAGACACGGTGCTCAGTGCAAGACAATGCAAACCACACTTGTCTTTGTGTATGTATGTTTGAGTATTTGTGTGATACAGTATTATTGTCTGGGAGAAAAGGGGTATGGTGGAGAAAATAAACCTAGCGAACAAAATGGAGGTTGAATCCTTTTCCTCCCAGTGCTTTAGAAATAACCATGGCTAAACACAAGTTCTGAAGAAGAGCTGAAGAAGCTTCTTGGACGAGAAGTGAAATGTCTTCAAAGAAAAACCAGAAAGTCCAGTTTCCTCTTGAAAAAGCACTTTTGGGACAACCGTGATTTGGATGACGGACAGCCTCCATAGTCATGGTTAAACACAGTTCATCTCTTTGCCTAATCTCATTAGACCCAAATTAACCCGCCCTGTTCTAGACAAACCCGTCTCCTACGATCCGATCAAGAATAGAAGTGTTCTCATCAGCTTGCAGTATAGCCCGAAGGCTCTCCTTACAAGGAAACTGCAACCTAGAGAAACCCCAACTGTTTTATTTTCCATCAGCTGATGATCTCAGTGTTCCATCTTATTCACAGTGGACTTCCCCAGCTCTGCTGTCCTAAAAGTTCCATTTTGCCTAACAATAGAACTACCCCAGGTGCACTGATAAGGACTTTTCCTAACTACCCCAAATTTCCCTAAAATTTCCCACTGTGCGATCAAACTGGTCAGCCCTAGAGGAGATCAACCCTGACTGTTCTTTAGAAAGCCAGATCCTGAAGATGAAACTCAAATACTTTGGCCATCTAATAAGAAGGAAGGACTTCCTGGAGAAGAGCCTAATGCTGGGAACAATTGAGGGCAAAAGAAGAAGGGGACAATGGAGAATGAGGTGGCTGGATGGAGTCACTGAAGCAGTCGGCGTGAGCTTAAATGGACTCCAGAAGATGGTAGAGGACAGGAAGGCCTGGAGGAATGTTGTCCATGGGGTCACAATGGGTTGGACACGACTTCACAACAAGAAAGACCTCAATTTCTATAAAATCTTCCTTTTCGAAGTCTCTCTTTCTTCTAAAGCAGATAACAATGTTAGTTTCTTCTACTCAATGTTGCGCATTGTGTGGGAATATGTGCTAAACAAGTTTCCATATTTCTTCTGTAAAACATAATAAGGAAGCATGTACAATAATGTTTCTTTTGGGATACAAGCCTCAAAACAGCCAAGGCTTATTGGCTGCTAGATGGTTAAAATACAAAATTACACCAAAAAGGGACAAGTAGGAAAGGGGGACAACGAGCCTTGGTGGCTCAGGCTGTAAATGCCTGCTCTTAAGTTCTAGCTGCCTGCAATTAGTGCAGGCTCGAATCCCACCAGGCTCAAGGTTGACTCAGCCTTCCATCCTCTCGGGGTAGGTAAATTGAGGACCCAAGATTGTTGGGAGCAATAAGCTGACTTTGTAAAAATGTCGCTTAGTAATAAGCAGGCATATACAATGGAATGTTGGCTATTGCTGAGCACACTGGGTTGTATCCCAAAATTGTAAGCCGCCCTGAGTCTTCGGAGAAGGGCGGCATATAAATGTAATTTAAAAAAAAAAAAAACAGCAAAAATTGACACAAAAACCCAAAAATAACTTTAAAAATTACTTCCAACTCTCTTCAATAAGATATAATTATAATGAAATACTCTCTTGCTTACTTTAACAAATAAGCACATATATAAGTAAAGTATAAAAGATGCACATACCAAACTATCACATAATAACAGAAATATATAATATTATAGTCACTTACTCTGAATAAAACATAATGCAACATAGTAGCAATCCCACCCACATATTACTAGATATTTTTAATATTAAATATCTGCAATAAAACATCCTCTATTTTAAGTTTAAAGAAGTATGTAAAAACATAAAGTAAAATAGCATTGTCTAAATCCTAGCAAGGATACTATTCCAGTGACTTTAGTGATTAAAGCTGCAATGACTTGGCATGGGAATCCTATTACTGCATCATTCCCATATATCATGTGACTGCTCATGCATAAACAGGAACTTTTTATTGTTGTTGTTGCAGTTCAGTTGCATTATTGGCATAAGAAGCAACAAAAATCTTCCAGTACTAAGGTGTAGTCAGACTGGTTAGGTCATGATAAACTTTTACTATATCTTATTAAATAGTTTGAAAGCCACAGTTAATTGAGTGCTAGTGCAAATGTTAGTGGAGAGGTGTTAATCCGTAGATTTTGGGGACCCAACTCTTGATGCCTCCTGCCAGCATCACTCTCCGATCACCCTGTTCGCTCTCATAGGAGGGGCCTCCTTGGGGTGCCGTCAGTCAGACATTGTAGGCTGGCGGTCCCCAGGGCTAGGGCCTTCTCTGTGGGAGCACCTGCCCTTTGGAATCAGCTCCCCGTGGATCTCCGTTTGGCCCCTGACCTCCGCTCCTTCCGCCGGGACCTGAAGACTTGGTTGTTTCAACGGGCCGGCCTCGAATGACCCGGGGTTGGGTTTTATTTTAACTTTATTTGGCTTGTTTGGTTGTTTAATTCTGTTTTATTGTAAATTTTTTTCTGTTTTAATGTTCGCCGCCCTGAGTCCTTAGGGAATAGGGCGGCATACAAGTCGAATAAATTATTATTATTATTATTATTATTATTATGTTGAAATTAAGCCAAGGACTACAGGTAGTCCTTGACTTACAACAGTGACCATTTAGTGACCATTCAAAGTTACAATGCACTGAGAGAGTGACTGTTTTTCGCACTTATGATGATTGCAGCATCCCCGTGGTCATGTGATCAAAATTCAAATGCTTGGCAACTGACTCATGTTTATGATGGTTGCAGAGTCTCTGGGTCATGTGAACACCTTTTGCGACTTTCTGACAAAGTCAATGGGGAATCCAGATTCATTTAACAGCCATGTTACTCAGTAGTGGGATTCAATTTTTTTTACTACTGGTTCTTTAGGCGTGGTGTGGCTTGGTGGGCATGGCAGCAGAAGGATACTGCAAAATCTCCATTCCCACCTCACTCCTGGGAGAAGGTTACTGCAAAATTCCTATTCCCTCCACACCCCACTAACTTGCTTTCCAGCTTTGTTCTCTTGTGCCAGGCAACAACAAAAGAAGACCCAGCCAATCAGCTGGGACTTGGGAAGCAGAGAATAGATGAGGGTGGGGACAGTCAGAGGTGGTATTTGCCAGTTCTCTGAACTACTCAAAATTTCCACTACCGGTTCTCCAGAACTGGTCAGAAGCTGCTGAATATTACTATTACTCTCTGATATTACTTATGTAAAAACTGCAGTGATTCGCTTAAATATGGCAAGAAAGGGCATAAAATGGGGCAAAACTCACTTAACAAATGCCTCACTTACCAACACAAATGTTGGACTCAATTATGGTCATAAATTGAGGACTATCTGCACAAGTTTGAATATTGAAGTTAGAAGCCAAAAGGTGTGATTAAAATATGTATATATACATTAATATATATATTACCCCTCCCCAGATGTTATATGTTACATCCACATCTGCTTATAGTATTACAGAAAGTAATAGAATAATATCAGTAATTGTAAAAAACAAAGATGCAGATTAGGTACTGCTTCAAGTTAGTGCTAAGATAATCTGATTTCAGTAGAACTACCATAAGCAAACTATGCCTTTAGTGGGTGCCATCTGTAATGTTTTCAGTTCTCAGGGTCATGGCCATTGACTATTTCAAAATAGGGACTTGAAGTTAGATTTCCAGATTAGTGGTTTGATGTTTATTATGGTTAAACCACTCTGGCTGTCACTGAAATATAACAAGATAGCACTTGGATCCGATAAATTCATGGGGTTTTTGTTTGTTTGTTTGTTTGGAAAGTCACAGTAATATTGGCAGATGTTACAAAAAAACCCCAAAGGAACAGAAGCTTATTTGCATGTCATTTTTTTGCTGGAATGTTTCCATGCAATTATCCTCCGTTGCATATTTGCAATTTAATTAAGAAAATTCTGTGTGATAATACTCTTCAGCATCAATTTCCATGCTAATCTTGGGTCATAATTTTGAGCTTGGTCACGATCGTTGACATTTTTTTAAAGAAAGTGTGTGTGATTACCTCCTGTTGATACTTTCTGCTAATAAAAAACAAAAAGAAAAGATGGGTTTGACTAGAGAAGATGCAAACTCTGTGAACAGGTTCTCAGAAGCCCATGTGGTTCTTTTTGGTTTAAGTAATCAAACAAGAAGGTCAAGTGGGGATTTGTTGATAATGTATGTGTAACTTCCCAGAGTTAATTGTTAATTGGGTAGCACAGGAAGTGTAAATGAGATCAACAGATACAAGCTTAAGCCAAGCAAACATACAGAGTGAGTTAAGTACACAGTGTAGCCACAAATGGGTGATTAATTATTGGGAGATTTATGAAAGCACTCAACAGCAATCAGGATCTCTCTTCTCTCTTCTTAGCTTTCAAGTCTGAGACCAAAATAGATATGATGGTGGCCATGTAAGCATTCCATGCATACCTCACCCCCATTTAAATAAAGTCCAACTGCATTGTACCAGTGGTTCTCGTAGGAATCAACAGTCTCAAATGAGTATGGTGTTGGTAAGAGCTTTATTAATGGCCATCATTGCACCAAATGTTTGTTTCAGTAAAAAAATGGAAGCATTTAATTGTATCCTACTTTCATTTTCATTAATGTATTTGTGGAGAGAGGATATCAGTGGTTTCCATTAATATGAAGTTCAGTGGTGATCTACTCTTATGATTTTGCTACCATACTATTGGTTCATTTTGTTAAGAGTTGGCTTCAGATGCTGAACCATGTATGTTGGGAAATTAGATTCAGGAGATTTAGGAGGAAGAAGAATGGCTAAACTAGGGTAGCAGAGTGTTGGACTAACCCTGGGAAGGCTTAGATCACAGGTTACCACTTAATTGTAGAGCTTGTAGGCAACAATAACTACATATGTCTAAGCCCAATCTTAACAGGGCTAATGAAAAACGCATTTCTGTAAGCTCCCAGAATTAAGACAATCACCTACATTTGATCTAAGGCAGGGGTGTCAAACTCGATTTCATTGAGGGATGCATTGGGGTTATGTATGACCTTGGGGGCGTGGCCAGGGTGAGCGTGGTCAACTCAGCATCACTCGTGTCAAGGGCACCTGTGGTGGCTTGGCCGGAGTTGGGGAGGGGATCCATTATCTCCAGCAGAGGAAGGCGAGACCAGGAAGAGCACCAAACCCTTGTCCTCCAGAGGAGCCCTGCCATCCCTCTCAGGCCATGCAAAGGACCCCTGGATGGTAGCACAGGCTGTCCAGAACTCTAGGCAGCAGAGGGTAAGTGCCCAACCTGGTCCTTGAGCTCCCAGGACACCAGAACCCCACAGCCCTGCTTCCCTGAGGGAGTGCTCAGCTACGCTTACCCATTTTCACTGACAGAGCCACTGCGGCAGAGGTGGAATTCAGCAGGTTCTGACCAGTTTTGGAGAACTGGTAGCAGAAATTTTGAGTAGTTCAGAGAACCGGCAAATACCACTTCTGACTGGAGATTTTACAGTATCCTTTCTCTGCCACACCCACAGAAGTGGTAATAAAAAAAATTTAATCCCACCACTGCACCATGGCCCTTCACTGTTTCCAGGGTGGCTCCATGGGCCAGATCTAAGCACCCCACAGGCTGGATCGTCCAAGGGCCTTGAGTTTGACACCCTTGATCTAAGGTAAGGAGTGTATTATTTTTCCAATCTTGTAATGATAACGTTTTTTAACAGTTGGCTTCCCTTAAAGTAATGAAAAGAAGGACTGGGGTGATATGATAGCAGTGTTCCAATATCTCAGGGGCTGCCACAAAGAAAAGGGAGTCAAGCTATTCTCCAAAGCACCTGAAGGTAGGACAAGCCATGGATGGAAACTAATCAAGGAGAGAAGCAACCTAGAACTAAGAAGAAATTTCCTGATAGTTAGAACAATTAACCAGTGGAACAACTTGCCTCCAGAAGTTGTGAATGCTCCAACACTGGAAGTTTTTAAGAAGAGATTGGACAACCATTTATCTGAAATGGTATACAGTGGGTGGGTAGGTGGGTGTTGCACTAGAAGACCTGCAAGGTCCCTTCCAACTCTGTTATTCTATTCTATTCTAATTGGAAACTATCTGTAAGCATGTTTGTATGGTAACTTGTAATAGATATTATTTACTTAATTTAAATTTGCTGCTCCCCCTTCACTTTTAAATTAGTTCGATGTGGCCTTGTGCTTTTTTTATGCACAGGCCACAGTCTATCTTTCTAAGACCAGCCTAACAGAGAATATATTTCTTTGGATTAATATTAGGAAAACAAAACTCATCACAAACTTCCCTCTGACTTACTGTGTATTCCAGGAAGGCAGCTTTTTTTAGGGTGAGTATGAGAAGTTGGCTATTAGATGAAGTAGATCAGACCACAGTGGAAAGCAGACCAAGTCCAAGGGAGTCAAAAACAGATGTATAATCTGCAGTTGAGACTCAAGGTAGTAACAAGCAGGGCAAGAACCCAAGCCAAGATAGGAAATCCACAAACAAGAGAACAATTGTTGAGATTAAGTGCCTGTCCTTAGAAAGCTGCCTTCTTGTAATTTTGCCAGGGGCATGAATGAGATAGAGAGAAAGACTTCCCTTGAAGGTCTTACAAACTGGGCAAACTCACAAAGAAAATGCATTCTTTCAAAAATGCCTGATCTTGAGTCCTGTAGAATTTTATTGGTCACATTTAGCATTTGAATGGTGAGATAATACACTAGGTGGTAAAACTGTTGTTAATAGCAAGTTCCTGCAAATTGGCCCCAAGCAATATCCCTGCTTCTAAAATATTCTGAACCAATTCCATCTCTTTTTCAAAAGCTAGTAAACTAAGCCTATGTTTGTGAATTCTTGGCTATTCCCAGAGGGAGAGGTATTAGAAAACTGGGAGAGTTTTAGAATTATAGCATGCATAGCAATTATTTCATTTGAAAGAGTTTGTGAAGTATTAGATTTTTTAAATTCTAGAACTCCTATTATTATTATTATTATTTATTGGACTTATGGGCCACCCTCTCTCCCAAGGGACTCAGGGTGGCTTACAATAAAAACAAGAATACAAATATTAAAATACAATTAAAATAATCAAGTAAGCCCAATAAAATTTAAAATCCAATTAAAAACTAAAAACGATAAAACCCCACCCCACCCCATTCAGTCCAGTCTGGCCTGTTGAAACAACCAAGTCTTTAGGTCATGGCGAAAGGAACGGAGGTCAGGGGCCAGCCAGAGCTCCAAGGGGAGTTGATTCCACAGGGTGGGTGTGGCAGGGTGGTTGATCCATAAGCAACTTAATTGGCTCTTCAATCCAATTTATCAAGAGCACAGTTCAGTGGTAGAGTACTTCTTTGCAAAGGTAAAGTTTTGAGTTCAATTCAGGTACAAGGATAGGGCTGAAATCCCTATAAGATCCCAGAATGTCTCCCCCAATCAGATTAGACAACACTCAGCTTCACAGTCCAGTAGTCTGACTTTGATATAAGGCAGCTTCCATGTCAATTTGGCTCTGGGATATTCATTTATTTTTCCTTGTTAGGTCATTTCACTTTGAATATGCTTTTGCATAATACACAGCGCATTAATCTTCAAAGGGTTTAATAATGAATTCTTCCAGCCCAGCCCATAAATAGGGACTGCTGCCTTAGCAAATGAGAAAGCTGGCAAAGGTTGATAAAGAGATTTCCCATGCATACTTCTGAGTGTTGCAGTCAGGGCTGGATCATGGACTTTCTTGGAACAGTAAATCTGAGGTGAGGAAGGGAGGAAGAGAATTATTAATGAAAATATTTTCTCAAGTCTAAGCTATTTTTCCTCCTAGTACTATTTGCATCATCACATTCAGGCAGATGGTTGCATCATTTCAATAAATGATTGGCTTATTTAAAGCTGCATCTTGTAAAATCATCTCCTTCAAGTTGAACTTGACACTGTGCAGTTTTCTTGGCAACATTAAGGAAGTAGTTCGCAATGAACTTTTTCAGGATTTTAAATTCCTATTCTAGTCAACAGCCTTCATATTGCATATCACCCATCCAGTACCAACTGGGCAGAGATCCTGCTTAGCTTCTCAATCAAGACAGAAACAATTGACCAATTGCTGCCACCTGCTGTGGACTCATTAATAAATTGAAAATACGACTTGGACGGTAATGTAAATTCTACTCTAAGGGCAGATATTCTGAAGAAAAAAAAACAATAGCTATGAACATATCCTTCATGAATTGCATCAGGATTCTTCTAGGACAGCATATAATCTTTCTCACCTTGCTTGAAAAAGAGGACAGCTAGTGTAATAACCATTTGAAAGAATAAATGAAATTCCATACTTTCACTTATTATACTTTGTTCATACAGGTGACTATTCATGTTCAGAGTGATGGGAATGGGCAACTAGAGTTTATTAAGCAGACTGGGAATCATCCATGTATATTGCTGCAGTTGTGGTGATGCTGGATCATAAATATATATACTTTCTGTTCTTATTGTGAGCTACACAACTGAGATGAGTGGTTCAACAAATTTGACAAAAAGTGTCAGAATACTACTCTGAAGCATGTTCAGCTTGAGGAAAAGGCTGAAGTTGACAATTTTATTATTTTCTTGATTTCAAGGCATTGGGTGTTACCTAAATTTCACAAAACGAATGCCACAGTTTGTGTTTTGAATTCCAAGGACACATGTCATTGCTGGAATTGATAGTTTTCTCTGGTGTTTTCTGTTTGCTTTGTGACATTTGGCTTTTCTTGAACCTAGACTCTCTATAAGTAAAATGGTTGTTATCTGAGCACTTCCATTTTAATAGCTATAGACTTTAAATAATTAAAACAAATCAACAGAGAACTAAAATATGTGAGATCAAAGCATAAACATGAAGTACTTCAGTACAAGGGCTATTATAGTACAGGAAATAATCTTACTAATTGTGGTTCATAGTTGGATGGCATAATATCCAGATCTGTAGTTTAAAACCTAGAATTTTCCAAACGATGAAGAGAGCAGTAGAGGTGTATGTAAGTAATTTTAGAATAGAATTATGATATTGGAAGAATGTTAAGCAGTTGCACTGTGTATACATTTATATCCTTCCCTCTCTTTTTAGTTTAGTTTTTAACTGTTTTTAATTGGTATTAACGGTTAAATTTTGTGATTGTTAATTTGAATTCTAAATTCTAAATGAGTGCACCCTGCTCAGGGTCACATGGAAATGAGATGGGGGCATATAAATTGAGTCAATCAATTCTCTTCAATAATCAATATATCAGTATATTTTTTCTTTCTTTTTTTCTTGTACGTTTTGATGCTTTTTTCCTGATGCACTTCGGCACGTATAAAATTTTTACCAAAGCCCATTTGTGCCAATTGTAATAACTTAAAATGCCAACTCACATTATCAAAGGCTTTTTGAGCATCCAAAAACATCAGAGCCATTTGCTTTTCAGGGTGTGCCTCATAGTACTCCAAAGTGTCCAGAATTATTCTCATATTATGTTTAATTTGTCTCTTTGGCAGAAATCCATTTTGATCAACATGTATAAAGTTATTTCGATATCTTTTCAATCTTTCTGCCAAAATTGAAGCAAAAATTTTATAATCAGAATTTAATAGGGAAATAGGTCTATAGTTTTTAACTTGCTGTGAGTCTGTATCTTCCTTCGGTATAAGTGTGATATAAGCTTCCGACCATGTCTTGGGTATTCTCTTCTTTAACATAACTTCATTCATAACTTCTAATAGTTGGAGGTTCAACACCTCCTGAAAAGTCTTATAGAATTCCACTGGCAAACCATCTGGACCTGGTGTTTTCCCTGTATTTTGTTTCTTTAGAGTTTCTGTTAACTCCATCATTGTTATTTTCCCTTCTAGCATTGTTTCAATATCTTTAGGTATCTGTGGTAATTTTGCCTTTTGTAAATATTGTTTAATTTTTTCTTCTTGAATATTTTCTTCATAATACAATTTTCCATAGTAGTCTTGTATAATTCTTTTCTTTTCCTCACTTCCATAGCAGACATGTCCTTCTTCATCTATTAAGTGACTAATTCTCCTTGATTCTCTTTCCTTTCTAAGTTTATAGGCTAGCCATCTTCCTGGTTTATTTGTGTCTTCAAAATAATTCTGTTTGGCATTTTTAATCTTTTGAGCTAACTCCTCTTTTTCCATTAATCCCATTTTATATTTAGTTATATCCATTTTAATTTTAATGTCTTTTTTTTTGCAGAAATTTCTGTAATTCTTTTTCTAATTTTATATAATCATCTTCCAGTATTTTAAAAGTCTTTTTCTGTTTAATATTTCTTTTCCCTGTATAGCCAATTATCAAGCCTCTTGTGTAGGCCTTCATTGTGTCCCAGAGATTCTGTAACGATGTATCCTCTTTTTTATTTTCTTTAAAAAAGAATACCAATTCTCTCTCAATTTTCTGTTTAAAATCTTCTTCCTTTAATATCATGTTGTTTAAAGTCCATCTAGATCTCGTCTTTTGTCCTTTCCAAATAACAGTCATTGGATTATGGTCTGCCCAAGTACTTGCTTCTATTTCAATTTCTTGTATATTAGAAGATAAATCAGCTGATGTCCGTATCATATCTATTCTTGACCATGATTCATGCCTATTTGAATAAAATGTATATTGCTTATTTCCTGTATTTCTCTCTCTCCATGCATCTTTTAAATTTATTTCTTCTATCATTTGAAAGAAGAATTTTGGTAGTTTCTTTCTAGCTTTCTTTGTTGCTTTCTGTGTTTTATAATCCAACTGTTCATTAATTATTCCATTAAAGTCTTCCATCATACACAGATTAACATAATCCAATTCAATTATTTTTTTGTACAATTTATTGTAAAATTCTTCTTGATTATCATTTGGAGCATATATTGCTATTAAAAGTGTTTTAATATTGTTGTCCACTATTTCCACCATTAAGATTCTTCCATCATCATCTGTATAGATTAATTCTGCCGAAATTGTATCTCTAATATATAAGACCACACCTCTTTTTTTACATTGTGCCAATGAAGTAAACAATTTCCCTAACTTTTTTTGTATCAATATGTATTCATGTTGTTTTTTAATATGTACTTCTTACAAACAAATTATATCGAACTTTAACTTCTCTAATTTGTGAAATACTTTCCTTCTTTTGGCAATTAAATTAAGTCCATTTATGTTCATGATCAATTTTCTCTCCTCCATTTTAGACTTTATAAGAGGGATTTATTGCTCTGGTAGATCTTACCTCTCTTTCTCTGGGCATACCGCCTACTGCACCTTCTTCTTTTTCTTTTTCAGTTACTGCTATACACTCCTTTTGAAATTCAGTCAAAGACTCTTCTTTTCTTATGTCTTCCTCCTTTCCTCTAATGTACTCATAGTAAAATAATTCCACCTTTTCAATTGTATCAATTCTGTGTCTTTGTTCCCGCCAGGTAAACAGGAGACCTTCTGGTATCAACCATCTATAATTTACTCCTCTTTTAAGCAATTCTTTAGTTAGGAAACGATATTCTCTTCTCATCTCTCTTACTCTTCTTGGTACCTGTTTCAGCACCACAATTTCTTTATCTTTATATTTTAACGTCTTCTCTCTTGCCATTTGCAATATTTGTGTTTTAATAATTTTCTTGGTAGATCTAATATGAACTTCTCTTGGTAACTTGTTCCTCATTGCATATCTTGTATAAACACGAAACACTTCTTCCATTCCATCCATCATTTTCTCTTCCGTTATCTCTAATACTTCCACCAGTATTTCTATCATTTTTTCAGCAAGATTTTCACCCTTTTCTTCCTCCACATTTTGAAATCTCAGGTAAAATTCTGAGCTGTCTATCTCTCCTCTCAATGATTCACGCCTGTCTTTTTCAACTTCACTCAGTCTAGTATTAATATTTCCAATTTCCTTGTCTCTTTGTTCTTCTTGTTCTTCAATTTTCTTAATTCTTTCCTCATATTTCATCATCATCTGTTGAATATCTTCCACTTTCTCATCCGTCTTTTCAATTTTCTGATGAATATTCTCTATACTCTTTTCAATGTTATCTGTTTTTACCTGCAAGTTTTGAATTCCTTGCAAAATCTTCTGTAATGTCTCTTCCTTCTCTTTTTCCTTCTCCTGTTGCAACATCGCCTGTATTGATCGTTGTCCCCCAGATGGTGAAGAAGAGGGAGTTGTTAGTTGAGAGACTGGAGCTGTTGCTTTTCTACTCATTTTATAATTGTTTTCTAGTAAGAAAGCCCCCAAAAACAAAGGCCAATCCAATAATAATAAGAGTAAAGAGACAAAAAGAGGAGAAAAAAAAAGAAAATAAAAATTTAAAACTAAAAGGAAATCTTCAGGTTCTTGTATACCTTAATCCAATTAGTTCCACTTATATGCAAAAATGGAAAAGAGATGAAAAAGAGGAAAAAAAACCACAACAGCAAAACAGAGATAAATAATAATAATAGTCCCTTGAATTATTGAAGAAAAAACAAAAGGAAAAAGGAAAAAGCATAAAAAAACAAAATAAAAAGGAGTATATGAATATAAAAAGGAATATATGAAGAAGAAAAAGGTGAAGACAGACGGCTCCCATTTCAAAAAATAAAAGGGGAAGAGAAATCTTCAGGCACTTGTATGCCCTAATCCAATTGGTTACAGTAATATGCCAGAAAAAAGGGAAAAGGAAGAAAGAGGGAAAAAAAACCAAAAGAAAAAAGAAAAAAAATCTTATTTGGAAAAAAAAGAGAAAGAAAAAATTAAAAACAACAAAAATAATATTTCTCTTTTAAAAAAAAGACCAAAAATAAAATATAGTCTAGTTCCTAAATAAAAAAGCTAGATCCAAACCATGAAAAGTTAATCAGGAGGGGAGTGAAAAAAAAAGATAACCACAAATTCTAGCAAAAAGAAAAAGCTACTGTCACCAAATATCCAAGACTCTTTAATAAATCAAGTTAGACTTTCCAGTGCAGATATTTTCAAGGTCACTTCAATCTTCTTTCTTTCAACTCCAACTCCAGACTCCACTATCAATAGTTCACAGATGAGCACCTGTGTAAACAGTCTGTCATGCTCATCCCACTATCTCTTTCAGGGAGAAACTCAGAGTCCTTGAGTATAGCACACATACTTAAACAAGTGAAAGAAAAAAGGAAACAATATATCCAAGCCTCTAAATGGCAGTGCTTTCACTTTCACTCCTCCCCTTAGGAACAAAAAAAAAGTTATAATGAAATTTCCCTCTTTTCTAAAAAAAAATCTTAAAGTCATAAACAGTGTTTAATCCAAAAAAGAATAAACAAAAGAAAAAAAAGACCTTCAGAGCGGGAAACTATTTAAATTGGGGAAAAAAAACCCAGTCCATTTTAAAGCTAAAAGCTTAATCAAATTCCAAGTTCAAAAAAAAGGAAGAAAAAAGACCATCAATTAAAAAAAACTTAATCTCACCGCTTATCAACTGTTCTCTTTACTTTTAAGTCCACTTTCAAGCTTTTAGGGTGTTCTCTTCAAGAAAAATTAAATAGAAAAAACCTCTCACCAAACCGACACACTCTCTTCCAGTCTTGCCATTCTTTCGGAGCTGTCCCAGCTTCAGCAGCTTAATGGCCGCCTCTTTTCCACCGGCAAAAATAGCTTCTCATGGATCAACCAGGGACTTTGCGATGTCCCTGGGATCAACAGGATGTGCTCTTTACCTTCACCATCTCTTCGGGATGGTTTAGGTCCAAAAGGACCGTCCAACGGAGAAGATATTTACGGTGATCCGGGAGCTTCCAGATCGCGCGTAGTACCGCCGCGATGCCAGCCCCGCCCTCTTCCCTGATGCACTTCAAACAGTACAATTAGAACATACTGTAGTTAGGAAACTACATAGACAAATGTGTAAGAGTGAGATAATGCCCAGACAAGGTTCACTTGGTATCTATGACATGTAACTATATTCCAGTCATGGTCATTGTGCCTGGATGTTGGCATGGGAAGAAAGCTGTATCATCTCAGTGACAAAACATTGTGGTGAGTTTGGAAAAATCTGATCAAATGCAACTCAGACGAAGAACATCTGGATTACCCCCCCTCCCAAGAACAAATGACTAACAGGCAGCTATGCTGCATAAAATGGATTGCTTTGACAAGTTCAGGATGAGATTTCTCTCAATTTCTGCTTTTTGTATAAAAGAGAGCACATGCTGACCATCTTATTTTGATGCAATGTGGAGGAGCTTGTGAGTTGAAAGCTGTTTTTGCTGGGAATAGGAACACTTGGTCAAAGTTTCCAGAAACGTTGATTTACTGGACAAAGAGAAAGCTGGGGAGAAAGTGATCCTGTTGGAATTCTTAGGATGATGAGAAACTTAAGCTGAGTGTAACCAAATTCATGTTTTGGGTTTCGAGAAACCACTTTTTAATAAATTCAAAAGAACAGTAAGAATTCCATGGCAGGATAAACTAATAGGGAAAGAAGGCCAAGGTGTGGGTAGGAGTTCCTTAAAAAGGAACCGTTGAAATAGTTAGGAAAAATATGGTGTAAAAATTGGACAGTAGAGGAAAGAAGTACTTGTGTACTAAAGGATTAATGGAAGACAGGAGAAATAAAGGAGATGGAAGGAAGAACAAGTTGTCATGGAGGAGCATATACAAGTAGTCCAGATTTGATACCAGGAAGAAAGTGATTGGGGTTGGTGACCAATGGTAGGACTAACCAAAAACATTTTTTCTAAATAAATGAATGAATGAATGAATGAATGAATGAATGAATAAGGAAGGAAGGAAGGAAGGAAGGAAGGAAGGAAGGAAGGAAGGAAGGAAGGGTATGCCAGTTGCTAAATAGAAAGGAGTTAGAACATTAAGAAAAGACAGAACTACTTTAATCCTATTAAAACTCAGTCTTTTCCGAAAAGGGTACATGTCTTCCCCCTGGCAATTAGGAAAAGGCAAGATTCAAGCTTAAGGTTGATATCATTCCTTCCAGAATACTTAGTGACTTGGATTCAGAACTCCAGGATTTTATTCTAAGATAAAAGGACTTGCTAAGTATGTTTGTTTTTTCCCAAATTTTAAATCTGCCCATCTTCCTCTCAGAGAGACTCTTAGCGACGTACAAATAAAACAGTACATGTAGTCCTCGACTTGTGACCACAATTAAGCCCAAAATTTCTATTCTTAAATGAGGCATTTGTTAAGTGAGTTCTGCCCCATTTTACGACCTTTCTTCCCTCAGTTGTTAAGTGAATCACTGCAGTTAAGTTAGTTACCCAGTTCTTAAGTGAATTTGGCTTTCCTGTTGCCTTTGCTTGTCAGAAGGTCGCAAAAAGGTGATCACGTGACTTTGACACAGCAACAGTCATAAGTAGGAACCAGTTGCCAGGGACGTGAATTTTGGTCGTGTGACCATGGGGGGAGGCTGCAATGGTCATAACTGAAAAACTGTCACAAGTTAATTTTTTCAATGCTGTTGCAACTTTGAATGGTCACTAAATGAACTGTTGGAAGTCAAGGACTGCCTGTAGTCATAAAAAGGTTCTGATTTTGGAAGCATTGTTAAAAGATTCAGCGCCCCAAAACTTCTCCTTTCCTTTGAGCATATGGAAGGACTTAGTCTACTTGTGCTCTGATCTTTACTCAGGTGTGATGAGAATTTGTTGTAAGTTGAGGATTTCCTGTATATAAAATTTAAAAAGAGGCAAGGATGATTAAAATTGAATGTTAAAAACTAATTAAAAGGGAGGAAGAGGCCTTTCAAGGTGCTAACCCTGCATGCTTCTCTGTGTGCCCCAAGTAAGGCTGCAGAGAATTTTTTTTTCACCTTTCCAAGAGAGTGAGGGCCCATCTTACCTCAGATCTTATCTCAGGGGGGTGTTCAGAGGGTGGGGGAAATGGCAGGGAAAGCTCTCTTCCTGAACCCACCAGTTGGAATTTTGGGGCTGATAAATTCCACAACATACCTTCCCTACCTAGCCTGGTGGGATGGGCTGATGTAATAGAATGAAGACATTTCTGTAGATAAACTGGCCCTGTGTAGCGCCTTAATGGTCATAAACACCTTGAATTGGAGCCAGAAACAGACTATTCCTTTTATCTTTGAGGAAATCCTAATGAATGAAGAAAGTTTTGGAGTGATTTTTGTCTCTGTCTTCTGAAAGGAGACCTCGGGTAACACAGTCAGTCTGATATCAATACAACAAGACAGACACAGACTTCAGAGAGTAATTAGGACTTCAGAAAAAACAATTGCTACCAGCCTGCCTTCCATCAAGGACCTGTATACTGCACGAGTCAAAAAGAGGACTGTGAAAATATTTACAGACTCTTCACATCCTTGACATAAACTATTTCAATTCCTACCCTCAAAATGACGCTATAGAGCACTACACACCAGAACAACTAGACACAAGAACAGTTTCTTCCCAGACGCCATCACTCTGCTAAACAAATAATTCCCTCAACGCTGTCCAACTATTACTAAACAAATAATTCCCACAACCCTACTATTACTATTAATCTTCTTATCACTCCTTATCACCTATCCCCTCCCACTTGTGAGTGTATGACTGTAACTTTGTCGCTTGTATCCTAACGATTTTTATTGACTCTTTCCTAGAATGATTTGATTGCTTATTGTACCCTATGACTATTATTAAGTGTTGTACCTGATGATTCTTGACTCTTGACGAATGTGTCTTTTATTTTATGCACACTGAGAGCATTAGCACCAAGACCAAGTCCAATCACACTTGGCCAATAAAGAATTCTATTCTATTCTATTCTATTCTATTCTATTCTATTCTATTCTATTCTATTCTATTCTAATACCTGGGAAGATTCTAAGTCAGATCATTAAATGATAGATTTGGCAGTACCTTGAAAAAGTGCCCTGTGACAGTCTAATTGTCAAGTTAGTTAAAAGTTGAGAATCGCTTTCTGCAATTAAGGGCCTGGATAGAAATATTTTTTAAAAAATCAGATTGTGTAGGATTGCATTTTGTTGTTAGGTGTTCAGAATAGGAGTAATTCCACAGCAGTCAAGTTTAATAGATAATAAACCTAATTGATAATAATTGTATTCAAATCTGGAACACCCAGAAGGGATTCTAGGGAGATTCTCCATCATCCAGGTCATGGTTCTCCCAAAGGTGCTTTTTTCCCAAGAGGCAACTGGACTTTCTGGTTTTTCTTTGAAGACGTTTCGCTTCTCATCTAAGAAGCTTCTTCAGCTCTGACTTCCATTCCCCACCATCCAGTCAGAGCTGAAGAAGCTTCTTGGATGAAAAGTGAAACGTCTTCAAAGAAAAACCAGAAAGTCCAGTTGCCTCTTGGGAAAAAAATCATCTTTGGGACCCGGAAGGAATAGAGATGATCAGTGGTGGCATTCAAATTTTTTTACTACCGGTTCTGTGGGCGTGGCTTGGTGGGCATGGCAGAGGAAGGATACTGTAAAATCTCCAGTCAGAGGTGGTATTTGCTGGTTCTCTGGATTACTCAAAATTTCCGCTACTGGTTCTCCAGAACTGATCAGAACCTGCTGAATACCACCTCTGGAGATGATTATTGTGGCAAGCATAATCAGTTATTGCAGTGTAGAAGAATTTATATATACTGTATTTAAGGTTGTTGGTAAATAGCAGGTTTTTTTTTTTACAAATCATACCATGTAAATGTGTTGAAGCCCAAATCTACTATCTCCTGCAATTTTTGTACTAATTAGGGTGATTTGCTTCTTGTCCAAAATGTTGGAGGGCACCAAGTTGGGCAAGGCTTACAGAGTAATGAAAAAAAAACCATTCAAGATTGGCAACTGCAATATTATGGACCACATCTTGTGGCCTATTTTACTTTGGATACATAGATTTGGGTTTTGATGAGAAGGTCATTGCTCATAGATGCATTTTTTAAAGATAACTGTCCTTTATGTAAGGTAGGAATTAGAAAAACCACATAGAGAACTTCAGATGAAACAAAAATATTAAAATCAACATGCCCTTCAGGTTTACCATTATTCATGTCTGATTCAACCAGTATAAAATCATGGGAAGCAATGGACAATGTGATATGAGTCACACCGTTCATACAGTTAGCTATGGTCCCCTTACTAGATGAAAATAGCATCAAATATGTCTGTTTTTATACTTTCCTTACATTGGTGCACGGTCCAGCCAACCATACTTGATTACCTGAGAGCTGTGGTGGCGCAGCGGTTAGAATGCAGTACTGCAGCCTACTTCTGCTGGCTGCCGGTTGCCAGCAGTTCGGCAGTTCGATTCTCACCGGCTCAAGGTTGACTCAGCCTTCCATCCATCCGAGGTTGGTAAAATGAGGACCTAGATTTTTGGGGGCAATATACTGATTCTGTAAACTGCTTACAGAGGGCTCTGAAGTAGTATATAAGTAAGTGCTACCTTGCTTGTGCCTCAGTGATTTCTGTAAAAAAAGAAGTTAGGAAAAATGCATGTTTGCTTAAATCACTAAGTGATACTTACTTACAGGTACCTGGGGTTACTAGTATGCTAGATGAAGCTAACAGTCTAAAACAGGGGTGTCAAACTTATCACAGTGTTTTCTTCCTTTACTAAACCGAGTGTGGGCATGGCCAGCATGTGACACATCTGGCCCGTGGGCTATGAGTGTGATAGCCCTGGTCTAAAACTTATTTCAATCTTTTCTTGATGATAGGGCTGTTCAGCCTCCTACTGATTGGTCTGAGATCTATCTTTATGCTTAGTTTAAACATAGAGATCGTTGGTAAATGCATTCCTGAATGTGTAGCAGCTTCTGTGCCTAAAAGTGCTTTTCAACAACTCTGGTTGATGTATACAGGTACTCCTCGACTTATGACCACAATTGAGCCTAACATTTCTGTTGCTAAGTGAAACATTTGTTACGTGAATTTTGCCTCATTTTACGACCCTTCTTGCCACAGTTGTTAAGTGAATCACTGCAGGTGTTAAGTTAGTAACATGGTTGTTAAGTGAATCTGGCTATCCCATTGATTTTGCTTGTCAAAGGGTTGCAAAAACTGATCACATGACCCTGGGACACTGCAATCATCACAAATGTGTGTCAGTTGCCAAGTGTCCAAATTTTGATGACATGACCATGGAGATGCTATAAAAGTGGTAAGAGTGAAAAATGGTCATAAGTCACTTTCTTTAGTGCCATTGTAACTTTGAACAGTCACGAAATGAATTGTTGTAAGTTCAGGACTACCTGTATAACCTTATTAGATTAGTTTAAAGGCCTATGTAGCCAAGCATCTTGGTTTTTAACAGTGGCCTGCCAGTTATTGATGGGAATGTTTGTAGATTTTTTTTCTCACTGTATAACCACAACTGTATTTTTATTGTGTTACAGTTGTTTGTATTCCACTAATAATAATAATCATATTAGAGAAAGAACTGGAAAAAAACCACAAAATACAAAGACCAGCAAATAGAACAACTGTGGCAAAAAAAGCAAAGATACCATTTTTCCCCGAAAATAAGACCTACCCCGAAAGTAAGACCTAGCACTATTTTCTAAACCTGCCCTAATATAAGACCTACCCCGAAAATAAGACCTAGTGTAAATCTCCAGTTCCAGGAAGACTTTTCAGGGAGCAACTGTGCACCAGAAACACCCCCTACACACTCACACCCACTATTTGGCACCATAAATATATAAGACCTACCCCGAAAATAAGACCTAGTGTGTTTTTGGGAGCCAAAAAAATATAAGACAGTGTCTTATTTTCGGGGAAACACGGTAGTAGCAACAGTAATAGGTGCCTTGGGTACGATCCCAAAACATCAGAAGCACCGCTAGAATAGCATCAATATTGACAAAATCACCACCAGTCAATGGCAAAAGGCAGCTTTGGAACAGCTTACATCCTGCGACAATATGTTTGACACTATCGAACAATAACATCTGCCGACCCCCAACTCCTTGGGAAGAACCTGATAGGCGGATAAAAATGCCAAATTCAGTCTAACGATCTGGCTGACTGTGCCACCAACCATAATAATAAATATTGATGTGGAAATTCACAAGAAAATACACTCAATTATCACTCCAACAACTGTATGGAGAGCCATATTGTCTCAGCAGGTGGCAGCACCTGGTTGATCTCGACTGAGCTAAAAATATTAGCAGGATCAGGCCTGCATAGAAATCATCCTGAGAATAAGATTACCCTGGGTAATCCCAGAAGCAACAGTGGGAAACTATTTCCTTACTGTTGCTAAGAAAACTTTGTGGAGAGATCCATGAGTCCTCAGAAGTTGAGTTTAGACTGAGAGAAATGATAATTGGGGGTAATGCATAGCTCTTGTGATTAGTAGCTAGTATAAAAGTTAGTTCTCACCCAGACGGAAAAATGAACTATTATAACTGATCCATTGATTGCACAAATAAAGGACAGTTAGAAACAACTTGGCCTGTTGTCAGGTAGTTATCTAGCACAAAGAGAAGAACCATGCAAGAGTCTTTGAATAGAAACTCTCCTATAGAAAAGGATGTTTTTGAATCACAGCAATTGTTGAAATTCTTTGGTTGTTGTTTCTATTTTTCCAATACATATGATGCATCTGTCATCGGACAACTGTTGAGAGACAAATTTATGGAGAATAACATAAGAGTGTTTATGGAGTGATACCACATTTTAAAGCCATCTGTGTTAATGGCCATGGTCTATATATCTTCTAGAAGCAAATTCCATAGTTTCAGCATGAGTTGTCTGAAGAAATATTTCATGCAAAAAAAATGAAGTGGTGTGTTCCTTCCCCTCCTTTTTCCAGTATGTTTTTTTTCCAATTCCCACTCTAGTCTTGAGATTTCTCACATCCCTTTTCTCCAAGAAGTAATCAGGGCTGACCCTATTAAGTTTTCTTGAGATCAGCCACAGCTAGTTAGGTACCATCATCAGTTGTGGTTCTGCCTCATTTTAGTGCTCTCCCAATGTTGATAAAAAATAATAATAATTCCAGAGTTCCTTTGCATTCTATCTGTTGGTTGAAAAAAAAAATCTAACTAGAAAGGCTGGTATACCCTATGTGCCAGGGGTGCCAAACTCAATTTCATTGTGGGCTGCATCAGGGTTGTATTTGATCAGGGTGGACGTGGCCAGGGTGGGCGTGGCTAACTTGATGTCACTCATGTCGGCACGCCTGTGGTGGCCTGAGCTCTCTGCCAGCAAAAACGGGCTCCTGAGCTCTGTTTTCAGCTGCGACAGCCTCCTGCAACCCTCTGTCAGTGAAAATGGAGCTCAGAAGGGCCCACCCGCAGTCGTCCCGAGCTCTACTTTGCTGGCAGGGGAACCACGGGCCAGTCCTTCACTGTTTCCAGGATGGCCCCGCGGGCCAGATCTAAGCACCCCATAGGCTGGATCCGGCCCCTGAGCCTTAAGTTTGACACTCTGCTATATGCCCTCACAGAAACTGCAGTGAGAGTGGATACTAACAACTTTCTAAGATGGACAAATTAAACCCATTTCTGCCTGTTTGTCCACTGTTGGGAATAGCAATATTCTAAAGTCTACAGGAGATCTGGAGATGATCAGTAATGTATATCTGGTTTGTCATCCTCAATATTGTACTTTGTATTGTATACATTGTACATATATATTGTACTATGTACTATATTGTACTGTATATTTTTTAGTTTAGTTAGGGTTTATGAGTCTGAAATTCAGACTGGATTGGCTTGGTTTCTCAGTCAGGGAGCAAGAATGAACAGATCCTTCCCAACATCTGGCATGTCCATCTAATTTGAATAACCAGCACTTCGCAAAGTTTCTGCAAAGATTATCTTTTCTACCAGACATTTTCTTTGTGAATGCATAGAAGTGAATTCTGCCATTGGATATTTTATGGGTCATTGAAAAATTATTGGACATTAAAAGAACGAAGGAGTTATTGTAACAAGGCAGATCATGTCAATAATAAAGATAAAAAAAATTAACCATTGTTCAATATAAGCTGTAAAATGTATATATGTATATATATATATATATGTTGATTTGTCTGTTTTAACCGTATGTCAAATAAATGTTTTTTCTAGAATAAAAAAAATAAAAAAAAGAAAGAAAAATTATTGGAGCCAATAATTTGATTTTCTTTCTGCAGTGGAACATGACAAGGAGTTTTATCATCAGCGCAGTCATCGTCGCGAGTTCCGATTTGACCTCTCTAGGATCCCAGAGGGTGAAGCAGTAACTGCAGCTGAGTTTCGAATTTACAAGGACTACATTAGAGAACGTTTTGATAATGAAACATTCCAAATCAGTGTCTACCAGGTCCTCCAAGAACATCCAGGAAGGTGAGTTACTAAAAGACCTCATTTGAGTTGGTGCTGGAAACTTAAGAGACTGTAGAATGAAATATAATTCAGTAGTGCCTTTAACAAGGAGGGAGAGGGAAAGAGAGAGAGAGGGAGGGAAAAAGAGAGAGAGAGAGAGAGATGAGAGAGAAAGTGCGTGTCTGTGATGCTTATTATTTAGTATCTCCTCATCTAAAGACTCAGGGCTGAATGTGTGAAGAGATCTTCTGAAATTTCCTTTGTTGAGATGATATGGAAACTCTGTTTTTAGCACTTGACTTCCAGAGGCTGTTTCTGTTCAACTTAATTATCCCCCTTAAAATGCAACTACACTTGTGTATTTAATGTATTTAGCTTTGATGTACTAATCAAGAATTGAGGTGTAAGCCTTTGAAGAGCAGTTGGTTTAATTAAAGTAGAACTTGCTTACAAAATAGGTAGTAAGATTAGGCCCATTCCATGCAGAGTAAAAGACAGCTTGGTGGCTCTGTTGCTTTAGCTCCACTGAGTTCCTCCATGGCTGGCCAAACAGGACTCATTTTGCTAAACTTTCAGAATGGTCTTATTTTCAGCCTATCAGAATGGCCGGAGTTGCAGGATCTCCTCCTATCTGAACCATGTTGAAATTCCTTACCCTTCTTGAGGATGGCTTAATATGGTGGACTTTAGCAGTGACATTCGAAAGGAAAGCAAATTCCAATTGAAAGTTAGAAAATAGTAACAGAGCATTGGATACTGGATAGAGGAATCAATTATCCAGATAGGTGGTAGACTCGCCGTCACTGTTCGAGCAGAGGATCTGTCTGAGGAGTCAATCAGAATAGAGCTGGAAGGACCTTGGAGGACTTCTAATCCAACCCTCTGCTGAAGCAGAAGACCCTATACCATTTCAGACAGGTGGCTGTCCAGCTCGAAAAACCTCCAGTGATGAAGCACCCACAACTTCTGAAGGCGAACTGTTCCACTGGTTAATTGTCCTCACTGTTTCTCCTTAATTCCAGGTTGTTTCTCTCCTTGATTAGTTTCCATCCATTGTTTCTTGTCCTGCCTTCTGGTGCTTTGGAAAATAAGTTGACCCCCTCCTCTTTGTGACAGCCCCTCAAATACTGGAATACTGCTATCATGTCCTCCTTTTCTCTAGACTGGCTGAAAACAACAATCCCATCTGATTCTATGATTCTGTTTACTTGAAGTGTTGCAATGCCTGTAAGACATTTTAATAATGATGTGGTTGGTGGCATGTAAAATATGGATGGAAACTTTAGCTATTTGTTGTGTCTGTTCTGTAACCCGGTCAGGTTTTCAGATCAGTTACGTATATCAGAGCCAGTAAGCAATCTAAAGTTCATTCAGGAGTTCAAACAAAAGGTCTAGCTGTAAGCAGACTCTAAAGCTAGGCCAAAGGTCAACATCAGTGTATCAGCAACTAAGATGCTCAACTGGAGATCAGAAGAGAAGCTTTTGTAGAGTTGCCACTGATGAATAACTCTCATGCTGATCTGTTTCTCAAGAGAGCATTCCTTTGATGCTGTTGGTGCTCTCTGAGCTTGGTGGTTTTGCAGTCTTCAATCTGGTCCCTCAGAGGCTGAATCTCCCAAGTGTTTGGATTCATGCTGGAGCCCATCCTCATTCAGCTGTAGCACAAGCCTGAAAGTTCAGAAGACTAAATTTCTGGTCCCTGTGATGGACCCAGATTGGATCCTGCAGCATTATCCTGGGACATGTATATTTGCCTTCATTGGTGGTTTTCTTGCAGATGTTTCATTACCAAACTAGGTAACCCCACAGGGTATTCCTTTGCCTACCTATTACCATCTCTTTTGCTGCCCATCTTCCCATTGATAATGGGCATTCCATTGAGCCATGGTGGCACAGTGGTTAGAGTGCAGTACTGCAGGCTACTTCTGCCGGCTGCCTGCAATTTGGCAGTTCATATCTTATCAGGCTCAAGGTTGATTCAGCTTTCCATCCTTCCGAGGTGGGTACAATGAGGATCCAAATTGGTAGGGGCAATAGACTGACTCTGTAAACTGCTTAGAGAGGGCTGTAAAGTGGTATATAAGTCTTAAGTGCTATTGCTATTGCTATTGATTTAATCCCAACAAAAGAGCTGTCTCAGGAAACAAAGGTGAAGGATCTCCTCTAAGTAAACAGGAGCTGCCTATTCCATTTAGGGGATCATAGTGAAGGTATCTCAGGAGCTTCTAATCTTCCTCCGAAGAGAAATCCTTTGAGGTAAGAATAGACTATGCTGCTCAAACCTTCCTACGGTTTACTTCTAAACAAGACATATGTCTTCAGTAAATCAATAGATAGATATCATAGCATTTAGACACTACTTCACAGTGCTTTTACAAGCCCTCAAGAATCAAACTGCTGGCAGTCAGCAGAATTAATCTGCAATACTGCATTCTAATCACTGTGCCACCACAGTAAGTAGGCAGGCAGGCAGGCAGGCATGCAGGCAGCCAGATATTCAGTGTATTAATTGGCATACCTTTCATTTTTTAATTTATCTTGGTTTAGTCTCCTGAATAAACAATAAATCAAGTCTAATTTTGGGGTTAAAAATAGGAGATGAAGCAAACAAATTATTTAGTTTGAAATGACTTCCATAAAATGGACACTCTTCTTCCAAGGCTGCTAATCCACTATTGCTGCGGAGTATATTATAAGATACCAGGACAGAAAAGTTCCAAATAAGTGTGGGAAAGATGATTCCCTTTGATCTCTCTTCCTGAGAGGGTTTCCCTCCAGGCTTGTTGCGTACATAAGAATCTAAGTAATTGCAGGAAAACAGATGCATTCTACAGCTGACTCATGGCCTGCTCTGGCCATGCCATGCCTACATTTCAACAAGGGAATTGAAATGAAAAAAGGGGAGGGGTAGCTTCTTCCCATATAAGGTTAACCCAAGTAGTAATTTTCAAGAAGTGTCTGCCCCATTCCCCAAAAGGTAAACATTCATGAAGTAGGTTTGTGAGTAATAGAAGATGGTCGAATCAAGCAAGTCAAATGAAACCCTGGGAATTCCACATCAGATCTCAACATTTAAGGCTGAGTGTTGTGCTTTGTCTTCCATGCTTCCTGTTATTGATCCTTGATCTGAAAGCTCACCAATGAATTTCAACGTTAGAGCCTGGCTGAAAGCATTGAGGTCTTGGTACAAATTGGCAGAGAAGCCACAAAGCTTTGTGTCTGGTTCTAAGTTGACTCTGTCAAAGGGAAGGGAGAGTTTGATGCCCCAATTTTCAAAAGGCCACCCAAGGAATATGAAGAATGTCCTCGATCAATTAGCAGATTGCTCTGTCTGACAGCAGAATTCATGCAGATGTCTTACTTGTTACCTTACAGGTAATTTATGAAGAGGCCAGATGTGATTGGGTAGAATTGGAGTTTTTACCCTTATAACTAACTACTGTTACTCTTAAATCTAGAGAAGCTCATAGATGACCTTGGAGAAGGTCTGCAGCAATTGTTAATGAAACATTTAGCCCAGGAAAACAAGGAAGCATAAGAAAGAAAATCAAGGTTGCTCCATCTTGACAGTCTTAATAGAAGACGGACAGAAGAACAAGGCTGCCAAACCTTTACGATTCTGTCACTATAATAAAATAAAATTCTAATATTTCTTGTGGTGTCTGTTTCTTAGGGTGGCCTGCCTTGAAGGGCTGACATGGAGTTCCTTGTCTCGTGTGTGTATTTATCTTAAGAATATACAGGACACTTTTGTTCCATTTGTAATGCAAAATATTCTCAAAACTGTAAATCTTCAGAAAGACTCTAGCAGCCAACAACTGTTTTAGTGGGGGCACTCTGATGAGATGATCAGAAATAGTTGCCGCATTTTCTTGAAAAGTGGCTGGCTGCTGTACCATAATCAGTCTTTCTAAGATGCAGCCACACTTGGGTCTCCCACATGCTGCTTACAGACCATGGGGCTCCCAGAGGCTGCATATGCTATCTGATTTGTCTAAAATATGATTTTAATTTAAAAAGAGAGTGAAATGATAGCACGTCGTAAAGCAGATTGCCAGCCTGAAGCACAATTCATTTCCAGGAATGTTTCTGGGCCTCACATATATAATAAATTTGTTATAAAGCAATGAGCAACCATAGGGGCCATTTATAAGAATGTCTCTTTCATAATTTCAGATTTGTCCACAAACCCCACAAGATTATGATCTTGAGATCTTGTCTTAAGATATGCTTTGTATTAAATCAAGATTGCCGTTCAAGAGTTAGTCCTTGTCTTCCAGATTACTCGAATATGCATTCTGCAATGTACGTAACATCTCTACAGTACACTAGGATTCTTTTGAAAATGGAGAAGCAATTGTCAGATGTAGAAAAAGTTCTCTAAAGATAAAAAGTACGCAATTCATTTGAGGACAGATAGGATTAGGACTGTATTAGGGCAAGTACTTTTTAAATTGTTAAGTATTTTCATCTTGATCAGATTTGCTGATCAAATTGATTACATCACATTACTTTATCTTCTGCTTGAATATCTACAGAAAGATCTTTCAGTTGGGGACTCAGAACATTTCCCCAGCTCCTTAAAAAAAAAACCTGGTAGCTGGCTGTTATATGAGGATCAATGTCAAAACGTAACAAAAGCTTTTCAAAGATCAGCTTGGCATCTCTGCCCTAATTATCCAGAGTTGTGAGGGAGATGGGCGGTTCTAAAAATGTGTGGACACCTAGATAGATAGAAAGACAGACAGATCTGAGTCCTAGGGTGCCTGGATATGAAAGCAGATACTTAAATTATCATTTCCTGTTCTTGATCTGAATTGCATACATGACATGGACCAGAAGCACAGAAAAGCATCTCTCTCTGCTGCCATCTTGTGACTGTCCAGAATTGTTTTGGCCAGATGTTGTAACCCTCGAAGTCTCATTCAGGTGGAACCTGAATTAAGTAGAGCAGGAGACCTATTTTTCTCAGTTCTAAAATAAGTCTCAGTTTTAAAATAAGTCTTTTACTCAGGCCCAACTAGTTCATGGTGCTAGTAACCTCTACACAGAGTACCGTACTCATAACAATGCAGGGAGTCAAAGGGAAGACTAAAGGTAGAATTTCCAACTAAACAAAACAGCACTAAAAGTAATTAAAAAAACCAAACCAATCCTGATACTTTTGTCTGTTCTTTCCTTTAAATTTACTTCTCTCTTGGGGTTTTGAAGCAAAGGGCCTGATCCCAGAAAACCTTTTAGATGCTTTTAGAGATTACAACGCACCAGACCGAGGGGGGGAGTGTCAGATTGCTGTTTTCACTCCAAATCCTCCCAAACCCTACCTCGTGTCATTGATAGAGGACAGTGGGTTTTAAATATTATAAAATATTTACAGTAATCATCCAGCCTGCATCAATCAACAATGATTAGACTAGCTGAAAATTCTGGGAATTAATGTCTTGGTATCTGAAGGCTTCACAGGATATGGAAAGCCAGTCTGATTGTTAGTCTGATCCAGAATAGCTTTTTAAAAAAAATATTGCCTTGCAACACAGCTGTAATTGGCCTTTATTTGTTTTAAAAAGGCCATCGGACTATCATTGCATGTATTTATGTTATTATAACCTGTCCAAAAGTCAAATTAAGTTGAAAATAATCATTCCCCCAAGATTAAGGTCAGGTATGCTTTAGCAGTTAGAACAGCACTCTAGCAGTATCTTTCTTTTGGCTTTCTCTTCAAGTGGTTTCTTTCCTGCCAAATTGAGCGATGTGTTGTGGTATCATCAGAATGGAATAAGGAAGATACTACAATGATTTCTTTTTCTTCCTTGCCTGTTAAAATCTAGGAAGTTGTTAGAAGGTGAATTGGTGTTCAAAATGCCTGATGTTTTGGGGTTTGATTTGTTAAAGCATGAAGATAACCAAATAATAGAATAGAATAGAATAGAATAGAATAGAATAGAATAGAATAGAATTTTTTATTGGCCAAGTGTGATTGAACACACAAGGAATTTGTCTTGGTGCAAATGCTTTCAGTGTACATAAAATAACCTGATTATGGTAGACGTAGGGTTCCACCTTCTGATTATATGTTTTCAGAATTTATTGTGTATACTTTTTTCTAAAAAAAATAAGACATTGTTCATCTCTTCCATACATATCCAAATATTCTTCTAAAAAATCCGATAGACTTTCTATTACACCTAGAAACCTGAATACTTAGATGGGTTTCAGGTGGACCAGCATGAAACTGGTGGAACTGATGAAATAAAAATGTTATACCTCTGTTATTTTGATCCTCTGCTGTGTCAGAGGGTCTGTTCTTGGTGTTTCGCAGATTCCATGCTTAGCTCAATTACTTTTAATTAAAAACCACATGTAAAATGCCATGCTGTAAAGCCAAGCCCCAAGTCTGTAGCCCCATTTAAAGACTGTAGTCTCGAGTGCTTCTTGACTCTTCATACCCTATACTCTGGAAACATTCTTATGAAATAAAATGATAAGGAGTTTGCAACCCAATACATGATCTTCCCAGAATAGGACAAGATCAGCAGAAGTGGCAAGGAACATGCAAGAAAACTAAAGCAGGTGATTGGGAATATTCTCATTTGTTTGCCTTCTGGTAAATCCCATCTACAATGCCTGGTAATTTCTGAAAATGCCCGTAAAGTGCTTTCAGAATTTACTGGTGCAATATGAATACCTCTGCTCTGCCAGATGGTTGAGTATTAGTGTGCCACCCATAAAACCTTGATGATAATTGCCTCATTAGTTTTCATCTGCAACCCAACAGGACAGACACAGACTTCAGGGGATAATTAGGACTGCAGAAAAAAAACAATTACTACCAACCTCCCTTCCATCGAGGACCTGTATACTGTATGAGTCAAAAAGAGGGCTGTGAAAATATTTACAGGCCCCTCACATCCCGGACATAAATTGTTTCAACTCCTTCCCTCAAAACGATGCTATAGAGCACTGCACACCAGAACTAGACACAAGAACAGTTTTTTCCCGAATGCCATAACAAATAATTCCCTCAACACTGTCCAGATATTTACAAAGTCTGCACTCCTATTACTATTAACCTTCTCATCACTCCTTATCACCCATCCCCTCCCACTTGTTACTGTATGACTGTAACTTTATCGCTTGTATCCTTACGATCTATATTGACTGTTTCCTAGTATGATTTGATTGTTTATTATACCCTATGACTGTTATTAAGTGTTGTATCTTATGATTCTTGACTCTCAACGAATGTATCTTTTCTTTTATGTATACTGAGAGCATTTGCACCAAGACAAATTCCTTGTGTGTCCAATCACACTTGGCCAATAAAGAATTCTATTCTACTCTATTCTATTCTATTTAAAAGGCTGAAATGAGAGAGCTTACCAGCCAGTTTAGGAAAACTCAGTTGAATTTAGTAACACTTCACCCAGACTTAATTTTGAATGGGTAACCTGTTGATCACAGCTTAATATATTCCTGTTGTTGAAAATTTGCAAGAGAAAGTGCTTACCGTTGTGTTGTGTGTTCTCCTTCATCTGGTCTTGTGGCAATCCCAGACATGAGACTTTAGGTTTGTTGTAGATGATCCAGAAGTTGCCCTGTTCAAGGAAGCAACTCGCATACGTAACTGCTCAGATTAGAAAGTAGTAACCTAGATACTGCTTCTGTCTCAGACCTCATGATATTCTTGCTTGATCTTTGTGCTTACTCTTGAGGTTGCTGTAGTCCTTTGTTGAATGTTAATTCCACACCTCTGCCTTTTTTAAAAAAATGAGTATGCTTTGTGGCTTGGTGCTTCTTTTATCTATAAAACCCTGTACTATCATTCTACTGATAGTAGTGCCCTAAGATTTTCATAACCACACAGATGGGCTTATCTTTGCTTCAGTTGGAACCCACACAAAGTAATTTAGTTATGCAAATATCTATGCAGACGTGTTCACAGGATGTTTGGCAAAATGATGCATGCAAGTCAGTAAATGAAGCTGGTGTGTTGGTGTATCCAATTATCAACCTTGCACAAACGGTTACAACTTCCAAGTGGCCTATATTAACTATAAATGGGATTGTATGAGGAATGTACCGTTTGTCTGGGGTGGGAATTAAGGACACTATTAGGCTCTAGAATACCATGTGGGTCACCCCACTCCAAAAATGAGCATGAAAAGGGACACAGAAGTATGATATGATATATGACATGCTATGACATGATATATGATATAATCCATTGAATTTAGAAAGGATTGATGGGATGATATCTTCATTCAAAACAGTTGAAGTGTATAACCCAGTATTTATTTTAGGATTTGTGGGTTTCTCCACACTATTGGCCATTGGCTTCAATGGACAAAGAGTGACATAGGAGATTCTAACATCTGTCACTTTGTCCATCCATATCCATCCATCCATCCATCCATCTGAAACACAGGCAAAGGCAAAGAAAGTTCTACTCATAATGGCTTCAGAATCTTAGTCAATATTCCCCGGATCCTAGGAAAGAAAAGTTGGATGCCATTGAGGTTGATCTCCCTTAGACTCCTTCTTCATGAATGTTTTACACACTTTAACCATTATTCCAGCCTGGCTTTCAGAATTTTGTATAGACAGCTTTATATTTAGTAGAATAAAACTTAAACAAGGGCTGCTTGTGCTTATTCTATAAATTCATAAGATATTTGTTCAATAGCCAAAATAACTTGAACTGAAAATATTGGAGGGGAGAGACTCATATTCAATAAATTGTTCATAGTGTTACATTTAGACAAATTATTAACTACATTTCCTGCATTTTGATTCCAGTTCATTGAAAATTGTATTTTTAAGCAAAATTCTTTACACTGCACCACACATTGTGATCTAAGCATGTTTGTTCTTTAAAATGTATGCGTGCATTACATTTTAAAGAACAAACATGATATATATGTATGTATGTACAGTTTTCTGACTGTTAAGCACAGTGCTCATCTCCATTTCTTGACTGAGGGAGCCAATATTGTCCAAAGATAATTTCCATGGTCATGTGGCCAGCATGGCTATATGCCAAAGGTGCTCAAATGCTTTTACCCTCCCACCAAAGAGGTACCTATTGATCTACTTGCATTTGCATGCTTTCAAACTACTAGGTGGGCAGGAGTTGGAGCAAAGAACGGGAGCTCATCCCATTGCGTTGTGCTCACAACTCAAACTTGGGCTGTCAGCTCCCCAGCTGACAAGTTTAGTGTCTTTAACCACTGAGCCATGTGCCATACACACACACACACACACAAAATCTTAATTTTAATTCTAGAAATTTTGAAAGATGTTATCTCCCATTTTCCTTTTATTTTGTGTCTCTAGGGATTCAGATTTGTTCTTACTTGATACTCGTACAATTTGGGCTGAAGAAGAAGGTTGGCTAGTGTTTGATATTACAGCAACTAGTAATCACTGGGTGGTAAATCCACAGCACAATCTTGGCCTGCAGCTATCAGTGGAGAGTATAGATGGTGAGTATCAGAAAATAACATTTTGGCAAATCTTTTACAATTTGTGCTTGGGACAATTACCAGTTGTATTTAGACATGGTGTCACTTATAACCATTTCATTCACCCCATGGAGATTTGAGTCTAGATGGAATGGTTTTGAAGGCATTTTGAAGTTCTATCTGAAACATAAGCTCACGTTAAATAGGAACTAGACAACCATGATCTATTTGGTCAACATTTCAGAGATATTTTCTTACTTAAACAGGGAAACAGAATGACCAAGGGCAGAAAATCAATGAGAAAGAATGATTTCTAACTTCCTGCTAGCTTGCTCATGGTTGAGTACCTTTGACAGCCATTGGTGGGATTGATCTACCCAGCCTCCAGAAAGCTAGGATGGAAGTGGTCTATTGAACTTCTGGATGGCTGTACATCAGCACTACAGCTTTTTCCAAATTTCAATTCCATGGGAGTCATGTGTCCTGGATTTTGGACACATTCTTAAGTTAGCCCAATTGAATTAAATTGATTCAAAAATTGTTGCCCTATAATGCACTGTTCCACCCAGGTTAGGTTATAGACATAGTATATACTGTAGATCACAATTTCTATTCTTTGATAATTAAATCCAACAATGGTAGATAGAAGGAAGGAAGGAACAATGGCAGAAGGAAGGAAGGAAGGAAGGAAGGAAGGAAGGAAAGAAAGAAAGAAAGAAAGAAAGAAAGAAAGAGAAAGAAAGAAAGAAAAGAGAGAGGGGAAAGAGTGAATTTTAGTGAGTTTTTGTTTATTCTTAGAAAGTTTTGTTAAATGAAGCAATGCAAGAAAGGCTAAAGTAATCCATTAGCCTCGGGTATTCTGTTATCTGCTTTTCTTCCTGACATTATATTAGAGCAATAGCTGACTTTGTAAAGTTAACTTGATTTCTTACATACTGGTTCATATCCTGTTTGTCTCATTACTGTGGCGATTTGAAGAAAACTCTTATGCAGCTTGATTCTAGATATACATGCTTGGCAGTAAATCCCGTACAGTTTATCAGCCTCCATAGCTAAGGAAATGTTCAATGAATGTAGACTCAGAGGCCATAGCTAGTCTAAAGCATATTTGCATCTTTTCATCTGAATGAAGGGTATTGCTTTAAAGTTAATACAACTATCTTCTTCTCTAAAGTCTTCATGAGAACCCATCAGAGTGACTGTGAAGGAACTTCCACTATAATGAGATTAGAACCCAAGATAGGGAGTTACTATTGATAGGAATGAGAGCTTTTTTTTACTTAAAACAGGGCTCCCCAACCCCTGAGCCACAGCCCACTACTGGGCCATGGCTTATTTGGAATTGGGCTGCATGAGAGCTGGGCTGGTGCACATGCACACATGCAGCTACACTCACATGAATAGTGGGCCAGTGCAGGTATGTGCATCAGCCCACTGCTTGTGTGGCCCAGTTCCCCTCTCTCCCCCACAGCCGAGCCACCAAGCTGCAAAGGTTGTGGACCACTGACTGAAAAGATTTATTAAATTAAATAAAATCTATTTCTTAAATTATCTATAAAATACTGTTTAAGAAAGAAAACAGTGGCTGCTAAATCCTCTGTCAAATGTTTCCAAATCTTTACTTCCAGTATTTCAAAATGAACAATTTGGCCCAGCATTACTGAACAACTTAACAGATTAAATATAACTGATATTATAAGCATTATTGACTAAATGAGTATGCTAGGGAGCTAAACAATTGCCACATTTCTGGTGACCACAGCGTGCCTCAGAATACCATTGGATGCTGGTATTATTTGGAAGTGGTATGAATAAATTTCCTCTGAAAAATCAGACTGTTTTCTGGTCTTCTATCCTGGTCAGTTAAATGATGGTGGGATTTTGGAAGTGTCTCATAAAGTGCTGATATGATCCCTCACACTACTAACTTTGGGGCTAGATCTCTAAAACATGTAGAGCATTCATGTATCCTGTCCCACATCAGCTTGCCTGATTATTAAGATAGACTTAAGAGACCTATCTGATTTTTAACAAATCCTAAGTCCCTCAATACATCCACTTCCACCAATCTCTGGAAGGCTACTAGACAGGGGTCTAATCTAGCTTCCAAGCTGAGGTTGTTCCATGATCAGCAGCCATCACAGATCTTCAGGCCTCAACTTTACTCCCCAAAATGGACAACCATTAGCAGCTTCTTCTGGGATACTCATATTGGACAGATCCCAATAATACTTGCAGCTGAGCCCCCAAGGGCTTCATAGGATGAACCCTGCAGTGTGAATTGTACCCAGAAACATATTTGTAACACGTGTCATGGTCATTAATGTAGATGCACTAACCAGCAAATGGGCCACTATATTCTGAGCCAACTGCAGCATTAAAGTGGCCTTCAAAGTAGCCCCATATCAAGGCTGTTGCAGTAGTCCTCAAAATAATCTTTGTTTACATAAGACTAAAAAAAATTATTGTGACGTCTTTTAATAAGAAAAAGCTGTTTCTACCTACCTCTCAAATGGATGTTTTCTGGAAATACACCAGCTTTTATTTTAGGACATTTTTATTTTCAACTAATAGCTTTCCAGGGAGAATGTAGTGTTCTGTTGGACTTAGTTTTATGTCTCTTTTTTAAAAAAAAAACAGGAGCACATTAAATTATAAATGGTTGAACTCAAGAAACTTCCTCCACCACACTTGTTTTTTTTTTAAAAAAAAACAAAGAATGGGAGAAATTAAAATTGAAGTTGGCCTGGAGTAACATAGCTTTCAATAGAGGTAATTGCTTCAGGAATCGCAAATTTCAAAATGGAAAATGATTGTTTTTTAACTGAGCCATTTCTTGTATGAAATCTTGCATTAATTTCCATGTTTAATAGCAATAGCACTTAGACTTATATACCATTCCATAGTGCTTTGCAACACACTCTCAGTGGTTTACAATATCAGCATATTGCCCCCAACAACCTGAGTCTTCATTTTACCAACCTTGGAAGGATGGAAGGCTGAGTCAACCTTGGTCCCCATCAGGATCGAATTCCTGGCTGTGGGCAGAGTTAGCTGTATCAACCATGCATATTCTATCTTCCTGAACATTGGAGGCTTCCATTATTACTAGCATAACTGGAAAATAGGCAACATTCACCTGCAAAACTAATTTGCTGCTCTCCTCTTCTTTCTCTTTCCACTTAGGGCAAAGCATTAATCCTAAGTTTGCTGGTCTCATTGGAAGGCATGGTCCACAAAACAAGCAGCCATTTACGGTGGCCTTTTTCAAAGCTACCGAGGTACGTCTCCGAAGCATCCGTTCTACGGGAGGCAAACAGCGGAACCAAAACCGTTCAAAGGCACCTAAAAATCAAGAAGCCTTTCGAGTGTCAAATCTTGGAGGTACGCAAACATTAGGTTTGTGATTTCCATAAAATTAATCTTGGGGATTAAGTTAAGAAATTGAAGTTGTTTCTGGTACTTTTGTCTCCTTCCTAAATGGTTTTCATCTTAGCTGGGAAGAAACAAAATCTGAGCGTCGTTTCCTCTGCTGTGAACATGCTTAGATGTTGAGAAGCCTGCAAAAATGCTTCTCTGCAACCAGCTAGTTATCAAACACAATGAACTGCGGTGCACAGTTGGAGTGTGTAAAAGGTTCTTAGGTCTGAACAGCCATTTTGAGCATTCTAAATCTGAAACAAAATAACCCTTTGAATTCAGGACAAAATAGGGATGTTGCTTTGAGTGTTCGCTCTAGAAAAGAAAAAGTATTTTGCTCCCAATGTTTCATCTGGAGGTCACTTTCTTACAGCTAAGGACTATATCCTGGGCTCCTCAGGTATGAGACTTGGAAAAGTAGACCAAGAGGCTGAATTTTTATTGTCACACAGTATTGCAACAATAATATAGACCAGGGGTCCCCAACCTTAACAACTTTAAGGTTTGTGGACTTCAACTCCCAGAATTCCCCAGCCAACATGGCTGACTGAGGAATTCTGGGAGTTGAATGCACATGTCCTCAAGTTGCCCAGGTTGAAGGCCCCTGATATAGACAATGTCTGTGTTATGGAGAGAAAGCTATAGAATATGTACCCAGTCACACTTCCACGAAGGAACCTTACCAGTCTTGGTTTTCAGTGTAGGCAAATTTATGATTGGTCATCACCACAATTTTGTGCTTGGGAAGAAAGGAAAGAGGGAAGAACGAAAGAAGGAAGGGAAAGGAAGGAAGTTATTGGAATTATTAGGAATTGCCCCTGAGCTGCAGTGTAGAGATTCTATGCTTTATCAAATTTTCTTCAAACCCTTTTCACCTTTCTACTACACCTGTTGTTTAAATGTTTATAGAATTCAGATCAATACATTAATGTGTTGGAAGAATATCAAAGAACTGTTAATATATAGCTTTTATGGATTAACTTTTTGCATCCTTTTTATTGCTTTATTTATTTATATCCCACATTTATTATTTTTGTAAATAACTCAAGATGGTGAACATACCTAATACTCCTTCCTCTTCCTACTTTCCCCACAATGGTAACCCGGTGGGGTGGGGTGGGGTGGGCTGAGAGATACATAAATCCTTCTAAGGTTGCATGGAATTTTATTACACTGTTTATAGATATTGTCATTATTTTAGAAAAAATATTTCTAAAAAGCATGTATGAATATAACTACATTCCCTTTGCTAGTCTATGCCAGACTGATTTCTGCGAGACAGTTGGTCTAACTTTGCTTTGCCTTCTTTTTCTGCCCAATGCTCTCCAACTCAGAAAACAGCAGCAATGATCAGAGGCAAGCTTGCAAGAAACATGAACTCTATGTCAGTTTCAGGGATCTTGGCTGGCAGGTAATGCTACTTTTTTTTGCTTGGAATTAGAGATCCCCATTGTTCTTTAAGCCTACTTATTCTTAAGGGTGTAACGTGAGGAAATTCCTTTTCCTATTATGTCCACTTGTAGGAAAGCAAAAGCCTAACCTGTTTTGACAGGTTAAGATCATGCAGGTCTCCATGTTACTTGCAAATAATTCCAGGGCAAACATCCTTTCTTTATGTATGTTTTGAATGTATGGTTTTTATGTGTCTGACTGTAAGCCCTAAAAATGTCAAATGGTCTGCCCATTTGTCTGGTTGTTTGCTGTGCCATGGCCATGAGTGAATCAGGGTGGTGGTGGTGGAGCTGCTATGTGGCAGGCTTGCCTCAGGGCCCCACAGCCAGGCCATCCATTCGAGCTGTATCACTAATAAGTAATTTTAACTCTTTTGGTAGGAAAGGGGGCGTCAGGTGGCTTCATGCCATGGAAGAAGTCAGACACTTTCCTTATACCCTGTTTCCCCAAAAATAAGCCCTAGCATGTTTTTTATGTGTCTGCCTACTGTAAGCCCTACCCCCGCCCCAAAATAAGCCCTAGGCAACTGGCCAGCCACCTGCCCATTTTGTCTGGTTGTTTGCTGTGCCACAGCCATGAGGCGAATCAGGGTGGTGGTGGTGGAGCTGCACCATGTGTCCCGCACTGGCTTGCCTCAGGGCCCCTACAGCCAGGCCATCCACGTCCTGACACCTGCCTCATGGTGGCAGCACCAGCAACCATGTGCATCAGGAACCCACAGGGCCGCCAGCCCAGTTATTCTGCTTGCTTGTGGCCACAATGGAGCAGGAATCTGAGTGGTGAGCTGGGATGAGCCGAGGCAGGTGTTGGGGCGTGTGTGACCTGGCTGCGGTGGCCCTGAAGTTAGCCGGTGCAGGGCACATGGGGCAGCTCCACTCCCTGCCTCATGGCAGCTGCACTGCTGCGTCGCTTGGCCTCCTGCCCCACCTCCACAAGAGCAAGCAGAAGAAGTGGGCCTCCCATACATGAGGGGGAAACTAACACACACACCTCTCAAAAAATAAGCCCTAGTGCTTATTTTGGGGCCCAAAAGAAAATAAGACCAGGTCTTATTTTGGGGGCCCAAAAGAAAATAAGACCAGGTCTTATTTTCAGGGAAACACAGTAATAGATTCAGTTCTACTAATTTATTTATCTATTTATCTCACTCGCAGAGCCACTCAGAGCAGTGTACAATTGTAACATACAAAACATGTGTGTTACATTCCAATAGGGGGCAGTTTAAATGGGTATAAAATAATTAAAGTTAAAGGGTAGAGGAAGGGCCTTTGAGGCACTGATCAACATCAAAGCTATGTGTCTATGGAGATTCTTGGTTTGGTTTTCTTTGAACAACACCAGAGTTGTGTGTTCCTCTGTGAACCTTAGTTGGCAGAGAATTCTTTTGAAATGCCATGCCAGGGGGGCCTGCCTTGTTTCTCGGGGAGGGGGGGAGAATATTCTAAAGGACAGAAGTGATGTCAGAAAAGGCTCTCTTCCCGAATTATGCCAGAATTTTTAATTTATTTATAAACCAAAATAATCAGTAATTTTAAAGCCACCTTTAGTTGGTAGGGCTGAAAGAAAGGGATTGGCTCAAAGTCAACCAGGTGGCTCTCATGCCTAAGATGGAACTAGAAGTCACAGTCTCCCAGTTCCTAGCCTGGTATCTTAACCACTTTAAGGAGTGGATACAAATCTAATAATAGTTTAACCAAAAAAAACACACAACAAAAGTAAAAAAAAAAAGTCATTCTAATCCAATGTTTCTCTACCTCAGCAGCTTTAGGAGGCGTGGACTTCAACTCCCAGAATTCCCCGTTCAGTATTAGGGGAAGCAATTAAAGTTACAGCGATTGAGAAACACTGCTTTCGGGGAAATGAAAAAAAAATCCACATCAACCCCATTGGGGTTGATACCCTTGCACTGGGTCTAGGGATAAATTAATGTGCCTGTGGCAGGAAATGAAGGTTAAGCTTTGCTAACCCTCTCTTTGATCTTTAAATGATAGCACAGACCAGAGACATTAATTTAGGCCTAGATAATCCCTAAGCATGTTTTAAGCTAAAGTAAACCTCCCCAATCCCCATCCTTTTTATCATTGTTCTTTTATTGCAACTTGCAAAAGAGAAACACAGGGGGAAGGGAATCAATCTACAGATATAAATTGAAATAAAAACAAATTATCTAACCAATTCAGTTTTAAATCCCCATTTAAGTGAATGTCCTATATGTAAACAGACGAATTTCAATATTTTGGGGTGTGGAAATGATGTTGTTTAGCACATTAAGTCCTCTCCATCTCTCTGCCACCTAACCCAGGATTGGATCATCGCTCCAGAAGGTTATGCTGCTTATTACTGCGAAGGGGAATGTGCTTTTCCATTGAACTCTTACATGAATGCAACAAATCATGCTATTGTACAGACACTGGTAAGTTTATCTTAAAAGTCTTTTGCAACAGTTCTGTAGCCTGATCTGTGTCATTCTATAAAAAGAGATGTGACAAGAGAAGGTAAACTATATGGATTTCAGGAAAGTAAAATAATCATTAACTATACATTAGCATTTCGTATATCTTCAGTTTGGTAATTTGTCTGATACCAGGGTGGACGGTATTTGGTGAACTCTGTGGAGTTCTTGGTGGTCTCTGAGCTTGGTGTTTGTGTGCAAACCTTTCATTACCAAACTAGGTAACATCATCAAGTTTAAAGCATGTATCCACAATTCGCCATTTTTAGATAGGATGGCAGTTTCTGTCCTCTCCTCCTCTCGCCCTGTTAATATGATTACTGCTTTTATTCATGCTAAGCAAATATACCTTCTAGACACATTTTTCTCATAGCAATATACTTCTCATATTTCCTCAAAAAAACTTGACAATAAGGAAATTTTCAGCAATATTTTCCATCATCACAGATTATCAGGTGCTAAAATTCCATACATGGGAGAGAATATTGGGTTACTCCAAGATTATAAACTAGATCTAATTATTAATTGATACTACGAGTAAAGAACTTGCAGCTACACTGACAGTTCAGGAATAGCCAGTTCAGCTACTTTGATAGTGGTAACCTGTCTTCTTTGGGCAACACCCAAAGTTGCCATGCAATCACAGGAAATCAAGTGTTGGTAATAATAGGTGCCAAAACCGGATCTTCTAGTTGAATAATGGGAGGAAACATTGACAGGGTGGGAGAATGTGAAGCTCAACCAATTAACATGTGTCTATATGCATTTATAAATCACTATAAAAATGAAAAGTGAATTATTTTACCTTTTTAACTATATTTTCACTAATAATGAAAATTTGAAAAGTACTAGGAAAATAATTCAGATATTTGAGAAAACCCAGTGCTGTATCTTCTGGCTATGAAATGATCCAGTGAAAGCTTTCCCCACAGAGAGGAGGAGAGAAAGGAGGAAAAAGTGGAAGAGAATGATGATTGTATTCATATAAATAATTTCTTCATATCACCAGTTCCTAAGACTAGGAAGAATATGTAAAGAACAGTCACAAATGCACAGAGACAAGTGTTTTCTATGGCTGTAAGAATTGTATTAATGATAGTGGGGTGTGAGTTGTGTGCATAGACCACATACCCACAATACCCACAAACATACACATATATTGCAAATAATATTATCCCTAAACATTTACCCAGAAAGCCTTTTATCCTCACCCTTCTTGCTCACTGCCCTTTTATGACTTCCTTATGTAACAGCTCTGGTTGATCTGCAAGACCTGTTTCTTCTAAGCCCAGTAATCATAGTCTTCTTAGTACAGAAGTCAAAGTGTCAGATCTCCTGGCTCCAGTTCTGATAGAACTCAGTGGTAAACTTTGTTCAAAAACCCTGTTCCTTTCAGTGTCTAGTACCCACAGAGCTTGCGCAATGCAAAGTTCAAAAATGCCTTGTTAGTTCTTGCCCAGGGATCACCAAATTTGTAGAAAAGCAGGTTTTTCCAGTATAAGTGATAGAAACAGGGAAGCAGTTATGGAGGGAAAAGAACCATAGTCCTTTTCTGGAAAACCACATTTCAGGCTGCAACACTCAAATGGCCACTAGATGGCAGCAAGGTGTTAATCGTTTTCATTGTCTTTCCTGCCATCTATTGGTTTTCTGGATTCCTACAGTCTCTCTGGTAGCCCAACTGATGTGCTGTTGTGTTGTATTTGTATTTAATATTCAGCTTAAATTCTTGTAAACATCCTCATGTCTCGTAACTTTATTTGCCTCCAGGTTCACTTTATAAACCCCGATACCGTGCCGAAGCCTTGCTGTGCCCCAACACAACTCAACGCCATTTCTGTTCTCTACTTCGATGACAGCTCCAACGTCATTTTGAAGAAATACAGAAACATGGTGGTCCGAGCCTGTGGCTGCCATTAACAGGCTAGTCAGGAAAGCTATATCGGGATTTCAAAATGTGCAGACTGAATTGTTTTTATAAAAAAAGACAGGTTTTTTTAAAAAGAAAAAAAAGGAAAAAAGAAAAGAAAGCTATCGTAGGAAGAAGATTTCGAAATGGGTCAAAGGTTCAGGAATTTCTGAGATGCAAACGCTGCTTTGAGCAAAGTTGGCTTTAGATTGCACGGAGTATCTTGGATGAAAATAAGGATGAATTCTAGGAACAGATTTTTTCCCCTGCAAGTGCCTTCAGGGAAACAGACCTCTTTTATTTCTTACTTTCCTTTTCTTTTTTTAACAAAAAAGCTATCTGAGATGTAAATGAATGAGGAACATATCCATGGACAGGTTTATAGATTTCCTTCTTAAAGAAATGCAGCACATGAATTAAAATGTATGAATGAATTTATCTGAATCCACTGGCTATCTTGACCACATTACAAGGAAGATGTGAATTTTGACTTATTTTTAAAACAAAAATTCCATGGCCTTACATGTTTGAGATGTTCCCTGCCAAGGCAGCTATAAAACTTTTGCAGTGATTCCAGACACTGAGCATTATGTATATACTGTACTTTCTGCAGCAGGATCTCCTGTTTCCTATTCAAAACAAGCAGGCAGCAATTTAAATCCAAGAATCAGGGCTGTACATAATATCCTTGTATGGCCTTGCATAGTGTTCCATATACAAGCACAGAGACAGCAAGATAAATGGCATACAGATTTGAGCTGCAGTTGGCTGTGTTTAGTGTAATTCATGGAATTGTACAATTAAGCTTCGGCTGTTTGAGAAATTCTGACAATAGCATTCACTAGAATACTGACAATAAAATTTGCCAATCTTATTTCCCAAGTCTCAGTAGCAAACATGCAGATTTACTCTAATAATTGTTTAATTGCTTTTTTGGGCAAGTTTTGTTCTTTTCTTATGCTTTAATCCAACTTGATAGGCAAGAGAAAAGTCTAACTATTCAGAAGAATGAATTTCTTAAAAGTGCAGGAACAATGCATTCAGCCAACATAGAGATCTTTTGTTTCTGAAAAGTGCCTTCTCCCGTTTCCGTTTTGGCAATGCTAATTTAAATCTTCTTCTAATCTGGAAGGGAGCAGAAAGGTATAAGAAGTCAATACAATAATTGCTGTTGAATTAAAAGGCTACCATTCTGAAGCCATGTTGGTCAGACTAATCTGGATGAAGAGGTAGACAGCTTGTCAATATTTCCACAATGCTAAATGACATGGAATTGCAACCCTGTTGAACAGTGGTAAGCATTTTGTGATCTCCAGATGCTACTGAATTGTAAGTTTCATGTTTCATTATTAGTCATTGTGGCTCAGAAGCTGGAATTCAACATCCATAGATCCATGTGTTACCTATTTCTGCATAGATTGTGCGTACAAAATTATTCACTGGATAGAGCTGTTGGGAGAAATGTACAAGGATAAAGATTGGATAGAGTTGACCGTTATGGAGAACAAACTTTAATCGATAACTTGATACCAACATAAATAATTCAGGTTCTATCATCAAGTAGAATTGTTTCCAAAATGGGGAGAATGTTATGGCTCTTCCAATTAGCTTGAGGATGTCCATGTACGGCAATATGACTTTCGGTTGGGTTGTATGTTGTCTCAAAAAGAATTTTGACCATTCAGGAAAGTTTCATAGGAGAAGATAAGAACCTATATAGGAAGACTAAAGGAACTAAGCTCACAAAAGTATTGAATTTCAAGCAGCAAGTGTAATATGCCATCAGCTAAAGCTACATGGATACTGCACTTGTAATACTGGGTAGAGGTCCTAGTTCAAAAAAAGGATGTTGTGGCTGAAAAGTGACTTTATATTGTTATAATTCTGGTGCAGGGTTGCAGATGATAATTTTCAATCACTGGACAAAGTCCCATGGAAAGCCATATCTAATCATCACTTGCTTCAAAAAAAATCCAAAGGCTTTTTCTGCATCTAAAGATACTAATGCAGAAGAATCCATTTTATCCTTGACTATATATAGTATGCCACTTAATATATGCAAATTTTTGATGTCTGAAAATTATGGATAAACCCCAACTGGGAAGGATGAATTATATCTGGCAAGATCTTTTGCAAGCATCTAACTAGTAGGGTAGTTAAAATCTTGGTGTCCATATTTTTGTGGATCTTGTTTAAAATCTCATAAAATTATGATGGTAATTCATCAACCTGAAATTTTACCTCATTGTGTACCACCCAAAGAATAGAAACCAACAAACCTGTGCATGCCTTATACCAGTGATTATCAATCTTGGCAACTTGAAGATGTGTGGACTTCAACTCCCAGAATTCTTCAGCCACCATAGCTTTTTTGGGGTCTGTCATAATTTCCAATGGTTGCTAAGTGAGCAGTCGAGGACTAGCTGTATTTTTTTTCCTGGTCTTCCTGAATATGAGAGAGATGTTTCTTCCCTTCTTACTGCTTAATAAGGCTGTCTAATGAAGTTAATTTGCCGCAGTAGAACACAGAAAGCATTTTATCACACAGTGCCTAAGTAATTTCTAGGATTTGTTACATGTGATGAATTGCTGGCTTTTAAAATAGGAGGAGGATGGGTCTACCAAAGACTCTGAACCATGAAAGCTAATTTCTAAATGATGATATACTCTCTCTCTCTCTCTCTCTCTCTCTCTCTCTCTCTCTCTCTCTCTGAGATATGTTAGGAACAAACCATATTGATTCTCATTGCATTATCATGCTTGGAAATGTTTTAGACTGGCTGTTAGGTGGAAAAGGCCCAAAGTCCTACTGTATGAAACCATCTTGTTTCATATAGGTAGAATGATTATGGAGGTAGATCCCAATGGGAAACGAAAGAGACCAGAGTGTTTTTCAAGCATCCCTCAAATTAGAGCTGATTCTAATCCTTACCTTTTCTCTCAGTCAGTATATTTTTGGATCAGATTAACTTCCCTTCACCTGCTGATGAAGTCAAGAGGTCAGAGTCCTAGCATATTTTTATATAGATGCTTATACCACCTTCATATGTCTTTCTAGGGCAGGGGTGTCAATCTTAAGGCATCACTTGATGTATCATGACTTTTTTCCCCTTACTTAACTGAGCGTGGCTAGCATGTGATGCATCCAGCCTACAGGCCACAAGTTTGACAGCCCTGTTCTAGGGTCTGATGAATCTCCTTCAGGGAACTCTTTTTTTTAACGCTATACTAGATAAAAGAAAAATGTCTTCTTCCTGAGCCCATTACCTTCAGGCTGTGTTGGGACAACAAAAGCAGGATTCCTGGCCATTATGTGAATTCTGAGTATTGTAGTCCTACAGGTGACACCAGCTTAGGGGAGACTGCCTTATGAATGAGTATGTATTCAGTATATGGGTGATCTGTAGTGTCTTCTTTTCCAGATTATGTTGGTAAATATTCTGGAAGAAAACCTTCATGAATGAGTTCAGCCTCTTTATGTGTATTAGGGGAATAATATTCCAAGGGTCATTTCCCTTCCCAACCTTTATAAATAAATGACCTTTTTTTTGGTTACTTTCTGTTTAAGGTCCATTCTTTGTACATGTTTTTGTAAATAGTTTTCACAAAAGCCCAAAAAATTATTTATTTCAGCCTCTGTATTTCTTTTCTCAGTCTCATTTGAGAAAAACAAAAACAACCAAGCAACCAACAAAAAAATCATCTCTCATTTGAAAACATGTTGTTTCTTTATTTAATAAAATATTTATTAACAACTGCTAGTGAAACAAATAAATGTTTGGGGACTTTTTATTTCTTTACAGCAGTTGTTTTTAGATGGTTGTTTGTACAAATTAATCAAATAAATCATTGCCATTTTATGTGGCTTTAAAATGAAGCCTCTTTTGTGATGTTTTTATGTGGTTATTGCACTTCCTTTCCTTCTTCACAGGCCTGTTCTGTAAATGTTCTTTTGAGTTCAGTGGGTTTCATTGTCAGGACAATGTAATCCCATTCAAAGAGCCATAAATGAATAAAGGCTACAATTCCTCAGTTATGTACCTCAGTATAAGCTTCATGTAACACAAGGAGATTTTCCTTTGAGTAAAGAATGGAATGGAACAGAACAGAATTCTTTATTGGCCAAGTGTGATTGGACACACAAGGAATTTGTCTCCAGTGCATAAGCTGTAAGTGTACATACAAGCAATCATAATCATAGTCATCATAAAAATATATTCATCACAACCATAAAATAAACACTTAGTGATAGTCATAGGTTGCTAAATAAGCAATCAATATAAATCCTGCTAGGATACTAAATAAACAATATAAATTGTAAGATACAAGCAACAAAGTTCTAATCATAAAAAGATAAGGAGATAGGTTAATAGGAAATATGAGAAGAATAATAGTAATGCAGCCTTACTATATAGTTTTGACGGTGTTGTGGGAATTACCGGTAGTTGTTTAGCAGACTGATGGCATTGGGGGGAGGACTGTCTGTCAACTCATAAAACATTTCTATACCCGTTTTATAGTTGCCAACAGAAAGCAGTTCGGTTTGGTTTTGAATTTCGTAGTTAGGTCGTCTGCAGGTTGGTCTTGCCGATCACAGTGTTGTCGTCTGGTGGTTACTTGGACAGCTATTTGGGTAGGGGGGGATGATGGCATTTACAGCCTCCTCCCCTTTGCATTTGTACTGGGTCATGCAGGAGAGGGCGTCAGCCAGAAAGTTCCTCCCCCCGGGAAGTGAAATTGGTTGAAATATTGAGCCCAGCGGACTTGTTTGGGTGATAGTTTTCATGGGGTCCTAAGGGCTTCCACTGCCAGAATCCTGACACTGTGTCTAGTTGTTCTGGTGGCCAATGCCCTATAGTGTCATTTTGAGAGTAGAAGTTGAAACAATTTATGTCTGGGATGTGAGGGGCCTGTAGATATTTTCACAGCCCTCTTTCTGGCTCATGCACTATACAGGTCTTCAGTGGAAGGCAGGTTGGTCGCAATTGTTTTTATTGTTTTTATTGGTTTTATTTTTATTTTATTTAATTATTCTAATTATATGTGGACACTTTAGAAAGGTTGAAAAGTTTGGGGACTCAATTTTATCCAGAATTAGGCTCTGTATTTATGTTCTGCATTTATTTGAAAATATGTCTGTTCCACTTTGACTCCCAGGTCTTCCAGATGGCTTATGACAAAACAAATTAATAAACACAGTCCACAACAAGAAAAATACAAAATTGTAAATAATGATGAGAGGGAGAGAAAATGCAAAGGAGAACAGAATTTTTTTCTCCTAAGGTTGGGTTTATTTATTTTATGGAGGAAAATGTTTTAATTGCCCAATACCCAAAGCTTTCTGGGTGGTTTATAATAAATATTTTAAAAGATCCAATTTTTGAATACAAACATGTACAGTAAAACACAAGATAAGAACTTGAAAACTAGGCAGCTGAAAGTCAGTCATTCAAAAGCTAAAATAATACTGTGTTTCCCCAAAAATAAGACCTCAAAAATTAGCCGGAGTGCTTATTTTCAAGCCCAAAAGAAAATAAGACCAGGTCTTATTTGGGGGGAAACACAGTATGAATATATGGAAGGTGGTTTTTGATGTTTTGTATGTTTTGTTTGTATGTTTGTAAAAATAAAATAAAAAAAAAATCAAAAACAAAAAGCCATGACATTTTGACCTGGCAACAAGATGATGCTAATGTGAATGACAAGCCACTCTGAGGAAGGAATTTCACAAATGAGGTGCTATCACCACACACAAAGGTCTTGCCTTTGTAGAGGTCCATCTCACCTCCTTTGGTGAGAGGATCTGGAGAAAGGCCTTGTTAGACAAGCTTAAGGTCCAGGTAGGTACATACAGTATGAGGAAAGATGTTCCTTTAGGTAGTCTGGTTCTAAATTGTTTAGGGTAGATCTGGGCATTTGGCTGTCCCTGTCTGGCCCACATGGATTCCTTTTATTTTGAAGGTGATTGCTATCTTTTTTTTTACATTTACATATGTGCGTATGTGCATTCCTACACACCTTCATAGCCCTATTGGTTCGTCTCTCCTCAACAGTCCAGCTTCTCATCTGGCAGCTTGGGTAAATTAATTGCCCATCTCTGGTATAGGGTTTTAAAGGTCAAAACTTAACACAAGTCCAGGTAGGTACGTACAGTATAGGAAGAGGTATTTCTTCAAGTAACCTGGTCCTCAGCCAACTGGGGATTTAAAGATCAAAGCTAACACTTTGAACTGAGTTTGGAAATCAACCGATAGCCAGTATAGATGGTGAAATGTTCATATCATATCAATCTCAGTGAACAGTCTAGCTACTCTTTGTTTTGAACTAACTGAATTTTCTGAACTGTTTTCAAAGACAACCTCACATAACAACACATTGCAACAATCCAACTGGAAAATTACCAGACCATGAATAACTATTGCAAGGCTATCTCTATCCAGATAAGATCACAGTTGGTAAATCAAGTGAAACTTGATTTAAAAAAATACACTGAGTAATCGAGGTCACACCTGGGCCTTAGTGGCACTGATGGATGTGGGAGCATCTCCCAACTTGCAAAACTGTTCCTTTAGAGTAAGCTTGGACCACTCTGGGATAGAAATGCATCATTGAATAATAGTATCTATGTCTTGTCTGGTTTGAGTTTCAGTTTTTTGGCCCTCCAGTTTATCGCCCTGTCCAAACAGTGGCTTAGGACAGGGATTTCCAACATCGGCAATTTTAAGACTTGTGGACTTCAATTCCCAGGGAGGAACTCTGGGAGTTGAAGTCCACAAGTCTTAAAGTTGCCAAGGTTGGAGACCCCTGGCTTAGGATACTACCTGATTCAATCTGTGTTAGATGAAAAGGAGAGGTAAAATTGGTTTTTTTAATTGATCATTTGCTGTTGTCCTGGGGCTTCAGTGCTGCCACACTAGAGTCTGAGGGATGAGAGATAGCTGGGGCTGTGTAGTCAAAATAAAATACTTTCTCCTGGGAACCAAGGACATTCTCACACCTGGCTAGAGGAAGGAGGAGTGATGTCACCAGACCAATGGATGCTGCCTTGATTGGGCCATGTGACTGATTGTTTGGGATTGGGGGCAGGGAACTTTCATTTTTAATTGGGTGAAAACCAAGAAACCCTTCAGAGTTGGTTTTACCAGATATGTACCAATACGATATTTTCCAATAAAACTATTCTTTGAGGAATCTACCTGCCTCGGAGTTTTTACTTGCAATGGATATAATACGTGCAACCCTAACATTAAACTAACTCAACATTAAACCAACTCAACAGAAGTCAGACACTGACTTCTGGAAACCAGATATATTTTCTCCACAATGATGTGTCTTTATAGGTCTTCCAATAGTGTGTTCATTGTCATTAACTGAGTCCATTCACCTTGTTGCTGGTTGCTATACTGTCTTTCCTTCTACCTTTCCCAGCATAACAGCCCTTTGCGGAAAGCTAGGTATCATTCATGTATTGATGGCACCTCAGTCCATGTTCCCAGGTTATCTCTCCTAGTGGCTTCTTGTAGATATTTAAAAGCAAAGGAGATATAATAGAATGCTGAGGGACTCCAAAAGCCAACCACCAGGAGGAAGAATAGGAATCCCCCAGCACCATCTTCTGGAAATGGCCATCTGAATAAGAGTGGAGCCATTGTAACACAAAGTCCTCAGATCCCAACTCTAGAAGGATACTATGTGTAGCAGTGGTACGAGAAAATGCTGAGAAGTCTAAGAGGATCAACAGGATCGTAATCCATCTTTTTCCTAGCACAGGCCATTCTGCAGGGTGACCAAGGCAGTTTCTGTTCAATAGCTAGGGTAGAAATGAATCTAAAAAAATCAGTTTCATCTGGGAAAGCCCGGAATCACTCACTCATCAGGTTAAGCTATAGTTTGCTTTACCATGGTTTTTGAATAAACCACCAATGCAGTTAGTGAGCCAAAAACAATGTATCTTTTGACTTGGCATTACAGGTATAGTAGTCAACTTGCTTTTAAGGTGGACTCTAGGTAATTGGGCAGGGGTGGATAAAACAATGTTGGAGTTAATTGTTTTCAACGCTGACTTTTCACAGTTATCCGTTGTTGGAGCTCTTAGCCACGATTGAGAATACAGCAATAAACTCTACAATTGCAACACTACTACAAGTGTGAGTAGCCTGGTTTATTGATTAAAGATCCAGTTGTTGGCAGAGTGCAACAGAAAATCCTATCCTGTCTTCTTCACATCTGAAGAAGTTCAGGAGCAAAGATATAGAACAAAATATTACCAGTGTGCAGTAAAGTCGCACATGATATACGAAGTACATAGCAACATATATCAAACTAGATTCCAATAGACTAAAGCGTAGTTCTAGGGCTAACTTCAGGCTAAGATACTTGTCTAGAGTGCTAAGCTTGGGAGGCACCAATGCCAACTTTTCTTTTGAAAAAAAAAAGTTATTCTAAAAAGGCAATTCTTTGAATCGGTAGGAAGCCTAAGGGCACCATATACCCTCAACAGAGTGCTGAGTGTATGCATCATAAATGGCCCTTGAGATCAACATTTCAAAAATCTTTGACAGAAAAATTGCAGCCCAAAGATGTAAACTATGGATGTGTCTAAAGGAGCTTTAAGATGTTACTCACAAGGGCCAGATGATGGGCATGGCTAGAGCCAGAAATGGAGAGTGGGGCACCCATTCTGTAATGAGCAGAAGAGTAACCTTGGAGATCAGGAGGAAGAGCCACTACCAAGACAGATAAAAGTCAGATAAAAGAAACTTGAGTCCAAGCCAGAACTGTAACCTGACAGAGCATCTAAGACAAGACCCTACCTAGTTCTCCAGAAGACGTAAGAAAGAAGGGAGGAGGGGGACACATTCAGACTTGGCAAGATTCTGTAACTGTAACTTGATAATAACATATTATGCTGAGATATTCTTTTGTGCTCACCTTTTCATCTTTCTGATATATTCCTTTTTGCCTCCAAGCAGCAAAAGGAATCAATGTTTTTTCTTTTACCAGGGGCTTGACCTGATCTTTTATAAAGGCCATATGAACATTATAAGTTTGAACGGCTGCATGTTACCTGTCCTTATTAGCTTCCTATATGTTTACAGGCATGTTATTTTTTCCAATTTGACTTTCCTCCCCTTTTCCTCTCTCTCATTCATGCATTTCGACTACACAACACAGCCTCTTCCAAGTTGCTCAGCTACTGTGTCTCAGTTACTTGTCAACGTTCACTGCAATGGCATAAATCTAAATTATGCAGCATTGTTGGGATGTAGAGAGAGCTACAAGGGGGAAAAATGTGAAGATTCCAAGAGCAAAGATGCCCAGTTGATTATAGCACAGCTGTCAGCAGCTGTTTCAAAGAAGCGGGAGGTAAATTAATTCTGTTTACTGCTGACATAGCTTAGAGATTTAGTCATCCCAGTAAAATCAGAAGCACAAGCGGGGGAGGTAGTTAGAAACTAAAGAACCCTTAGCCAAGAAGTAGATGCTTTCCCTCCAAAATTAGGTGGCTATAATATGGTTTTTGCAGATGTTGCCAGCATCAAACATTTCTCCTGCCTCCATTCTTATGGAGGAGGAGAAATGAGCCATATTGGAAAAAATAATCATTAGTAGCCATCACTATTTGCCTGCCTACATGGAATACAGCTCATTATCAGCTGACTACTTGTCCATCATACTAGAAATAGCTTTGCATAGCAGATGTTGAGATGCTTCTACAAAAGGAAAAAGAAACAAAGGACAGTTTACATCCTGGGTTCTGGGTTAACAATGTTTGTCTTTTCCTTTCCTCCACTACTATTGACTTAAGCTAACACTGCTACTCTTGACTTTAGCTACATCAATTGTTCCCCAAGTGCTTGGCTTTAACTTCAGGCATCCGTGGCCTGGTGGTTTAGATACAAAGCACATCTGGTGGGTTCCAGGTTTGAAAGAGTGGCCTGTATTGCAGAGGAACAAGCACAGCCCTAGCAATAAATATAAAGGTACAAGGATCTGAGAAGATCCACTTAACTCTTTTGATCAGGCTGAAACTCTGCATGTTCCAAATTGTGATGATTAAGAGTATCTTTTTCCAAAGCAACTGAAGGCAGGACAAGAAACAATGGATAGAAACTAATCATGGAGAGAAGCAACCTAGAACTAAGGAGACATTTCCTGACAGTGAGAACAGAGGTGTCCTTGGTGCTCACTGTACTTGCTTGCTTTCCTGCAGATGTTTCATTACCCAAGCCTGGTAGCATCATTGGGGCTAGTAAGGAGTGCTGTTTGCTTTCAGTTTAGTTCAGGGCCCCCCAAACTTGGCAACTTTAAGACTTGTGGACTTCAACTCCCAGAATTCTCCAACCAGCATAACTTAAAGTTGCCAAGTTTGGAAACCTCTGGTTTAGTTGTTCTAACAATTTAATCAGTGGGACGTCTTGCCTCCAAAAGTTGTGAGTGCACGGAATATTTTTAAGAAGATATTTAACAACCATTTGTCTGAAATGGTATAAGGCAGTGGTGGTAAACCTTTTTCAGCTCCCGTGCTGATAACTGCGCGTATGCTCGTGCGCTCGCGCTCGCGTGCCAGCACCCAGAAGGCAATGCAGGCTGCTCCCCCATGCATGCACACATGAGGCCCCTGCAGAGTGCTGCGCATCTGTGCATGCGCACATGATCCCCTTGCCATGCACCACACATCTGCACATGCGCACACAATTCTCCCGCTGCACAGCATGCATCTCTGCGCCTGCGTGCGAGATTCCCCCACCGTGCACAGCATGTCTCTGTGCCTGCGCGTGTGATTCCCACGCCGTGCCCCATGCCCCTGCGCATGCCCATGCAATCACCCCTCCATGCACCGCGCATCTGCACATGCACATGCGATCACCCCCATGCCACACATCTGTGCATGCACGCGTGATCCCCAGCATGCGTTGCACATCTCTGCGCATGTGTGCATGTCTCCCCTGCCCCCGCGCAAGCATGCCAGATACCCGACAATCAGCTGTTGGGTGGTGGTGCATGCGCGCATGCACATAGGGGCTCTTCCAGGCGAGCTCTCACATGCCGGTGGAAATGGCTCTGCATGCCACTTCCAGCACGCGTGCCATAGGTTCGCCATCATGGGTATAGGATCTCCTACTTGAGGCTGATGGATGGCCCAGGCTTTGCCTCTGCCTCTGCAGGGGGTTGGACTAGAAGACCCTATGAGGTCCTTTCCAACTCTTATTATTCTGTTATTCATTTTTGTGAGACTATTTTGGAGGCACCAGTGGGTTTTTTTTAATGGGGTGCCCTAATCCTCTCATAAATCTACCTCATTTAAAAAAAACTTGTTAGAAAGAGTAAGAAAAGTTTCCCAGATCATAATTTTGCTCCTGAATTTTGGTTCAGAGCATGAAGGCTCATGTATTAACCAAGAAGATTATCCAGGAGATGAAGAATGCTTTTTCCCCACTTAACTCCACTATAGCCCTATGTCTCCTTTTTGCAGAGAGAACTTTTAAAATGGAATAAATGAGTGAGAACCACCAAAGTTAAACAGGTATGTTTCCAGTATTAAAATGTCATCGTCAGGAAAAGCCATTTCTATCAAGCTTCTGCCTGGCATAGAAATGATACAGACTTAGAAATGACAAAACGAAGGTGTATGTATTATGTGTCCATGTCAGTGATTTATAACGGCAAATCACAAAGTGTCATGGTTTGAGCTGCAAAAACTTGGTGAGAAAAAGAAACTTAATCTGCTATCAACCTGACCACTGAAATATGTATTTTGGGTGCCTCGGTCTGCTGTAGCATCTTCAACCCTCATTGTTCTGGCTTCGATACAAACTTTGATCCAGCTAAGGGAGTTGATCTTGGTGGATTTTCCCCAATGTAATTGTGCTATCGATGTGTCAAGTTCCTTGGATGACTTCACATAAACTATGTGAATGTGGAAAGATTCCAAATCTGGAATGAGTTACTAAAGGTCAAAGCTCAGCTATGTTGTCTCGGGAACTTCTTGCAACTGAAATCATTTCCCGCCCTCATCCCCCCCCCGTATTTGGGAATTTTATTTAATGGTGAACCCTAATCTTAAAAACCATTTAATTTGGAAAATAAGCCCATTGGGATCAGCAGCAGTATTGTTATTATTTTTTTAAATTCCAGTGAACAAATGATTGCATTGGCAAGGCAAAATAAATTCGCTACTGAATTTGTTTAAATTGTTTTAAAATCTTGGAACTGGAAAGTTATACAATAGGTAGAGCCTCTATATCCCTTCCAACCTATTTTCTGGGTTTTCTTAATTATAAGATAATGATGGGTTATCCAGAATTGCTGTAATAAATTACATAAATTACAATTACTACCAACTTGCCTTCAATCAAGGACCTGTATACTGCACGAGTCAAAAAGAGGGCCGTGAAAATATTTACAGACCCCCTCACATCCTGGACATGAACTGTTTCAACTCCTTCCCTCAAAACGACGCTATAGAGCACTGCACACCAGAACAACTAGACACAAGGACAGTTTTTCCCCGAAAGCCATCACTCTGCTAAACAAATAATTCCCTCAACACTGTTCAACTATCTACTAACTCTGCATTACTATTACCGTTAATCTTCTCATCACTCCTTATCACCCATCCCCTCCCACTTGTGACTGTATGACTGTATGTAACTTTGTCGTTTGTATCCTTCTAATTTATATTGACAGTTTCCTAGTATGATTTGATTGCTTGTTCGTACCCTATGACTATTATTAAGTGTTGGACCTTATGATTCTTGACTCTTGATGAATGTTTCTTTTCTTTTATGTATACTGAGAGCATTTGCACAAAGACAAATTCCTTGTGTGTCCAATCACACTTGGTCAATAAAGAATTCATTCTATCTATCTATATATTTACCTACCTACCTACCTACCTACCTACCTATCATCTACCTATCATCTATCTATCATCTATCTATCTATCTATCTATCTATCTATCTATCTATCTATCTATCTATCTATCTGAGAACATATGAACAATGTAGCCTCACTGACTTCACCAATGCTATCCCAGTTCATATTGGACCCAGTCCAATATGGATAGTCCTTGACTTACAGCCACAATTGAGCCCAAAATGTCCATTGCTAAGCAGGGAAGTTGTTAAGTGAGTTTTGCCCCATTTTACGACCTTTCTTGCCCCAGTTGTTATGTTAGTAACACGGTTGTTAAGTGAATCTGGTTTCCCCATGGACTTTGCTTGTCAGGAGGTCGCAAAAGGTGATAAACATGATTCTAGGGTATTGCAACTATCACATGCACATGCCAATTTGCCAAGCATCCTAATTTGGATCACGAGACCACAGGGATGCTGCAATGGCCATAAGTGTGAAAAACGGTCATAAGTCACTTTTTAAAGTGCTGCTGTAAGTTCGAATGGTCACTAAGTGAATGTAAGTTGAGAGCTATCTGCAATTGATTCTGCAAACAAAATCAGAGTAAAACCCTGGAGCACATGAACATTAAAACCAGAGGTGGGCTGCAACTGGTTTAACAACTGGTTGTGTGAACCTCATAGCAGTATTATGTATGCTTGTTTTCCATGTTTGAACTATCCTGAAGGGCTGAGATATTCTTTTTTTGTGCTCCCCTTTGTAATGATGTAAACTATGGATGTGTCTAAAGGAGCTTTAAGATGTTACTCACAAGGGCCACATGATGGGCAAAGCTAGAGCCAGAAATGGAGAGTGGGGCACCCATTCTGTAATGAGTAGAAGGAGTAAACTTGGAGATCAGGAGGAAGAGCCACTACCAAGACAGATAAAAGTCAGATAAAAGAAACTTGAGTCCAAGCCAGAACTGTAACCTGACAAAGCATCTAAGACAAGACCCTACCTATTTCTCCAGAAGATGTAAGAAAGAATAATAATAATAATAATTTATTCGACTTGTATGCAGCCCTTCTCCCTAAGGACTCAGGGTGGCTAACATTAAAACAGCACAGAATTTACATAAAAACAAATTAAACCTAACAAGTCGGAATAAACAATAAAACATTAAAACATTAAAAACTAAAAAAGTTAAAAAAAACCCACCCAGGTCATTCCAGGCCGGCCTGTTGAAACAATCAGGTCTTCAGGTCCCAGCGGAAGGAGCGGAGATCAGGGGCCAAATGGAGATCCATGGGGAGCTGGTTCCAAAGGGTGGGCGCTCCCACGGAGAAGGCCCTAGCCCTGGAACCGCCAGCCGACAATGCCTAAACAATGGTGTCCCAAGGAGGCCCCTCCTGTGGGAGCAAACAGGGCAATTGGCACATGATGCTGGCAGGAGGCATTCCCGCAAGTACCCTGGACCCAAGCCATTTAGGGCTTTATAAGTTGTTACTAGAAGGGAGGAGGGGGACACATTCAGACTTCGCAAGATTCTGTAACTGTAACCTCATAATAAAAGCAGTATTATGTATACTTGGTTTCCATGTTTGAACTAAAAGGGCCTTGCTGGCTCAGGCTGTTAAATGCCTGAATTTAAGTTCCAGCTGCCTACAATTACTGTAGGCTCGAATCCCACCAGGCTCAAGGTTGACTCAGCCTTCCATCCTCTCGGGGTAGGTAAATTGAGGACCCAAGGTTGTTGGGGGCAATAAGCTGACTTTGTAAAAATGTTGCTTAGTAATAAGCAGGCATATACAATGGAATGTTGGCTATTGCTGAGCACACTGGGTTGTATCCCCAAAATTGTAAGCCGCCCTGAGTCTTCGGAGAAGGGTGGCATATAAATCTAATTAAAAATAAAATAAAAAATAAAAACTATCCTGAAGGGCTGAGATATTCTTTTTCTGTGCTCCCCTTTTCATCTTTCTGATATATTCTTTTTGCCTCCAAACAGCAAAAGGAATTGATGTTTTCTTTTACCAGGGGCTTGACCTGATCAGTGGTGGGATTCAATTTTCTTTTACTATCGGTTTGTGGGCGTGGCTTGGTGGGCACATGGCAGGGGAAGGATACTGTAAAATCTCCAGTCAGAGGTGGTATTTGCCAGTTCTCCGAACTACTCAAAATTTCCGCTACTGGTTCTCCAGAACTGGTCAGAATCTGCTGAACCTGATCTTTTATAAAGGCCATAGGAACATTATAAGTTTCAACGGCTGCATGTTACCTGTCCTTATTAGCTTCCTATATGTTTACAGGCATGCTATTTTTTTCCAGTTTGACTTTCCTCCCCTTTCCCACTCTCTCATTTGTGCATTTCGACTACATAACACAGCCTCTTCCAAGTTGCTCAGCTACTGTGCCTCGGTTACTTGTCAACATTCACTGCAATGGCATAAATCTAAATTACGCAGCATTATTGGGAGGTAGAGGGGGGAAAATGTGAAGATTCCAAGAGCAAAGATGCCCAGTTGATGCCCAGCTGTCAGCAGCTGTTTCAAAGAAGCGGGAGGTAAATTAATTCTGTTTACTGTGATGGGCTGCAACTGGTTTAACAACTGGTTGTGTGAACACACGCGCAGCATTAAAAAACCACTGATTTGAACCTCAACAGCTCACCTTCTACAGCAGCCTGGGTCATAGAACAGCGGAAGCGCGACAATCTGCTGCGCAAATCAACTGGGCTGAGAAACATGGAAATATCAATGTCTGGAATACTCTACCTGACTCTGTGGTTTCTTCCCCAAACCCCAAAAACTTTAACCTTAGACTTTCTACTATTGACCTCAACCCTTTCCTAAGAGGTCTGTAGGGGGCGTGCATAAGCGCACCAACGTGCCTACCGTCCCTGTCCTATTGTTTTTTTATTGTTTCTTTTATTTTTCTTATATGTATTCATTTCATGTATTCATAACTATGTTTACCCTTATTATCTTGTAAGCGATTGACAAATCAAATCAAATCAATCAATCAATCAATAAAGACAGGATAGGGCAAGGGTAGGGGGGCAGGACAGCTGATGGTCGGAACTATCAGAATACTTATCCCAAGCCTGGCCCCACTCCAATATGGGTGTATAATGAAATATTAAGACACAATCTCCCTTGGGGAGGGAGGAACTATGCCGACTTGAGAAGGACAGTATCCAATGTCTGTCGCTTTCTTCAGCAGTTAAACACTTCCATTTGGAGCTGAAATGTTGAGAGTTGCAGTTCTGCAGTCACTGGTGGGATATTGCAGGAATGAGTATAAGAGGCAACAGATGTGCCTCCTCTAAAGTCAGAATCTTCAGAAAATAAAACTGGAGATATGAAACCTTCTCCAAGCCACCTCACCAATGTCTGATGCTGGGTTTTTTCATGTAATGTTATTGAACATTTTGAACACAAGTATAAGACTAATACAAATGAAAATAGAGCAAAAAAGGAAAAGGGAAAAAAAATAAAGGTGCAAAAGAAAGGGTAGCAGAAAAAACAAAAGAAAAAAAGATTTAAAAAGTGGTTTCTGATCTTCATCAGAGCAGTTATATTTATAAATTGATATCTCTCTCCTTCTAAAGTTACATCGTGACTCTCTTCTTTCTATAATCTATAATCTATCAGGAAAACCATAAATCTAATGCTGGCTTTTTCACAGAGTAGTTGAAAAGATTGCTTACTCTTTATTCTTTCCTTCCTATTGACACTAATGGAAAGGAAATGACATGATAGCAGTGTTCCGATATGTCGGGGTTACCACAAAGAAGAGGGAGTCAAGCTATTCTCCAAAGCACCAAAGGGCAGGACAAGAAGCAATGGGGGAAAACTAATCAAAGAGAGAAGCAACCTAGAACTAAGGAGATATTTCCTGACAGTTAGAACAATTAACGAGTGGAACAACTTGCCTCCAGAAGTTGTGAAAGCTCCAACATTGGAAGTTTTAAAGAAGAGATTGGATAACCAATTGTCTGAAATGGTATAGGTTTCCTGCCTGAGCAGGGGTTGGACTAGAAGTTCCTTCCAGCTCTGTAATTCTATTCTATTCTGGGTTTGTTGATACTGGGTGTCAATGGCTCTACAGCATTTTTTCTAGCCTTGCCTGGGATTCCCTTCCAACTCTTCTGTTCTGTTCTGTTCTGTTCTGTTCTGTTCTGTTCTGTTCTGTTCTGTTCCATTCCATTCCATTCCATTCCATTCCATTCTATTCTATTCTATTCTATTTTGCTATGACATCTCTAGGAGCATTGGAGAAATATGTTATAGGAACAAGGGGCTATCAGACCAACATTAACGCCTCTCCAATATTCCAATTACCCTTGGAAAGCCACCATTTGAAGATCCATTATGGACAGAAAAATATGTTCCAATATCTAAGGGGCTGCCACAAAGAAGTGGATGCCAATCTATTTTCCAAAGCAGCTGAAGGCAAGATAAGAAGCAATGGATGGAAGCTAATCAAGGAGAGAAGCAACCTAGAACTAAGGAGAAATTTCTTGACAGTTAGAACAATTAATCGGTGGAATAATTTACCTCCAGAAGTTGTGGGTGCGCCTTCACTGGAGGTTTTTAAGAAGAAATTGGACAACTGTTTGTCTGAAATGGTATAGAACAGGGGTCGCCAACCTTTTGGATCTCAGGGACCACCAAACTCATAATTTTAAATTCTGTGGATCATTAATATGAATTTTGACTGACGGTGGCTTGCTGAGGTTGCTGGGAAAATCTGCCCATATTCCAGAGCTGCAGTAGTCACAAGACTGGTCCTTTGGTCATCCTGGAGCTGCTGCTCCTCTACCCAGGTGCACCGGCCTGCCATGGACTGGAGGAGCTGCTCCAGGATAACCAAAGGGCCAGTCTTGTGACTACTGCAGCTCTGGAATATGGGACAGACTTTCCCACCAACCTCAGCAAGCCACCCCAGGGCTGATTTTCCTCCCCAGCCATTGGTCTTACCTTCCAGTTCCAGCTTGCGTGGCTCTACTCAAGGTAAGGTTTGTGCTCGGCCGAAGGTGGGGGCCAGCGGGTGGGCGGGTCATGTGGGCGGTGCAGCCTGTGTTCCTGTGCAGCCTGGATTAATTGCTTTGGGGGGGGCATTTCTTTGCGGACACCAAAATTTTCTCACAGACCACTAGTGGTCCCCGGCCCACTGGTTGGCAAGCACTGGTATAGAACTTCCTGCTTGAGCAGGGGGTTGGACTAGAAGAGCTCCAAGTTCCCTTCCAACTCTGTTATTCTGTTATTCTACATTTATAAGGCATTCTATGGGAGTGCCCCACTGGAATGGGTGGTGTGAGGAAGTTGGCTCTGATGAGGGTCAACATGGGAAGGAAGATTAAAAAAGGCAAGATGGCAGTCATACCTTGTTTTTACAAGCTTTGCACATATGGACACCCCTGCTCTGCAGATGTTCTTACTCAAATGGTATTAAAAAACACCATAAACATGACAGGTGTCCCTGCCCACCACTTCTGGATTAACCTTTAAGCAAAATAAACATAATCAGAATATCAAAAGAAGTGGAGATTTTTCTCCTGGCTATCATGCCTTTAACTCTTTCACTGCCATGTTAAAGAGCTCAACTTTAGGCAACTGTTTTGTGATTGTCCTTATCTGTGGTGTTCGACTTGCACTGTTAAATCTGCATTGTTAAAAACAAGGTTCAACTTGCACTGTTAAATCTGCAGAGTTAAAAAAAGTTTTCTTTGCCATGAGGAGCAACTACATTCTAACAATGATTTAAAGGTGTTGTCAGATTTGACATTTATTTCCATCTCATGGTGTAAGAGTTTTTCTTCTGACAACAGACATTATTGGGTTTTGCTTAAGGCATCAGTTGGCCTTAATTTGGCCCCTCTGCCCATTAATGTTGCCAAGGCCTGATCAGCCTGACAAATGCTGTTTGAGTTAAAATCCAAATTTACTGAATATTGAAGCTTTCTGTTAAATATGAACCATGAGTATATTTTGTAATCCAGTTTCTCAACTTAGGGAACTCATTTTACTGGAAAGATATAACTTATTTTTACTCAATAACAATTTGCACAATGTTTTTAAGAAGACAAATAAAATGAAATAAAATGTAAAATTGCAGGTGACAGAATGTTTCATTAAAATACACACATACAGAAAATCCTGCCTTTACTGTAATTTCACATTACTGTCAAGAAGTCACTTGTAAAGAGGGCACAAGGCAATGTGTGTATAAACAGAATGTCTAATCATAAATATTGTCAGGGCATCTGGGATTAAGAAGGTGTAGTTAGCTTTTTGTCAGCACTGCCATTAGAGACATCTATTTTCTCAGATTTACGTCTCCATTTTGGAAGAGAAGGAAAATGGTGGACCATTGTGGCATCTCCATGGGCACGTGGTTTACATTCAGATACTTGACCACTGATTCACATTTATGACTGTTGCAGTGTCCCGGAGTCATGTGATCATCTTTTGTGACCTTCTGACAAGCAAAGTCAATGGGGAAGCCAGATTCAATTAACAACTATTTTATTAATTGAACAACTGTTGTGATTCACTTAACAAATGTGGCAAGAAAAGTCATAAAATGAGGCAAAACTCAACAAATGTTTCACTTAGCAACATAAATTTTGAGTTCAATTGTGGTCGTAAGTTGAGGACTATCTATAGTCAGTTTAGTGTCTTAGGATCTCTTTCTGGTTCCTCAAGAGACCACTGAAAATTGCCCTAAACTAAGGCCACTTTTACCTATTCTTTATTCTAAGCCTTAAATACAGTTAATTTAATTAAACGAACTCCAGAACTGTGACACAAAACAGCAAGACATAACCCTGCCCCATTTGTATAATTGCTCTGTCTACCTTCTTGGGAAAAAAATAAGAGTAGTACCCAGCTAATAAGTGCAGCAAAATGTGAAATTGCCTTCCTTGCTGGCCCATGAATTACTGAAAAGAAAGTAGTACTGAATTGGCCATGGAAAAGAACTTGAAGGGAACTTCTTCCAATTCTATTTGGGACAGATTCAATCAAAGCCATTGAAGAAGGAAGGCATAAGTAGTGCATCATACATTCCCTGTTTGAATTTTGATACTCAGTCAGATGAAAGGACACAGAAGGCATTTTTCATAGAAATCTGCTTTTAATTTATGGTAGAAAGCCCCAGGTCTAGATGCAAATTTCATATATTTGCACATTGTGAAAAATAAGAAACACTAGTGTGGTTACAGTACGCTTGTAAGCCATGCTGCTTTCTGAAAATGTCGTGGTTTGACCACTTAGCCAAGAAACTGGGGAATGAAACCTTCAGCTTTCTTTGGTGAAACCACCAAACCACTGATAATATCCTCCCGGGATGCTGGGAGATGGAGAGATGGAGGCTGCCAAAATGTGTGGAATGTCCTGTGGAAACACTAGACCACAAATTCAAATCTTACCAAATCTAGCTCATGACTGCAAGAGATGAGGGTGTTGCAGTAGGGCCTCTCTTCAGTCCTTCAGGATGATGTTCAGACGTACAGCTATACTCACTTCATGTGAGCTTGTGTATTCATCTGACAGCAGAAAAACAATGTGTTCGATGAAAATCTCACCCACACTTAGCTGAAATAACTTTACAGGCATTTCTAGGAATTATAAAAGCACACAGTGTTAACTCCCTACCCCCATCAATCCTGATTGGCAATTGGAAATATGCACCTCTTGGGATCCGGTAGACATCGCTGTGAGATTACTACACCGATGCCTGTGACATTTCTGTCATTAAATTTTTGAACAGCAAAAGCTGACTCAATGTTCTAACATAATTTCTGTGTCATTTTAGGCAGAAAAATGACCAGCATGATATCTTTCTCTAAAGATGTTAGGAGTGACCAATGGCAGATTATCGTACCGGTATTTTAGCATCAGAACAATCCTGTTAAATTCTTCTGAAATGTAGGAAGTGGATGAACTTCTAGACTGAATGGGGATTTCAATTTGGATTTATATACATTGTGTCCATTACTCCCATTCATTACGCATCATAATTAACTGAGATAAAAACTCCTTCAAGCTCCTATTCTAATAAAACTCTTGTATGAGGAGCCATGGTGACGCAGTGATTAGAATGCAATACTGCAGGCCACTTCTGCTAACTGCTGGCTGCCTGCAATTTGGCAATTCGATTCTGACCAGCTCAAGGCTGACTCAGCCTTCCAACCTTCTGAGGTGGGTAAAATGAGGAGCCAGATTGTTGGGAGCAACAGGCTGATTCTGTAAACCTCTTAGAGAGGCTTGTAAAGCACTGTGACGTGGTATATAGGTCTAAACGCTATTGCTATGCTATGAAAACACCCCCACTAACCTTGAATCACTCCCCGCACTACAAAATTAGACCACAATCTTTAATCAGTTATTCCTCCATTCTGTCAGTGTCAATTCCTGGGAAATGCAGACAAGCTGAGTTAATGCAACATATTTTAAGGAAAGCTGAAATAAGCTGATTATAATTTGTGAAATTCTTTCCAAACTTTTTGCCAACAAGGAGCACTGGAAGCGTGTATTCTCTTCCAAGTAACAATGTGCGATGCATCTTTCTCGACCCTTGTGTTTGTACCTCTGTATTGTGAGGAACATGGCACTGTATATTTTCTACCTCCAAGTCATATGACCAGGAGGGAGAAGGAAAAAAGGAGGAAGAAATAATATGTCCCTTTCCTGCAATTTCCCATGAAACCGATCCTTATTAATCCATTTAGTTGACTGTCTTCATATATTAGGGGTGGAGGGAGGAAGAGAGAGGAGGGAGACATCAAAATATGATGATAGGAGTGTAATTTTAAGAACTGAAGAGCTATATTTAGGCACAGTCAAATGAATGAATGAGCTAGTCTTGCCTTTTTTTTTAAGCCACAATGCCACTAAGATAGAGAGCATGAATTACTGTCATTTCCAAAATTGCTAGCTGCAAAAGAAACATCCCAAACACTATATAATATGCCCCAGCACTGGGACTGTCAACTTAACTGTAATTATAGGAAAATGTTTAAATGGAGCAGCCCCTGGAAATGAAAAGCACACAGCATCAGTCCCTGCAGCTGAAGTCTTATGGCAGCTTGTGGGGGCCATGCTCGGTAACACACGGTTTTCATGTATCTGGGTACAACCACTGTTTAGCTGCATCTGTTCTTTTCGCTTAGGTTCTTGCCTAGCTTAGCATCTTGCTTTCTTGAAGGGACAAGTTACAGCTTCTGCTTCAAAGTGAAAGCAGGAAGAGGTTAAAAAATAGCATTAAGATAATTATTGCAACCATTCAACTCTTCTCCAGTTTGAGGTGGTTCACCTGACTGAGGCATACAAAAAGGGTGTGGTTTAAAACTTGCAGTTGCCATCTTGGTTTTTTTTTTTTTACACAGGTATTCTTCATTTGGTTGCAATTGGGATGGCAACTTGGTCATTAAGTGAAGCTGTGTCTGTGTTTATGACCTTCCTTTAGCTTTCTTTTGCTTTACAAACAGATTGGTCAGAAAGTTACTTTTTCATCACTCTCATAACTTGAAATGGTCATTAAGTGAGGCAGTTTAGCAGAACAAGACAGGAGAAGGACTCCCTACACTAATTGAGGAGCAGCTAATCAAAATTGTTTCAATAAGATGAGCACCGAGCCTTTTAAAAAGGATAAAATGTAATTTAAAAAAAGTAACTGCTCAATCTTTCCAGAGACTTCCCTCTAGCTCATGGCTGTCAAACTCGTGGCCCACAGGCCAGATGTGTCATGTGCTGGCTACGCCCCTGCCTGGTTTAGCAAAGAGGGGGGGAGTCCGATACCTCATGTGACACTGCCATGATGACTTGAGTTTGACACCCCTTCCCTAGCTATTCAAGTTGAGTAAAAGGGCCCATTTATAAACCCATCACTCTTGATTCATCACTATGGAGATTCTCAGTCATGCAGGTCATAGTTGTCCCAAAGGTGCTTTTTCAAGAGGCAACTGGACTCAGTATAATTTACTACTTCTTTGTTCTTCTTTGTTTCATCAGCCTTGTCAGGCTAGTAAATATTTTATCCTTCCAGACTCATTCATAGGCTCTACTAATATGTCAGAAGATGACTTTGCACATTATGTTAACATTGATTTGCTTGGTATTATTTTTTTATTCATATTTATATCCCTCCCTTCTCTGGAGACTCAGGGCGGCTTACAATTTTTTGGGAGCACAACCTAATGTGCTCAGCAATAGGCTTCATTCTATTGTATATGCCTGCTTATTACTAGGGCTTTTTTGCACCCCCCCAAGTGGCATTTTTACAAAGTCAGCTTATTGCCCCCAACAATCTTGGGTCCTCAATTTACCTATCCCAGGAGGATGGAAGGCTGAGTCAACCTTGAGCCTGGTGGGATTTGAGCCTGCACTAATTGCAGGCAGCTGGAACTACGTGCTAGGCGTTTAACAGCCTGCACAACCAAGGCTCTTAATTATTTATTTATTACTTAAATCACATAGATCATCACCAATCTTATGTACAATAACAAAGAGAACAATAATAACTCAATAAGAAGACTAAAACCAGCCCCAAAACACTTCCAGTACCCTGCACCCCAAAACCACAGTACTCTATATCCCAAAGGTGCTTTTTTCAAGAGGCAACTGGACATTCTGTTTTTTCTTTGAAGACATTTCACTTCTCATCCAAGAAGCTTATTCAGCTCTGACTGGATGGTGGGGAATGGAAGGATTTATACTCCTTGCAGATAGCTGGTCATTTGCATTCTTTTTAGAGAGTCGTTGAGGCCACTTGGAGGTTTCTTTGGTGAGAGCAGAAGAAGTTTCTTGAATGAGATATGTCTTCAAAGTAAAACCAGAAAGTCCAGTTGCCTCTTGAAAAAGCTCCTTTTGGACTTGATTCATCATGTTTCTGTTTGCCATGCTATTGAAAAAAAGATCCAAAAGGCTAGAAACAAAGCAAGTGTAGGAGATGATACTGTTGTTTGCATACCATACACATGTACATACAAAACGTACATTGTAACATTACAATCGTAGCATTGTGGTTAATTGATTCAACAACATGCATCAAATGCAGTATATCAGAACAGATGTACTATTTATCATGCAATATTTTATGCTCTATCTGCTAACTAAACAGATTTGCAAAGGTGTGAGCTAGAGAAGGGCAAATTACAGTTGCTATCCCTATAGCCTGGTTACTTTTCTCCCTCCTTAATATCTGGTGGAGGAGTGGGAGGCACAGAGATTGCTTCTCCTTGTTGACAAAGAGGTCAACAGAGCACCAAGACTTTCGATACATAAGGCAAACTGGGGGTCATATCAGCTTGTCCATTTCACATTGCTGATTTTCTATATGTCTTTGTGTTGGTTTTTGAAAACTTGAGAGTGTTCCTTATAGTTCAGAGATGAGCATGTGGTCTCTGGATATGATTTAGTATGGCAGTCTATTGTCCATTAACCCAATATGGTCTCTACTTTGCTTAGTTTTATGGCACTGTTCTCTCTCTTGTGCAATCTTCTGACAACTGATGACCTGTAAGCTTTGCCTTATCTCTGACAAACATGAAATTTGCAGCTGTTGTGGATTTCTGCTCTGAGATGAAAGAACAAGAACCAGGATTTTCCAGTAAATTTTATAGTACCAACAACAGAGAAATTGGAAGATACAGGATTTTAAAAATCCTGCTGCCTGGTTGGTAATAAGTAAGGAGCATAGCAACAAAATAAACATAAAGGCTTCATCTAAAGACAGGGCTGAAGTAACTGAATTAAAGGATTTCCAGTGAGGGAAAATGCAAGGAAGAGATAAAGCAGCTGTTATATCCAGTTGTTTAGTTATTGAAGTGTCTGAAGAATATATCTGTTCTTCTATGTCCAAAGCCATGTCTTTCTGGACACACCAAACATACTGAAAGTAATTAAGACATGATAGTGACTACTATGGCTCCTTGCAGATATTTTGCATAATGGATACTAACTCTGATCAGCAGACAAATGATGGGAGATATAGTCTGAAACAGCTGGAGAGATTATTTGCAGTCATCCCTGCCACAAGACTCGGATTGTTGGTAATCATCATTATGGGCAATTCTCTTCTTTCTAACATTTCTGTCTGCTTGGGAAAATGATGTTAATCCCTAATCCTTATTTATTTGTATTTTTTTAACCTCAAAAAATGTTTGAATGGGACACTTCCCAAAGACCAGAAATCACTGCCAGAGTTCTTAATCTCTTCACAAAACTGCCCTTCCCAAGATTCTGTGAATAAAACTATCAACATCAAGAAAGCCAAAACTAGAAATATGCAGGTTTGATTTGCACAGAGTGACAAAAGATGGGGAAAGGATGCCCATCTCTTCCCTAAAAGTGGAAGATCAATGCCAGCATCTCCAGACAGGACTAAAACACTCTGCTCTCTGAAACTTTGATGAATCAGAGGTAGGCTTCAAAAATTTCAGCAATGAGTTCTCTGCCTGGTTGCTGGGTGGGCATGGCTATGGTCGGCGTGGCCTAGTTGGCCTCCTGCACCATGGTGGGGGAGCTGTTTTCACCTTCCCCAGGCTCCAGGGGCTTTCCTTGAAAACTGCTTCCCGGGGCTCTGGAGGCCTCTGGAGGTCAGAAATGGGCTTGTTTTTGGACTTCTGGAACTTCCGGGAGGCCCATTTTCCCTTCCCCAAGCCCCCATGCAGCCCTGCACTTACCTCACATCCAAAACAGGCTGTGTGGAGACTCCTGGAAGGGAAGGGGCAGAGTGGGAGGAGAGGGACAATTTGGCAGTTTGCTGAACCAGCCATAACGTTAGCAACTGGTCCGCCTGGACGAACCCATAGCAGCCACCCCTGGATAAATCCAAACTCCGAAACATGAGAAAAATCCAATCTTCCTAATAATCAAGTCACAAATACATATGTGCTATGAACAAGACCCCATAATCTGTAATGTCCCCCTTTGGATCTCTGTTGGAGACCTAACCCGTGACCTAGGTCAGGTTATGATAGAGTCAGAAGGTTTAGCTTATCATCTGAGATTCTTTGCTTTGTCCATAAGAAAGCATCGAGAGAACTGCTGTCCTAGAAATGCTTTATTTCTTGTAAACTTTTTCTGTCCTGTTACAAGAGCGGCCTGGGGCAAGGAAGCTTATCTTCAATCTACTTTAGCTTTTAAAAAAGCTGCTCAAGAGAACTACTTAGCATCCCCTTAGTTCCATGGTGCATGATTTGATTTTAAAGTTTTAAAGTTTTCCCACTTTGAATGCCAGATGCAAATACAGCTGGGCTTCAGTTGCCAGCAAAAATTAGTTTGGCTGGTTCCTGCTTTAGTTAGAAGAAAGCAGGGCCTTAGTTTTCTGGCTTAAAACGTTAAACGCACACAGCTTATAAAACATGGTGCATGTCATTCCCTTTGACTAAGTAAACCGTGGGATGATATGAAGTCCTTCACAAAATCAGATGACCTGGCAGTGCATGCTGCACACCTCTAGCATTTCACACTGGGAGTAAGACATGCTTCCAACACCATAATTCATGTCTCTAGGATTGCTATCCAAACTTTTCCCTCTTCTATCAATTACACATTGTCTATTTCACCTTTGGTATCCATTTCTTCTGTAATGCTGCTGAAATCTGTCCTGCAATTATCTGTACATTTCACCTTCCTGGCCTGTTCTAAGCATTCTGAGATAGTTTGAATATTCTAGGAATGAAATAGAGTGTGGGAAGTCAAGCATAGGTGCTCAGTATCAGTTCTGATGACATGTGCATCAGAATGTTGAAATGAATTATTTAATTGGTATCAGTCACACCTGTCACATATGTGACATCACTCCTCTTCCATTTCTCCCCCTTGTGGACACTCATGAAGCCAAAGATGCTTCACACAATTGGAGCAATGAAAGGACATCTGTTCCTTCCTTCCTTCCTTCCTTCCTTCCTTCCTTCCTTCCTTCCTTCCTTCCTTCCTTCCTTCCTTCCTTCCTTCCTTCTCTAGTGGACACTGGGCAGTATACAAAACTAGGAAAAAAAACAGTTAAAAACATTTCATCAATTGGACAGCCCAGACTAAAATGATTTAATAGAGAACAACATTCACAAAACAAAACATGGCCTTTTGGACAATTAATTAACATCAATCCCAAACTTTACAGGAAAGCCAGGTTTCCAAAGTTTTATGGGACTCTAGGAGAGTTGGTGCTGTCCTTATCTCTCTGGGGGTGGGGGAGGGAGGGATGCTATTCTACAGAGTGGAGGCTACCATGTGACTGAGAAGGTATGCTTCCTATATTCCACCAGATGACAAAGCTTAATGGAGGGGACCTGGAGTCCACCCACTATGCTAGAACATGTTTGGTGGGCAGAAACACTTGGAGGCAACTAGTCTCTCAGATATCTAGAGGATGGAGGAGGAGCAGGAGGAGCAGCAGCAGCAGCCACGTATTTCAGAATGAACATAACATTTTTGTACTGTTTTAATAAATGTGGGTGGATACCACAAAAGACCCTGTTTAACATGCTAGTTGTTCTGATTCCTTGGAGGGAATGACAATTGATTTTGGTTGCAGGCACATGTAATAGTAACAGTTGTGGATTTCTACTGATAATATTTAAAACTACTATAAACAAGGGAATCTTCCACATTTAATTAATTAATTCAATTAGCCACTTGAAGGTCAGTCTCTTTTATGTGCATGTGGCATTGATTCATGCATAAAAGTGGTGGGGATTTAATTGCACAGTCTGGATCATCATTTTGACTTTTTTGATTCTCATTCTCTCTCTCTCTCTCTCTCTCTCTCTCTCTCTCTCTCTCTCTCTCTCTCCCCCTCTCCTCCCTCCCTCCCTCCCACATACACCCTGGGTGCCCTGACACAATAAGCGAACAAGGTGGTCCAGGAATATTAGTTCCACAAGTTGCATCCATTTCACATACACTGCTACTCTGGAATCATGTTTACCTCACTATCTTGTATTGATATTGACAATTTGGCTTTATTTGTCTGTTAAGATCCTTTGATTCCTGCAGAAATCCAAGCAATGGACAAGGAGCTTAGAAAGCTAAAATAATTACACTTGCAGTCTGAAATAACATCCATACCCTAAGTCTCCTTTTAAAATTGAAATGTTGCCCTTGGGATCTGGATGTAATTTGTGCACTGAGAACATTTGGGCAACTTCTTATCGGCCCCATTGGGGATGAAGGTATAAACCCAATTAAATGTTCTTGGACTGATGCCTATAAAAACTAACCTTGAAGTCTTTTCTTTGAGCATTCCCACAAAAAAGACAAGGACACTAACTTTCACCTATCTCTTTACCACACACTTCCTCATGTGCTTCCAAAACTTCAGCTCATACTTTTTGAGAAACTTTGATGTGGTCCTTGTTATTTTTCCCATCTGGATCCCACATTTATGAATGATGTGCTCGGTGATGATCTGGACGAGGGTTATAAACCCAGTGTTATCCTAGGGCAGGATTACTTAATGAATTGTTTGCTAAGAGATGTCCCACTGTGCCTTTGTCTTGTTGCAGAATACAGCTTTGCCCTTCCCTTGTTCTTCTGGGTACAAAGTTAACCAGATGTGGAAACTCTAATACTATTAATTATCATCATTATTTTTTAGTGCTGGGTTGGCAAGCATAAGCACTAAGACAGCACAACTAGCCATAAAGTTTCCACATAAAACCAACTGAGGACAATAAAAGCCAAACCAAATTTCCAGTGATACAATTTCCCATCAAGCTATTTTCCAAAGCACCAAATGGCATGACAAGAAACAATGGTTGGAAACTAACCAAGGAGAGAAGCAACCTATAACTAAGGATAGATTTCCTAATGGTGAGAGCAATCAACCAATGGAATAGCTTGCCTTCAGAAGTTATGGGTGCTCCATCACTGGAGGCTTTTAAGAAGAAACTGGGCAACCATTTGTCTGAAATGTTTCCTGCTTTAGCAGGCAGTTTGGGCTAGAAGACCTCCAAGGTCCCTTCTCACTCTACTATTCTATGTTCTTTAGAGTTAGTAGCATGTCCATCAGAACATCTACAGATCATAATCTCCTTAGCTGCTGTGTATATTTAATTTTCTTTTGAACAGCGTTTGTAATTTCGTTTTAATCGATTTTATCATTGTCTGCTAGCCAAAGTGACACGTTCAAGATGGGCTGCCATATGGAATGAATGAATGAATGAATGAATGAATGAATGAATGAATGAATGAAAAAGATGTTTTGAACCAGTGTCCATATTTGGAAGTCCAACTGGGCTGTGTCTTCAACTCTGAGAATTCTTAAAAAATTAGGATTGTAATCTGCCTCCAGCCCGAAGTAAGAGTTGATATATAAAACATTGTATAAAATAAATGCAGTCTCAGCCCACCTGAAAGGCAGCAGGTTGAGGAAAGCTGCTTTGCAGAAACCAAACTTGCAGGCAAAAATAATTCTCAATTGTGTCTTCAGTTTAAAGAATTGAATTTTGGATGGTTTGTAGTGATGTCTGCAGGGGAAGGCAGGGAGAGCCAGACTGACAAAAGCAGGGTTGTAGTGTTGTTCTGAAAGTCCTGTGCTTTTTCCTAGAACATCACATACGGCATATGCCTCCAAGGAATGAAGGTTGTAGTATGATACTACACTGCCGCTTTCATCAGTCTGACCTTCCTTGCATCACTCTCCAAGACACCAAGTATAAAGTTGAGAACCTTTAGTTCACTTGTCTCTTCATATATCAGGACTCAATTTTTTTGCACACACTCCCAGGATAATGCTCAAACTTTGCAAGTTAGTTAATTGGAGGCACTTAGCCTAAGCTAGGTTTGGAAGGGCATTGTAAATTGAAATCTGCCTTTTGGACTAAATGGCTCAATGGCATTGTTATAAATGTACATGTTATCATAGCCTACATAACTTTCTAAGATCTTCTAGTTAACCAAATGCTTCCTTGCTTCTGAATATGATCCTACCCTTGGTGGCTCAGGCTGTTAATGCCTGCTCTTAAGATCCAGCTGTCTACAATTACTGTAGGCTCGAATCCCACCAGGCTCAAGGTTGACTCAGCCTTCCATCCTCTCGGGGTAGGTAAATTGAGGACCCAAGATTGTTGGGGGCAATAAGCTGACTTTGTAAAAATGCCGCTTAGTAATAAGCAGGCATATACAATGGAATGACGGCTATTGCTGAGCACACTGGGTTGTATCCCCAAAATTGTAAGCCGGCCTGAGTCTTCGGAGAAGGGCGGCATATAAATGTAATTAAAAAAAACATCACCTTTTAACAACCCCATAATCCTTTGTAAGGAGTCTCTGGGCAACTTAATGGAGCTGAGTGTTCACTGGCCGGATGCCCTTCCTATCACCAATGTGGAGCTATATTCAACAGATATATTCTAATCTTGCCAGAGAGAGAAACATCTGACTTTACCTAGGATTTTTTAAAATTACATTTATATGCCGCCCTTCTCCGGAGACTCAGGGCGGCTTACAATTTTTGGGATACAACCCAATGCGCTCAGCAATAGCCTTCATTCCATTGTATATGCCTGCTTATGACTAAGCGGCATTTTTACAAGGTCAGCTTATTGCCCCCAACAATCTTGGGTCCTCAATTTACCTACCCCGAGAGGATGGAAGGCTGAGTCAACCTTGAGCCTGGTGGGATTCGAGCCTGCAGTAATTGCAGGCAGCTGGAACTTAAGTGCTAGGCATTTAACAGCCTGCACCACCAAGGCTCTTAATTGAACTCATAGCCTCCTGATTGTGAGGCAAGAGCTCCTCTAGGCCACCACACCACTCCCCAATGTAGAGTAATCCCCCCCAAAAAAGAAATTAGAGATCATTGTAGAATTATTTATTTATTTATTTATTTATTCGACTTGTATGCCGCCCTATTCCCTAAGGACTCAGAATAAAGATATGTTTCCAATGATTGGATTAAGTGTGGATGGAATTATTTCAACATGTATTAAAATCTAACAGATTGACTATGAAGGGTATATTTGGTAGTTTTGAAGTGTTTCTGTTTAGATTTTGGAAGAATTCCACCATTCCTTCATCTGAAAACAATTTTCTAGTTAGCAGTGAAACCTTTGTGTAAGTGAAGAAATTGGAGCATCATTACACCTTAATTACATGGATTCTTAATTATTTCTTCTAAGTTATTGAACCTTGAATTAAATATTCAATTGATTCCCCCACCCCCACCCCAAAATGTGGCAATCACACACACTGACAGGGGATCGGGGTTTTTAATTTGATTGTTTATTTGGCATAATTTAATATCTTTTTAATTTCTTTTAACTTTTGTACTTTCTGTCTTTTATGTACGCCGCCCTGAGTCCTTCGGGAGAAAGGGCAGCTTATAAGTCCAAATAAAACAAACAAAACAAACAAACATCTCCTCATCGTCCCAACAAATTGGCTGTGCTCCATCTGTTCTCAATCTCTGATCCAAGGACCATTGGTGGTCCAGTGACGATGCTATAGGTGGTCTTTGATGCAAGTGCTTCTAATTGAAATATTGTATTCTGATCAAAATCATGGGTGATTGATTTCCCATCACTTGGATCCTACCACATTTGTATATCTCTAGGCCAGTGGTGGCTAACCTTTTTGGGCTCCTGTGCCAAAAATTGTGCACGCACACAAGGCAATGTGCATGCCCTTCCCATGCCCCCTGTACATGTGTGTGTGATCCCCCACCTCACCCCACCCACCCCACCCCCTTACCTGCACTGTGCCTCCCAGCTGATTTTTGGCCCATTTGAGGTCTTTTTCGGCCTCCCAGAGGCTTGAGGGAAGCCTCTGTAGCCTTTGCAGGCTGAAAAATGGGCCCATTTCGTCAAGCCTCTTAGCTAGGGACTCTCCCGAACCCCTGTGAACCCCCAGCAGCCCACCCCTGCTGATATGTTTATGGATTTGTTGTATTATTATGTAGCTTTCTGAATTGCCTAGAGCTGTGATGGCGAATCTATGGCACGCGTGTCACAGGTGGCATGCAGAGCCATTTGTGTGGGCACACGAGCCCCAGGCAAACTTACCTCACTGCGCATGTGCGTGCCTCCCAGCTGATTTTCGGGCCTTTTTCAGCCTCCCAGAGGCTTGAGGGAAATCTTTGCAGCCTTTGGCAGCTGAAAAATGGGCCCGTTTCCATAGGTTCACCATCACGGCTCTAGGCAATTCAGAAAGCTACATAATAATGCAACAAATCCATAAACATAATAGCAGGGGTGGGCTGCTGGGGGTTCGCAGGGGTTTGGGAGAGCCCCTAGCTAAGATTCTGCACAGTTCAGAGAAGTCCCAAATCCCACTCCTGGCTGGCCCCATCCACCCCTCCCCTCCCCTCCCAGGAGTTCCCACATTCCCAAGTGCAGGCCACATGCGGAGGCATGGGGAGGGCAAAAAATGGGCCTCCCGGAAGTTTGGGAAGTCCAGGAATGGGCTTGTTTTCAGCTTCCAGAGAGCCTCTGGAACCCAGGGAGGGCACCCCCACCTTGTGCAGGAAACTGCCTAGGCCATGTACACCATGGCCCACCCATCCAGCAACCAGGCAGAGAACCCGTTGCTAAAAATTTTGAAGCCCATCACTGCATAACACCACATGCCCTATTGAAAGCAATTCAAAATTAAGATGGCCTAAATGATCCTACCAAGGTAAAGTGTAGATACTGATCTCCAAAGGTTTGTCAGAACAACAATATTTTAACACCTTTATGAGATATGACTAAAGTGAAGGGTAGTTGGATCTTGGGGCTGGTGAGAAAGATTGTGGAAGTAATGAAAAAGCAATTGTTCCATGCCCCCATCCTCAACTTACTTCCTAAACTCCAGATACCTCTTGTGAATAGAATGAACAGAATGATTAATCAACTTGAGATAATCCTGAAGGCATCTGGAATCCTTTACAGCTAATGAAAAGCTTAATTTTTTCATAGAAATGCAGTATTCACAATGTACAGTATGCATTATATTACTGTACTGGTTCTCACCAGTCAGTGTATGGGATGCTGTATTCTACACAGTATTTTACACAAGCAACAATGTTTCGGTAGTTTCCAAGGGTAGCCCACCTAAAACATACAGAGGCAATCCATTCCTCTAATGAGGAAGTGGTGAAATACTTGCAACTAGGTAGCACTGTGAATCCAAAAACCACTTATGAATCTGTTCCCTTTGTGTGGATAGGATATCACTATCCCATCCATACCTGGGAAAAGCTACCCATGTCTGTCCTGCTGGGACTTCAATTAATTTGTTCCATCCTACCTAAAATTTATAACCTCTGGACATTGCCTAAGGACCTCATAGCGTCTCCACTTCAGCCCCAAGGCATAGCATCTCCACTTTAGCTCCAAGTATAGATGCATAGCCATGTATTATCAGCATATGGTTAGTACCTTAACCAAACCAACAGATAAATCTCTCCCCGTGGCTTCATGTAGATATATATTGTACAGAGGAAAGCACTAAGACCTATATGACAGCATATATGAAAGAGACCACAAGCTCAACTACATATCTCAAATCAAGGAAAATATAAGTGTCCCAGAACAATATTGCAGGATCCAATCTGAGTTGGTCACCAGGACCAAAGGTTTTATTTTTTCAAGGGAACCTCCCTGAGTATATGCACTGAGTCTACACACTATATTTATATGCTGCCTGGTTGTGTGTAGCTTTTAGTTGTTAATTTGGGGTTGATGGCTGGTTAAGAAGTCATTGATTGTTGTTGTTTCCTTGTGCTGTTGCACCCTTAGCTCCTAAGTACTTGATAATCTGCAGTAAATCAGTGCTCCTGTTGACTGACAAGTGACATGTTTCCCAGGCTTCAATAATTTTTCTGACTATTTTTGTCCCAGATTGGCCAACAATTGTAGTAGCTGTAAAATTGGATGCATGTCCTTCTTTATTGCAGTGTGAGGCTACCAATGAGTTTGGATTTCCTTGTCTAACCATTGCTCATGTTCTCGCAATCTATTGGTTAGTTTCCTCCCTGTCTGTCACACATAGTCATGGGCAGTATTTATTTATTTATTTATTTATTTATTTATTTATTTATTTATTTTATTGGACTTGTATGCTGCCCCCTCTCCGCGAAGACTCAGGGCGGCTCACAATAAAAACCCCACAACAATAAATATATAAAAAACAATTAAATTTAACAAGCCCAATCAATAAAATAGTTAAAAAATACATTATAATACATTAAACCTCCCCCCAGGAGGTCAGTCCAGCCCAGCCTGCTCAAGCAGCCAAGTCTTCAGACCGCAGCGGAAGGAGCAGAGATCAGGGGCCAAACGGAGCTGCAAAGGAAGTTGATTCCACAAGGCGGGGGCTGCAACAGAGTAGGCCCTCCCCCGAGGTACTGCCAGCCGACATTGTCTAGCCCACGGCACCCCGAGGAGTCCCCATCTGTGCGCACGCACAGGGCGATCGGTATTTGATGTTGGCAGGAGACGCTCCCGCAAGTACCCCGGACCCAAATCATAAAGGACTTTGAATGTTAAAACCAATAACTTGAATCTCACCCGGAGGGCAACCGGCAACCAATGCAGCTCGCATAGGAGGGGTGTAACATGGGAGTATCAGGAAACTCCCATCACAACCCGCGCAGCCACATTCTGCACCAGCTGAAACCTCCGGATGGTATGCAAGGCCAGTCCTAGATAGAGAGCATTGCAGTAGTCAAGTTGGGATGTCACAAGTGCATGAGTGATCGTGCGAAGGGCATCTTGGTCCAGATATGGGCGCAACTGGTGAGTAGTAGGATTCAAAAAATTTTACTACTGGTTCTGTGGCATGGCTTGGTGGGTGTGGCTTGGTGGATGTGGCAGGGAAAGGATACTATAAAATCTCCATTCCCACCCCACTCCTGGGAGAAGGTTAGTGCAAAATCCCATTCCCTCCCCATCTCACTAACCTGCTTTCCAGCTCTGTTCCCCTGTGCAGGGCAACAAAAGAAGGCCCATCTGATCAGTTGGGACTCAGGAGGCAGAGAATAGATGGGGGCGGGGCCAGTCAAAGATGTTCTAGGAAGATATTTTGTTGGTGGTATCAGAACTAGCCGAGAATTGTAACTAGTTGCCTCTCAGCAACCAGGTCCCAGTAAAGGACATCCACAAGAGTGACCAATGCTTTTCTGTTGTGTACCTGTATCTCAAGCCTTGCTCAAAGGATTCAGATAGTTCATTTCATCCACAATCCTTTGTAGCTGAAGTGCTCTCACCTTTTCTAAAAATGGAAAGTTAGAGACTGGGAAGGAGTTATCTTACATTGGGAGGACAAGAAATGGCTTCTTCAAGAAAGGCTGCTCTTCAAGATACCAGGTACTACTTTCTCCCTCAAGTAATAATTTACTATCTTCTGAAGATACTTCAAAGTAGTTAGGAAGGACAGGAATTCAGCACACCGATGGCAGAATTCAAGTGGTCAAGATTCCTACCAGCATCTTCAAAGCCCACATGAAGAAAAGAAATTCATATAGCTTTATGTTACCCCAGTTACTTCCATTGTACTGTCAATATGATGTGCAAGTCTGAATGAATGCAGGCAACTTGGGTTATGACTTGCTTCTTCTTTGCTCTTTTGGTTTGTAACTCCATGAGGGAGCCATGTAAAACCAGAAACTACCCATTCCATCTTCTGAAAAGTCCTTAAAGGAAGAAGTTTTATGTCTAGCCTATTGACAATTCAACCCCATAGGACGTTCTACCTGTTATTCTGTTAGGTTTTATTTATTTATTTATTTATTTTATTTGATTTGATTTGTCAATCACTTACAAGACAATAGGTATAAGTATAAACATGGGTAAGAATACAGGAAATAGGTACGAATAAATGGGGACAAAAGGACAGGAACGGTAGGCACGATTGTGCACTTATGCCTACCCCTTACAGACCTCTTAGGAATGGGGTGAGGTCAATAGTGGATAGTTTGAGGTTAAAGGAGTGGAGGTTTTATATTCAGGATTGACTCAGTAGAATAAGAAGGTCACCTCAAGTGGTATGTCCTAAGATAGATGGAATTGCACTAAAATGAGGAGATGGGATAGGGTTGTGAAATCTGCACAGCCTGTGCTAAACCTAGTTGGCTTTCATTGGGGCCAGTGATAAACACTTCCATTTTCACTCGGAGCAAGATTCCACAATTGCCTCAGTCTGAAATAGAGTATCATTTTAACCTTGTCTATGGAGATTCTGTCATCCAGGTCATGGTTGTCTCAAACAGAGGTGGTATTCAGCCAGTTCTGACAGGTTCTGGAGAACAGGTAGTGGAAATTTTGAGTAGTTCAGAGAACCGGCAAATGCCACCTCTGATTGGCCCCACCCCATCTATTCTCTGCCTCCTGAGTCCCAGCTGATTGGCTGGGTCTTCTTTTGTTGACCTGCACAGGAGAATGGAGCTGGAAAGCAGGTTAGTAGGGTGGGAAGGGAATGGGATTGTTATTTATTTATTTATTTATTTATTTATTTATTTATTTATTTATTTATTTATTTATTCAATTTATATGCCGCCCTATCTCCTGAGGGACTCAGGGCGGCTTACAATTAAAATAGATTTAATACAATTAAATAAATGATTGATGAAGTCGAGGTCTTAATGCTGGTTAGGATAATTTGAAATATGTTCAAAACCCTCTTCCGTTCTCCCTCAGTCCAGGTAGGCTAGCTGGAATAGCCAGGTTTTTAACTCAAGGCGGAAGGAGCGGAGTTCGGGGGCCATCCGGAGTCCCGGGGGGAGTTGCAGTAACCTTCCCCCAGGAGTGGGAAGGGAATGGGGATTTTGCAGTATCCTTCCCCTGCCACGCCCAACAATCCATGCCACACCCGCCAAGCCACATCATGTCTCCACAGAACTGGTAGTAAAAAAAAAAGAATACCACCACTGGTCTCAAAGGTGCTTTTTCAAAAGGCAGCTGGACTTCGTTTTTCCTTGAAGACTTTCTGCTTCTTATCCAAGAAGCTTCTTCAGTTTTGACTGAAGAGTGGAAGATGGAAGGATTTATATTCCTTGTAGTCATCTGGTAATTAACAGTCTCTCTGAGAATCGTTGAGGCCACTTGGAGGTTTATCTGTGCTTTCAGGGTCACCTGAGTGGTACAAATGGGTGGGGAACCTTCTTAGAACTGCTGAAAGGGCTGTGTTGTAAACACCAGATAGGTTGTGTCGTATCCCTCCCACTTCTCCTTTAACCTTCTCTTCAGGCAACAAATTGTCTTTGGCAGACCTTACTGGTGCCTCATGTTTTTTTTACATTGATGGAGGAGAGCTGTTTTGAAAATGGAAGTGCTGTGAAGCAGAACAGCTCTGGGAAATGGTGTTTTGTCCATGGATCAGCAGTCAAATCGACAGATTCATCCCTTGCCTGTAAACACACATGCCAAAATTTGGCATCTTCCATTCCTGCTGACATAATAGGCCAAGCTCTTTAACATGTGACTCAGTTATTTTATGAGAGTCACTTGACCAGTTGAGGTTTCTTTCTCCCTGCTTTAAGCTCTGTTTTCTTCAAACTACTTTCCCCCTTAATGCACCCACAGACACACACACACACACAACACACTCAACAACCCCCATACAATCTGGTTATGATTATAGGTTACAGCCACCCGCAGCTTGATAAACTTATAACAGCTGCATTGCAGGAAATCACCCACAATTCAACCCTGATGTTCCAGGGATGTCTTTAGTTAACTTAAATAGGCTTTTAACATTTCTCTGGGTGCGCACATGTTGTATATGTGCATTGCACGTATGTGTGTGTGTGCATGCATGCGCATGTGGGTGTACAGAACACTAATCACAAGTTTTGACTGGGGAGATCAAAAAGCTAACAATGTGTTGATCCTGGATTGTTTTCCAGTGATGTATTGTTATCATTTTGGAGAGTTATGAGGAATGGAGGTTTTCTTTTCCTAATGGATCAAAGTTGATAAGTGAACGGGCTGAAGCGGAGTCCTGGGAGAGGAAGCTATTAACAGTTATGCTTGAAGAGTTTGGAGGGGCACGCTGCATCATACTGCTTGAGTTTGTTGAAAGTTATGTTATATTCGTCCCCCATCCCCAGTGAAGAAAACAAACTCCTATAATCCACTGCTTTGAGCCACATCCCAGCAGGATAATGAAAAATGGCTTACTCCATTTGATAGGAGAAGATTTGCACACCATACATCATCACTAGGGTGAATGCTAGCCAATGAATAAAAAATATTCATCCTGAATATTGAACTTCAATGTTTCATAATGTCATTCTTTATTGCACAACTGCGAGAGGCATAGAGTAGGAGAAGTGCCATCTGAACTGTGTGTTTTTTTAAAATCCTTTTCAAAGCACGGGGCAAGCTGCAGATTTCAATAAACGACTCAAAGCAGCCTTTTTTTAACCACCCATCCTCCAGAGGTGCCTCACTACAAGACCCATCATGCTTCCCAGGCAAGGCAAGAAAGTCTGAGGTTTCTGGAGGCCATTTGGTTGAGGAAGTTTGGTGACTTTGGTGGTACTAGAACTGGAAACCAACAGGATTTTTGTTGTGGTGACTTTCAGAAGAAAGAAAAGAAACATTGGTAGCTCTGTGTATTTATGTTGGTGTGAAAGGGAATGTGAGATCCAGTTTGAATGACCCTACCCTGCTGGTCTTTTGGATGGTCTTGATGACTTGATCTTTCCACTAGCGCAGGGGTGTCCAAACTTGGCAACTTTAAGACATGTGGACTTCAATTCCCAGAATTCCCAGGCCAGTATGTCTGGCTAGGGAATTCTGGGAGTTGGAGTCCATATGTCTTAAAGTTGCCAAGTTTGGACACCCCTGCCCTAGCGAAAAGACCCCTTAGTCTTTGGCTAAGGTGAGCAAAATCACCTCGGACATTGGATTTGTTTTTCTGTCCTTCCTATCCAGTTCTTGTCATCTTTGCCACATTTTATTCATTTTAAATATATCTCTTCTGTCCCCACTACACATTAGTTGTGTGCAGTTTGACATGTAGTTAAACCCACCTATCCTCTAATAAAACAGACCGTGTGCATAGATCTGGATACTTTATTGAAAGAACAGGATATGGTGAAACTGGGGAAAATGCATACAATAAGAACCAAATACAAGATAGGCAGTATTGGGTTACTGCTGAACACAACAATTAATAAATACAAAAGTAATCTAAATCTCACTAGTGATGCTCTGTGTTGGGATGTGGGTTTGTCCTTGGATGACCATGTGCCACAGATTAAAATGGATTCTTCTTTGTGCTTCTGTCTTCTCCAAATGCTAAAGGAAATGGAGTCTGGCTTCCCAGCATCCACTTGTTTTGAAAGTGCGAGCTGATGGGTAATGGAATGGGGTCAGCTTCAAACAATATACTTGGTATTTGTCCCTCCAGCCACTAGATGGGGTTAGAGAGCAACAACAGTAGTTGTTAACAAAGTTATATGCTGGGGCATGACAATATCAAATAAACAAATAATAAATACTTAATCTGTTATATAATACAGTGGTACTTTGGTACTCAACTTCTTTAAAACTCATCGAATTTGGTTCATTTTGATGCAAAATTTTTGTCCCAGTACTTATTTTTTGTGTGGTACTAGAACTTGTCAGTGTTGGTTGCCTTGTGACTCACTACATTATTCTTCATGGAAAAAATTGTTTGGTACTCATTGTTTTTTGTACTCATTGTGCCTCCTGGAACCAATCAATGCTGAATATCAAGGTACCACTGTATATGAAAATAAGGTGAAAGGTAATGATAAACAATAAAGTGCCATACAACAGTGATGGAATATTGAGCAGAAAACAGGTTATTTTGCATAGTGCAAGGCCAATTTGGGAATGTTCTGTTCCAGAATATGTTTCTGGTGCTTCTTGGAATACAGCTTTGCATAGTATCATGGATTTGGGGCTTAATTTTGGAGATTACGGGAGATTCCTTAGACACTTCACTGAGGACTTGTTCACAAGAAGGTAAGGAAAGCTTTTTGGAAAGATAGGTGCCATTAGGAACACATCCATCTCTTTTCCAGATCCAAGTTCATACTTCTGGGGCAGAGAGCTGATTCCAAACAGGAAGAAACGTGAACCTTCCTCCCTCTCCTGACGGAATTTGTATGGGAGTTGGAGATGTTGAGTGATTTATGTAAACATTAAACATGCACTAAATCAATCTCTATTAGGGGGGAAAGGGGGAATGCCCTTTCCCCCCTTGAACAGCTACAGAGTTAGAAGTTTGAACATGAGGTCTGATGTTGCAAAGCAAATGGCCATTGGTAATTTGGGAAATGCAACATAAGTACAGCTGTTCAATTTCAATCTGCTCCTTTTTAACATTCCACAAACTGAATAAAACATGTATTCAATTAGGGCCTATGAGAGAGTCTTCCTTGCAAGGGGAAAAAAACCTTTGTGGTTTACACTTTCCCAATATGACAGAACTCTCATAGTCCCTTCCTTCCTTCCTTCCTTCCTTCCTTCCTTCCTTCCTTCCTTCCTTCCTTCCTTCCTTCCTTCCTTCCTTCCTTCCTTCCTTCCTTCCTTCCTTCCTCTGTAGTTTCACAGACCTCATGAAAATGTATTATGTTTGATAACAAACAGTACTAAATCATCAACTCTTGTAAAAACCTAGCTCATGAAATGTTTTGCAAAACACTTTCTCAAAGTATAGATAATCAGATTTACACAGGTGCCTACTGGGTGTAGAGTGTGTAATGTAGGCAGCTCAGCATAATTTACTACTTCTTTGTTCTTCTTTGTTTCATCAGCCTTGTCAGGCTAGTAAATATTTTATCCTTTCAGACTCATTCATAGACTCTACTAATATGTCAGAAGATGACTTTTGCACATTATGTAAATGTTGGTTTCCTTGATAAGTGTAATTTATTTATTATTTAAAGCACATAGACTACCATCAATCTTATGTACAGTAAATAAAAATAAATAAACAAAATACAAACAAAAATGGAACAATAATAACTCAATAAGAAGACTAAACCAGCATCAAAACACTTTCAACACCCTACACCCCAAAGCCACAGTATTCTATACATAGAATGGCCCTAAGAAATCAAATAAAATAATCACATTTACTGATTCTAGCATCACCCTATTCCTGTGATGGCGAACCTATGCCACATGTGCCGGAAATGGCATGCAGAGCCATTTCCTCCGGCATGTGAGAGCTCGCCTGGAAGAGCCCCACTGCACATGTGTGCACACTGCCGCCACCCGACAGCTGATTGTCAGGTATCTGGCATGCATGCGTGGGGGGGCGGGGGGCACATGGGAGACACATGCGCATGTGCAGAGACACACGGCATGCGCTAGGGGGTCACAGATGCATGTGCAGAGATGCATGGTGCGCAGAATGATTGCGCGTGCATGCGCAGATGGATGGCACGTGGGAGTGATTGCGTGCACAGGCGCAGATGCGCAGCACATGGGGGGGTGACTGTGCATGCAGGCACAGGTGAGCAGTGTGCAGCAAGGAAAATTGTGCATGCAGGTGCATGTGCAAGGGGAAATGTGCAGGCCTGCACAGATGTGCAGTGCGCAGCAAGGGGAATCACGTGCGCAGGTGCAGATGCGCAGCATGCTGCGAGGGGATTGCACGCGCAGGCACGGGGACCCCAGCACGCATTGCCTTCTGGGTGCTGGCGAGCATGAACGCGTGAGCATGTGTGCAATTATCGGCACAGGAGCCAAATACGGTTTTCCACCATTGCCCTATTCCAATGGTTGGGAGAAGCACCAGGTTTTTACCATCTGGAACCATCTGGAAAGGTATGTATTCCACCTTTCTTTGAAAAGCCTCAGGTGACAAACATAACTTTCTCTCTCTTCACCCAATTGTCTTATCTTTGGGTTGCTGGTCTGAGAGATAGTGACTGGCCCAAAATAACCTGTGAGTATCTTTGACAGAAGTGTGATGTGATTTTGGGTCCCTCTTTGCCTCTCTGGCTTTCTAGATATCAGGAAAGGAAGAAGGAGTGATCTGCACTATTTAGAGAACCAGCACCATGATTTTCAGCTGTTAAAAAACATGTATATCAAAGCCCTTTTACAAATTTGTCCACAGAGTTGATGGGACCAGCTATCAGATGAAGTGTCATATGAATGTTTTCCCAACTATAGATGCATTCATAAGAGAAGTAAAAAAAAAGCCAGTTGGGAAGCTCACAATTAAAACCTTGGTTATGTTTTTTTCTATATATTACACAAGCAGTCCACATAGAAAGGAGCACATCTGTCATCTTAACTCTGTGGACCCTACTCCTCCCTGGGTGCCTGTTTGGGGTCCTCCAAATCAGTGGTCGCCAACCAGTGGGCCGGGGACCACTGGTGGTCCGCAAGAAAATTTTGGTGGTCTGCAGAGAAATGTCACCCGCAAAGCACCTCCCAAAGCAATTAATCCAGGCTGCGCAGGAACACAAGGCTGCGCCACCGCCCACATGGCCCACGGGAACACAAGGCTTGCATTGCTTGCATTGTGAACAACATGAGGTAGTGAGGGGAGGGGGGAAAGGGTGAGTGGGGGAACTTGCTCCATGCACCTGGCCTGGCCACCAAACAGCTTCTTTCTGCCTCTTTCTTCTTCTGCTTTTGGCTGCAAGCAAGAAAAGCAGCAAAAGTCGTTCTTTCTCTCCCCCAAACTCTGCCAGAAATTAGTCTTTGGGACTCTGCAAAGGCATCCTGCTCAAAGAGGCTGTGCCAGCAAAGACTCATTTCTGGTGGAGTTTGAGGGAGAGAAAGAAAGACTTCTGCTGCTTCTGCTGCTTTCCTTGCATGAAGCCAAAAGTTTCTCTCTCTCTCTCTCTCTCTCCCTGAGAACGGAGCTGGAGACAGTAACCTGCGATCCCAAATAAAGAATGATTGATTGGTAGGAAAACAGGGCGTGGAATTTTCCTGCAGACTTTTGGGGATTTTCCCAGAGTCTCTGGTCTGCGGGATTTAACATTATGAGTTTGGTGGTCCCTGAGGTCCAAAAGGTTGGCGACCCCAGCTCCAAATAACTTCTCTTTGCAAATCACCTCAGGAGGCAGATAATGTGTGCAGAGAATGTTTCCAGGAACTCAGTATATATTTTGGTTTCTGGCAAAAAGCATCCTTTGGAGAAAATGTATTTGTTTAACAACTGCAATACTCGCTTAATGACTGCTGCAAAAAAAGTTAAATAATTGAATCCAGTCACTTTGATGCCTCTAGATACAACTGCAATGACTTGCAACATAGTTCCAGGCTCAGTTATGGTTGTAAATTGAGGACTATGTATTATCTTCATCCAACACTCTTACAGTGGATGGAAATGCTAGTAACTGTGGCTTAATACATCTGAGGAAGATTGATTTATTTACTCTGAAACGGAAAAAACATTATTGTGGTCATTCAAACTTAATCTGGGGCCAAATTAACAGGTTGCCCTTGTTAAAAATTAGAATGAAATCTGCAGAACTTGAAGTGTCAGAATAGAGGTAGTCTTCGACTTACAACAGTTCATTTAGTGGCCATTCAAATTTACAGTGGTGCTGAAAAAGGTGACTTGTGACCGTTTTTCACAATTATGACCTTTAGAGCATCCCCATCAAAATTCATCTTTATGATTCATATTTATGACCATTGCTGTTTCCCAAGGTCATATGCAGAGGTGGCATTCAGCAGGTTTTGACCAGTTCTGGAGAATCGGTAGTGGAAATTTTGTGTAGTTTGGAGAACCAGCAAATACCACCTCTGGCTGGCCCTGTCCCCATCTATTCTCTGCCTCTCATTGAGTCCCAGCTGGGTCTTCTTTGGTTGCCCTGCAGAGGAGAATGGAGCTGGAAAGCAGGTTAGTGGGGTGGGGAGGGAATGGGATTTTGTAGTAACCTTCCCCCTGGAGTGGGGAGGGAATTGAGATTTTACAGTATCCTTCCCCTGCCATGCCCACCAAGCCATGCCACTCCCACCATGCCACTCTCACAGAACCAGTAGTAAAAAATTTTTTTGAATCCCACCACTGGATTTAATATGCTGACTCTGGAAATCGCTTAGAGAGGGCTGTAAAGCACTATAAAGTGGCATATAAGTCTAAGTGCTATTGCTATCACCTTTTGTGACCTTCTGACAAGCAAAGTCAATGGGGAAATGAGATTCACGTAACAACCATGTTACTAAGTTAACACATGTGGCAAGAAAGGTGGCAAAATGGGGCAAAACTGACTTAACACACTTAACAGCAGAAATGTTGGGCTGTATTGTGGTTGTAAGTTGAGAATTACCTGTAGTTACATTTCCCTTCCCTTCCCTTCTAATCCACATCTTTGGTCTGTCCATTCCCTTGATTCTCTTGGTTTCTCCACCCCAGCAGAGGAAGAGCCTGTGCAGAAAATCAGCAACACACTAACTTGGTTAAAGTTTTATTCTTGGCTGACCAATGGAAACCTTTGAGAGAAGCACCAACACCTCTTGGGTCACCATGTCAGTCCAGACCTTTTGACTCTGGAGTGTAATTAAAAAATGCTCCGGAATGCAGCTCACCTCCCTTTTCAAAAACAAATGCACTGGTAACTCCGGCATGATGTATGATGAAAATTTTCCGAATTGTTTCCTAGGTTGCAGGGAGAGGGGAAAACATTTTGCTGTGAATTTTGAAGGGGGGCGGGGAGAAGAATTAATGGGAAGTGTTTAGCCTTGGCTCTGAGTGCCCAGTAAAATGTGTATCCAGGAGAAGAGAATCTAGCTGGAATAGGGAGAGCAGCAGGGAGCAAGTCTGGCCATACCCACTTCCCCAAATGCCCAGAGAAGGGTGGGGTTAGAGAAGGGGTGGGGTGGATTGCTGGATACTTTGCAGCTGCCTTCGATTTGCAAGCTGTTATTGGGTTTGGCTCCAATCTTGTGTTTCAAATGCAAATCTTACCTCTGAAAAATGAAATTAGCAGTGGCAGAGGGAGCATGCAAACCATACCAGTATGGATATATTTCTTTAAAAAAATAACTAATAGAAAGCTTTGAGGAGGGTCTGTGCATCAGAGGAACAGTTAACCTTTTACTTCCCAAGAGCTACGCTCTTGTATAAAATGGGCCAATCTGGGACCTTTTTTTTGAGTTAAAACCTTGCAGAATTATAACATTGAGTCTCTTTTGAGTCTAAAGATTTTTATTTTCTTTCTTTTCTTTAATGTCAAGAAAAGGTGTGTGGCTTCTTTAAAACCTGTAATTGAATTAACAGAATAGAATAGAATTCTTTATTGGCCCAGTGTGACTAGACACACATGGAATTTGTCTTGGTGCAAATAATGTCAGTAGACATAAAAGAAAAGATACATTTGTCAAGAGTCAAGAATCATAAGGTACAACACTTAATGAGAGTCACAGGGTATAATAAGCAATCAAATCATACTAGCAAACAATCAATAAAAATCATAAGGATACAAGCGATGAAGTATACAGTCATACAGTCACAAGTGGGAGGGGATGGGTGATAAGGAGTGATGAGAAGATTAACAGTAATAGTAGTGCAGACTTTGTAAATAGTTGGACAGTGTTGAGGGAATTCTTTGTTTAGCAGAGTGATGGCTTTCAGGAAAATGTCTAGTTGTGTCTAGCTGTTCTGGTGTGCAGTGCTCTATAGCGTCATTTTGAGGGAAGAAGTTGAAACAGTTTATGTCTGGGATGTGAGAGATCTGTAAATATTTTCACAGCCCTCTTTTTCATTGGTGCATTCTGAACTTTCTTTTTCCAGGTTCCAGGAAGTTTGCTTCCTCTGTAAAAGAGGTTCTCCCCTCCACAATCTCATTCTCAGGATCCTTGAGAATTCCTTACAATTCATTCATAGTGGCAAAGTGACAGCAATATCTGTTTTACAGGTTGTCCTTGACGTATGACCACAATTGAGCTCAAAATTTCTGTTGCTAAGTGAGACAGTTGTTAAGTGAATTCTGCCCCATTTTATTACCTTTCTTGCCACAGTTGTTAAGTGAATCACTGCAGTTGTTAAGTTAGTAACAGGACTGTAAAGTAAATCTGGCTTCCCCCGTTGACTTTGCGTGTCAGAAGTTTGCAAAAGGGAATCACTTGACCCCAGGACACTGCAACAGTCATAAATATGAGTCAGTTGCCTAGTGTCCAAATTTTGATCATGTGACCATGGGGATGCTGCAATGGTCATAAGTATGGGAAAAGGTCTTAAGTAGAATAGTGTAGAGTACAGTGGAGTAGAATAGAATAGAATAGAAAATAGAATAGAGTAGAGTAGAATAGAATAGAATAGAATAGAAAATAGAATAGAGTCGAGTAGAGTAGAGTAGAGTAGAGTAGAATAGAATAGAATAGAATAGAATAGAATAGAATAGAATAGAATATTGAGAAATATTGAATGAGAATATGGCTGAAGGCAATTTTTCTAGTACTGGACTTATTCAATCATCCATCTTAACTTCCAATTATTTTTAAATCACCCAAAATCTCGCAATATTATCAGATGTCCAAGGATTCCAAGGGTTTTGTAAACATCTCCCTCAAATTAAGCTTGTGACTAAATAGACACATCTAAGTTATTTCCTTGGTTATAGTGCTGAAGTTCTTTGTCACTATATTCAACTAGGATTTTCCAGTGGTCTCCCATCCTTCTACTAATCTCAGCTGATCTCAGAAGAAAATATCAGAAATCACATAAGACATTGGACTCTAGGCAAAATTTAGACTTATTTATTTAATTTATTCATTAAAAAATTATATAGCTGCCCAACTCATTCACGGTGACTCTGGGCAGCTTATAAAATAAATATGTCAGGGAGAACTTGAAACCTTGCAAAATCGTAGGACAGAATGTTACACATTTGCAAGAGTTTATTTTGAGATGAGAGAGGTGAACCACTTAATTTCTTTAATTATTTTTGTATTAATCAATCTTCAAAGTCCACATTGCACACACTGTTGTATTGGTTGATTTTTTTTAATGTAATCTGTTTTGTTTAATTAGCTTTTCAACCAAAGAAGTCTCCCTGCCTAATTTCTTTCTATTTTAAATAATAATATTATTTGTCCTCTTTCTCTTGCCTGGATTGTATTATGTCAGGGGTCCCCAAACTTGGCAACTTTAAGACTTGTGGACTTCAGCTATACTGGCTGGAGAATTCTGGGAGTTGAAGTCTACAAGTCTTAAAGTTGCCAAGTTTGGGGACTTCTGTATTATATCAACAAATACCCACTAATAAACTTTTAATACTGTTAAATAGTGGATCTATTGCTGAAGATACTTTGATGGTGGTGTTGGAAAAATATCCATCTGGTTCAGTTCCAAGCTGGGAGAAAGACACTGGAAACATGGAGGCTGATTGGAAAGTTGGTTTAATGGCAGAGGTGGTATTCAGCCAGTTCTGACAGGTTCTGGAGAACCAGTAGTGGAAATTTTGAGTAGTTTGGAGAACCAGTAAATGCCACCTCTGGTTGGCCACGCTCCCATCTATTTGCTGCCTCCTGAGTCCCAGCTGATCAGAGTCCCAGCTGGGTCTTTTTTGTTGCCCTGCAAAGGAGAATGGAACTGGAAAGCAGGTTAGTGGGGTGGGGAGGGATTGGGGAGGGAATTAAGATTTTACAGTATCCTTTCCCTGCCATGCCCACCAAGACATGCCCACCAAGACATGCCATGCCCACCAAGACACACCATGAAACCATACCCACATAACTGGTAGTAAAATTTTTGAATACCACCACTGTTTAATGGTGAAGCAGAACCACCAAGCACATGGTTCTGGGCAGCTGACCACATGAAGTTGAGAGTGAGGAGTATTAATACCTTCTCTTGGGCTTTGCACTTGAACTTCCTGTTCCTGTGCAAGAACATGTATTATATTGGCTGTTGTAGGGGTCATAGCTGGCTCTGTAGGTTGTCTGGGCTCTCAGGTTTGGTTGGAATTTGGACTCTGATGCAATGTCCTTAGGAGATTGTGCAATGTAGTGAGCTCTACTGCTATTGGGTTACTCCTATTATGTCCTGGAGGGTCATGTCTTAATCCCATCATCCTGAAGCTGAAGGTCTTTTGTTTTGTAGATAGGATGGCCCAGTCTTTCTTAATGGGCAAAAAAACATCTGCTGGAAGCTATTAAGAAAGGTGGGACCATTCCTCCATTCCTCCTTTAGGGAAATATAATATTCTGCCTTTTAAATATTTCTCAAAATATTTCATTCTTCTAGTCTTCCCTCAGTGGTTTCTAAAATGCCCCTGTTTTTTTTTTGCCAAAAATGTCACAGTAATAAAACTTGGATGTTCATTTACATCCAAACTCATTACCAAGGAGGTCAGAATGGTGAATGTATTCTCTTTTTCTCAATATTATTCCTGCAATAGCACTGGATAAACTGGGAGGCATATCCAGGGTGGACTAAACTTCTTTTTAATAGCTAGATTTCTGTGTTCAAAGAAGATTTGGAATTCAACCATCATACAAGTCTCTGCCTGTTGCAGACTAAAATGAATCAGTTCAAGAAGGGGAAAAAAGGTGCGTGCGTTAGAACTTCATTTGCTTTTGCAATAATGAGATTTGCCTGCCCCCTCTTTTTGTTCTATTTTTCCTGTGTGTGTGTGTGTGTGTGTGTGTTTGTGTTTGTGTATGTGTCAGAGAGAGAGAGAGAGAAGGGGGGGAGAGAAGGCAGCTGGGAGGTAGCTTGCTCTTTCTAATTTCATTGACAGCGGTAGTGATATATAGGGTAATTTTATCTTCACAACCTGTAACAAAGGATAAGACAGTAGTCATCTTACATTCCCCAGACAGTAGGAGATGTTTACTTATTCTCACAGTGAACTCTCTCATCATTCATCTAGACTTTATTAGCCTGCCAGGAAGCCGTAAACCTATAATTTAAGAAATGCATCACGAAGGAGAAAGCCTTTGTTTGCTTATTTGTTGGTTTAGTAAATATAGCTTGAGATCTGGAATTAATTCTCTTTGATTCTCCCCCCCCCCCATGTAGACATCATGCCTCCCACAAGGCATAGTTTTGCAAGACATAGCAAGAAAGGGAGAGCGAGAGGAAGTTGGAGTGGGAATATTGGGTTAGGTATTGTGGATCGCAATTCTAATACCATGATACCAATAGCACTTAGACTGATATACCACTTCACAGTGCTTTACAGCCCTCTCTAAGCAGTTTACAGAGTCAGCTTATTGCCTCCAACAATCTGGGTCTTCATTTTACCAATGCCAGAAGGATGGACAGGTCAGCCTTGAGCCACTGAGTCAACCTTGAGCCACTCAGAATCAAACTCCTGGAGTGAGCAGTGAGTTAGCCTGCAGTGCTGCATTCCAACCACTGAACCACCACAATAACCACAATAACATTTAATTCTGAAATAACTTATTACAACAATCATACTCTTGTAAGGAACTTCACAGTTTATCTAGTTCAATCCCTTTCAGTGCAGGGTGTGGTCAGGATTATTAACATATACAGTTTCTAGCAAATAAAATATGTGGCACCTTGGAACTTTGTTAAAGTAACTCATGGGATCCAACAGGTCTAGAGTGAATGATCATAGAATCACAGAAAGGACCTTTCTGTCAATGAGTCCAACCTAGACAGCTAATTTGGTCTACTAGTTAAGGCACCATGTTAAAAACTGGGAGGCTGTGAATTTTAGTTCCACCTTAGCCATGAAAGCCAGTTGGATGTCTTGGGCTAGTCATTTTCTCAGCCCAACTCACCTCATAGGGTTGTGGTTGTGGGGAAGACATGTTGGATATGTTCATTAGCTTGAGTTATTTGTAAGAATAATAAAGGTAGGATACAAATAAATAAAATAAAAAACCTCTTGTTCAGGGTAAGAATCCAAGTTAAGGCTCCTATGGCTTTAACACGTGCAGTGACCTTCCTAGGCAAGTGGTTCCATGGCATGGTTATTGTTACTGCTATAGACTTTTTTTTAAACATTCAATTAGAATTTGCCTTCCTGTAATTTGAATCCATTATTTTATGTTATGTCATTTGAGATAAAGGAGAACAGTTTTGATATTCTTCTGTGTGATAACTATATAGCACTGGCAATAGCACCTAGACTTATATACCACTCCATAGTGTTTTACAGCACGCTTGGAGTAGTTTACAAATATCAGCTTATTTCCCCCAACAATCTGGGTCCTCATTTTACCGATCTTGGAAGGATGGAAGGCTGAGTCAATCTTGAGTCAGTCAGGATCGAACTCCTGGCGGTGGGCAGAGTTAGCTTTCAATACTGTATTCCAACCACTGCAACACTCCAGCTGATATCTCCTGTACATTATAATTCTCAAGGCTAAACTTAGCCAGCTTTTTCAGTTTCTCTTTATAGGGGGTAGTTTCCAGCCCCACAATCAACTTTGTTGCCCTTCTTTAAAACTGCTTCCATTTTCCCAAACCCTTCTTAAACTGCAGTACTCAGAATTGGACACAGTGCTCAAGGCAGAGTCTGACCAGAGGAGAGGAGAGTGAACAATTACTTCACAAAGATTGGAAATCTTTGAAGATGCACCCTGATATTGCAATTATCTTATAACAGCCATATGATTTTGTTCATTCATACTCAGTTTAGAACCAGCTACGATTCCAAGAACTTTTTCACAAGTACCAATACCAAAGCAGATAATACTCTGAGCTTATTAAACTCTGACTTCTTGAAGGTGAAGATGTGCATGTCTTATGTTCAGGTTTAGAACCTAAAATAAAGAATTCCAGCAGTTGAAGAGAAAAATAGAAAGAGGTAGGTAGGTGGGGGAGGCGGCCCAACTACAGATATTCACTTTAGTTTAGTATACGGTATTAAGGGTATCGATATTTTGAACATCATCAGAAAAATCATCAGCGTTAAAGCAGCTGCCTCTTTCCCATGCATACAAAAAAAGAAAGAAAGAAAGAAAGAAAGAAAGAAAGAAAGAAAGAAAGAAAGAAGGAAAGAGAGAAAAAATAGAATAGAATAGAGAAAAGGAAAGAAAAAAGAAAAGAAAAGAAGAGACATGGCTGCTTTTAAAGGGTTGATGGACCTGGTAGAAAATGGTGCCATATATAAATCCCTATCACTTCCTCTTCTCAATTACCACATGTTAAATTGGGGGGGAAATTACAAATTGAGTTTCTCTTCAAACATCCCAGTTTAACTGAATAATTTGTGAACATAGGACTATATGTCCCATTTTGTGTTCAGTAAAAGTCTTTTGTGCAGTTGACTAGGGCTAAATTGCTGTCTTTTCAAACTCATCAATTTTAAGATGGATGGACTTCAACTTCCAGAACTGCCCATCCAGCATATTTCTTTGTAGGCATTTCGTCCCATTTGGAATGGTCCTGGATTCTGAGAACCAAAGAAGCCTATGTAGTATGCAGTGCCTCCAGGATTGTTTTTCTGCATTAGGGTTTTTTTAATCATTCCTACACACACACACACACACACACTTACACAAACTCACTCCTTGCATCTCCTCTATTATTTGGCTTTACTCCAGGCTCGAAAAACACCAAAGTGGGGGAATTCTTATCTATGCATGAACACCAGCCTTTATTATCTGACAGGAAGTATCTCTATAGAGTCTGAACCTGCCATCTCAATAATAGGAGATAGAGGTTTGGCTGTTGAAATCTAACCAGCCCTCAGTCAGACAGCATATTTTTAGCTGGCGTTTTCCAGATGCAGACATATTTTACAGCCGCAGAAATCAGAGTTTGGCTGACTTTATAACTCTGCAATATCACCTCCTCCTTTGGGACTGTACTTCAGAATTCTGCGTTGCAACTGAAATACAAAGAGATGCCTGTTGATAAGTAATCCTTGAAGACTGGGCTTTGTGTAAAATGAAACACACACACACAAATATCCCATCATATAGTGACTTTGGCACGGAAGATAAATAACTCTGACTAATTCTGGGTAGAATTCTTAGCTCCATAAAGGGCTGCCTTGAGGATTCCTTTCTTTGAAGGGGTTGATGATAATGCAATGTATTTATCAAAGCCGATTATTTCAAAAGCAAAGTTATATAAAAGTAGAAAAATCCCCAAGCTGGCAGTCAAATTTGCTAAGAAAAACAACACAAACATAAACAGGTAGTTCTCCATGTTATGATCATAGCTGAGACCATCATTTCTACTGCTAAACAAGGCAGTTGTTAAGTGAATCCTACCTGACTTGATGACCTTTTTTTGCCATGGTTGGTAAGTGAACCACTGAAGTTGTTAAGTGAATCCTGCAATCATTAAGGGAAGCTGGCTTCTCTCATTGTGTTGTGGTTCATCAATGGCCAATGGAGATGGCAGTTGAGTCAGAGGAGTTAGAAGAAATGGAGGGGGTGCCATCGGAGCCAGTAGAAGGCTTTGAGGAGCAGGAGGTCTCAGAGCCAGATGTAGAACAGGGCCCATTTACTCACATTCAGGCAGACAGACAGCTGTTTTCAGGGCCTGAGCTGAATGTTTTTTATTATTTATTTAATTTGACTTATATGCTGCCCCCTCTCCAAAAAGGACTCGGGCGGCTTACAACTAAAATACAACAATAAATAAATTAATTAAAAGAATATTAAACAAGTTAAGCTGAAATTAAAATTTAAAACCCCTAGTTAAAATAACACCAACCCGAGAGAATCAGCACAGCCCGGATTGTAAAAAGAGCCAGGTCTTCAAGTTGTGGCGGAAGGTGCGAAGATCGGGGCCAACCGAGCTCCAGCGAAGAAGATTCCACAGAATGGGAGCCGCCACAGAGTAGGCCCTCCCCCGGGTCACCGCCAAGTGACATTGTGTCGCAGACGGCACCCTGAGGAGACCCTCTGTGCCGCAGGGCGGTTAGTATTTGATGTTGGGAGGAGCCGTTCTCGTAAATAACCTGGACCCATGCCATGCTGGACTTTGAATGTTAATACCAGAACCTTGAATCTCACCCAGAGGGCAACTGGAAGCCAATGCAGGCCGCACAGGAGGGGTGTAATATGGGAGTATCGGGAAGCTCCCATCACTACCCACGCAGCCACATTCTGCGCCAGTTGAAGCCTCCGAGTGGTATGCAAGGGCAGTCCTAAGTAGAGAGCATGGAGGAGGAACAGCTGGGCCTGTCCCAGATGTGCGTATGCACAGAGAAGTTGGGAGAGGTGAGCAACACAGGGTTGAGGGCTAGCTATCCAGGAAAAGAAGCCCTTCCCTGTCTGCAATATAAGGAGGAGGGGTGTGGGAGGTGTAGTTGTCAGAGACATCCATTTATGCTCCAGAAGAGTTCCCTCCAGCAGATTCCTTGCCAGGATTTCCTTGCCACTACCCAGATTGGTCAGGACTCTTTGTGTTGGGATTGAAGTGCTAATTGAGACTCCCTATGGGGAACTGTTGTGGCCCACCAGCAGCCAGTGAAGCTGGTGGACAGTGAGGAGACTGGGGAGGAACATGGGCCAGTCCTGGAGTCTGGGGAAGGTTCTGATGAGTGCTCTGCATAGGAGGCAGAGATGGGACCTGGGCTGTCTGACAGTTAACAGCTGCCTTCAGAGTCGGAGATCAGTGGGGAAGAAGAACAGCTGGAGTCTGTTCCCAATGTGCGCATGCACAAAGCTGCCAGTAGAAGGGAACAGTTAAGGAACAAGGGTCAACTTGGGAGTAAAGGCACAGGTGGATGGTGAACGGCCCCTCCCAGAGGGAATAAATAGGAGTGAAAGGGGAGTGGTGTTTGCAGGAGACAATTAGTTCGTTTAATTAGTGTGAAGATTTGTTCATAACTCACAGAGACTCCTTGCTAAGTATTTCCTTGTACAGTGTTGCGCTTGGAAGCTATCGGCCTGGCAACTCTCCAAGCCTGATAAGGTCTGTGGTTGCAATTTACCCTTGAAAGACTGTTTGCCGGGACTTTGCTGGATGTGAATGACAGGAATTCATATTCACCAAATAAAAAGGGGTTTTGTCGGGACAAGGAGTCTGTCTCGTGATTTTGTGAAGCCTAAGTCAGAACAGGAACTTAGAGACTGTTATGGCTTGTGAATCACCTATGAATGTGTGACCTGGAGCTTTGTCAGTATATGCCATGGATTCCTGTCTTTCTAAATAAAAATGATTTTCTCCTCACGAATAGGCCGTTGAGTGGGGCTCATGAAGGCTGGGTCAGAATACAATATATTTTGCTTGTCGGAAGTGATCTGGGAAGCCATCTGGGAAGGGTTGCCAGCTGTGATCCCTTGACCCAGGGATAGTCATAAATCCCTTGACCCCTGCAACAGTCATAAATACATGCTGGTTCTCAAGTGCCTGAATTTTGATTATGTGGCAGTGGGGATGCCACAACAATTGTAAGTGATTGATTGTAAGTCACTTTTTGCAGTGCCATTGTAACATCAAATAGCCACTAAACAAATGGTTGTTAAGTCAAGGATTCCCTGTAAAGGGTTCTATATCAGGATTACTCTGAACATTTATCCAATAAAGTTGCATCCCAAAACATGACAAAACCCTAAACCTGTGATGGCGAACCTATGGCAGGCATGCCGGAAGTGGCATGCAGAGCCATTACTGCCAGCATGCAAGCCCTCACCCAGAGCAGGTCTGCTGTGCATGCGCACGCACCGTGCACCCAACAGCTGATTGTTGTATATCTGGTGTGCATGCACGGGGGTGTGGGGGTGTGTGTGCACATGCACAGAGATGCGCGGTGCTTGTGGGGTCACACATGCATTTGCAGAGATGCATGGTGCGGAGGATCACACGCGCGCGCAGGGGGCATGAGGCCACATGCATTGCCTTCTGGGTGCTGGCACACACTGCACAATTTTGGCACAGGAGCCCAAAACGGTTAGCCACCACTGCCCTAAACCAATGTTTCTAAACTTCACAACTGTAAGGTATGTGGATTTCAGCCAGCCGCAGGGAATTCTGGGAGTTGAAGTCCACACATCTTCCAGTTTCCAAGTTTGGGAATTACAGATAGGCCTCCTTGACCATAATCGAGCCCAAAATTTCTGTTGTTAAATGAAACATTTGTTAAGTGAGTTTGCCCCATTTTACAACTTTTCTTGCCACAGTTGTTAAGTGAATCCCTGAGATTGTTAAATTAGTAACATGGTTATTAAGCAAGTCTGGCTTCCCTGTTGACTTTGCTTTCAGAAGGTGATCTTGTGACCCCAGGACACTGCAATCGTCATAAGTATGAACCAATTGTCAAGCATCTGAATTTTGGTCAAGTGACCACAGGGATGCTGAAACAGTCATAAGTGTGAAAAATGGTCATCAGTCACTTTTTTCAATCCCGTTGTAACTTTGATTGGTCACTAAATGAAACCATTGTAAGTCAAGGACTACCTGTATTGATACATAGTGGACTAGAATATTTCAGTCTCTGTTTATCAGACACCTTTTGAATGAAAATTAAGTGAATGCTGGCTTCAAGAAACACCACATTTTTTTCTTTAGTAACTTAGAAACATGATTGGCAAATCAAACAGGTATTGTATTTGTTACTTGGGGATAGGCTAAGGGAGATAGAGTAAGGCAATTTCTTTGTTACCCATTTTTGATATAATAAAAATGCAGCAAAGATGTTGTTATTAATTTGTTTTATATTTGCTTTTTGCTGCTGTGAGAATGAAGACCTGGGATGTGTGTTGCAGATAAGATTTGTCACTGCTACATAGCCAACACAGTTCTAGGCTGCATAAACTGAATGTTAGAATCAAGATCATGTGAAATGTTAATACCACTTTATAAGGCCTTGGTAAGGCCACACTTTGAATACTGCATCCAGTTTTGGTTGCCACAATGTAAAAAAGATGTTGAGACACTAGAAGGAGTGCAGAGAAGAGTAACAAAGATGATTAGGGAACTGGAGGCTAAAACATATGAAGAATGGTTGCAGGAACTGGCTATGTCTAGTCTAATGAAAAGAAGGACCATGGGTGACATAATAGCAATGTTCCAATATCTCAGAGGCTGCCACAAAGAAGAGGGAGTCAAGCTATTCTCCAAAGCACCTGAAGGCAGAACAAGAAGCAATGGGTGGGAACTAATCAAGGAGAGAAGCAACCTAGAACTAAGGAAGAATTTCCTAACGGTGAGAACAATTATTTGGTGGAACAACTTGCCTCCAGAAGTTGTGAATGCTCCAACACTGGAAGTTTTAAAAAAGATGTTGGATAACCATTTGTCTGAAGTGGTGTAGGGTTTCCTGCCTAGGCAGGGGGTTGGGCTAGAAGACCTCCAAGGTCCCTTCCAAGTCTGTCATTCTATTCTGTTCTACATTTGAGATGGTTTTATGACTTTCCCTCATTCCCTATGACCTTTGCATATCCTGGAATTTCCCATCCAAGCTCTAATTAGTCTTAACTCTACTTAGTTGCCACTTGTTCAGATTATATAATTAACCTTACATAGAGATTAAAATTGAGGAAAAGATTAAGTCAGAGTTGTTGGGTGGCATATAAATCATATCAATAAATTACCCCTTACCAAATAAAAAATAGAGGAAGCAGTATAGTAAAGTTTGTACTAGACAATAAGTTTAGTCCAACCTCCTGCTCATTCCATTCTGGACAAATGGCTGTCCAACCTCCAATGATAGAACACTCACTGTTAAGTTTGCATGGAGAGACAAGACGCGGAGTGCTTCAGCTCTTTTTTATTGTGACTTTCAGCTCAGAACGGACCCGAATGGCTCAGCCGCGGCAGCTATTTATAGCTGGCTGCCACGGCTGCCAGCCAATCAGAGTGCAGGGTTTTCCCGCACTTTTACAACCAATGATTTCAAACACTTTACAACAACAACCAATCATTTCAAACTCTGCATACATAACACTCACAACTTCTGAAGGCAACCCATGCGTGCCACTGATTAATTGTTCTCACTGTCAATTTTATTAATTAAAAATTAAACAGTTGCCTTCAGAAGTTGTAGATAGTTGTAGATCTCTGGAGTTGTTTTTAAAGATTATGCTAGAATCATAGAATAAGAAGGTTGGAAAGAACTTTGGCGGTTCCATCCAAGATAAATGGTTATCCAAATGTTGTTTGAAAACTTCCAGAGGTGGAACACCCATACCTTTAGGAGGCAAGTGATTCCATTGTTTAATAACTCTCATACTGAAGAAATTTTTCCCTATTTCAAAGAGGAAAACTATTTAAAACTTCAACCTATTAGTTCTTGCCCTACTCTTAGGCACTCCGAAGAATAAATCCACATGTCAACTCAGTGACAATCCTTCAAGTGTTGGAACACTACTAACATGTCTGCCTCTTCTTTAGGCTAACTAAAGTCCTTATCCAGGCAAAGATTATGAAGAGTGAAATTTAAGCAATTTTTCTTTGGAAAACCCTGGACAGTAGACAAAAAACAACCAAGGAGCAAGCAAGAATAGTAACTACTCATGTTTAAGGACTACTATAAAAAATTCATTAGAGCTAGACAAAGGGATCAGCAATTCCACCCTGATTTATGCAAAGAAACCTCAGGAAAGTTCATAGCTATTTTCTCAAATGTCATGCTATGGGAGACATTCCACTAAAGGTAGAACAAGGTGTGCTACAGTAACATCCAATCATGTTGTCCCAAAGGTATTTTTTCAAAAGGCAACTGAGCTTTCTTGCTTTTTTCCCCTTGAAAATATTTTGCTTCTCATAGGAGAAGTTTCTTCAGTTCTAGAAGAAATTCTAGAAGAACTGAAGAAGTTTCTTGGATGAGAAGCAAAACACTTTCAAGGAAAAAAAACAAGAAAGTCCTTTGGAAAAGTACCTTTGGGACAACCATGACTTGGATGAGCAAGAGCAGTGGTGGGATTCAAATTTTTTTTACTACCAGTTCTGTGGGCATGGCTTGGTGGGCATGATGTGGCTTGGTGGGCATGGCTAGGTAAAGGATATTGTAAAATCCCCATTCCCTCCCCACTCCTGAGGGAAGGTTACTGCAAAATCCCATTCCCTCCCCACCCCACTAACCTGCTTTCCAGCTCCTTTCTCCTGTGCAGGGCAACAAAAGACCCAGCCAATCAGTTGGGACTCGGGAGGTGGAGAATAGATGGGGGTGGGGCCAGTCAGAGGTGGTATTTGCCGGTTTTCCGAACTACTCAAAATTTCTGCTACCGGTTCTCCAGAACTGGTCAGAACCTTTTGTGAATACCATCTCTGAGTGAGAACCTCCCGAGATACCCACACGTGTTATTTTATTTCTGCAGTGGAAACAAATTATAAAGGAGCAATTTTCCCACCAAGGCTCTGGCCTGGCTAATTTAAAGGTTAGCTTGTTAGCTTGTGACTTAATAATTACACTGTCTTTTGCAAACATTAGTAATACTTTTCATCAATTGAGAGATCTACTCTCTTAATATATTCAACCAGGAAGGAACCACATAAATAATGCAACTTTAATCCTTCTGAAATCCTTTGAGATATTATCCTAGTTGCTAGCAGATACCTGACTCTGTGGCTTTGGGGGTGGGGTGGGGTGAGTTCCCAGAAGAAAATTGATTCTTGTGATAGGGCAGCAAATGAATGTCAAAGAAACAAAAAATGAAAGAGTTAACTAAATATGCATATTTATGGCTGAATTTTCTAGTAAAAGTTCTTATCATTTGTAACCTATTTCTTTGTAACTGTGATTGAACTAGGGTCTTCCACTGTAAAAAATGTTAGCTCTGCTGATCTGTTTAGTCAGCTTGAAAATACAAGAATCAGGAATGTGTTCCTGGTCATGAAATGGAAAAAAAATATCAGTTGGGTTTTGCCCTTTTCAACTGTTCAGTGTGGTAGGCTGGCCTTTGGCCAATTTACAAACTTTGATGGTGGTATTCAAGCGCAGGGATATAAAGCACTTTATTTATTTGTAATGAGTGCTGTGAGACAAGATCACATTCACAACAGATCATTCTAAAGTAGTTGACTTCCTATCTGCCTCATGGCTGACAACAGTTCCTAAAATAGGCTACCCCTCGCTGTCTGTCTACTTCTGCAGTTCTGAAGAGCTCTTATCAGAACTGCAAGAGGTAGCAGAAGGAAAAAGAGGATACACACACACACACACACACACACATAAATGAACCTCCATTTGGAGTCTTCACAAAGCCACTTCAATCAACCACGTTCCTGCATTTTGCATGGACTTTGTAATGGATGCAAGTGAATGTTGTTGATCGTCTGATCTGATTACAGGCCAGGAGAATTGAACTTCATTATTCAATATGCAGGTCAAACAGCCTCATTTAAACAGAGTGGCAGAAGAACTGGATTCAAAGAAAGAGTTCCATATAGGCTAGAAATCTAGAGTTTCCAGTCTCAGGAAAATGCAGAAATGATTACAGGATGGTTATGTTTTCTATTATCAGGAATGTCTTGAATGTCTAGGTTTCCCCCTTTGTAATCTTTTGCTTTGTTAGTATAAGCCACCTAAAATCTTTTTGGTTTCAGGTAGGTAGCAGAGGCAAAAAAGAAGTAATAATTTTTTTTTAACAAGAAGCGCTTACTTATTAAATCTTGTAAGGAGGTAGGTGAATGAATAAAGTCTCCTAATCTGTTCAAGCCCCTCTTATGATTTGCTTTGGCTTCCATAATCTCTAGTCAACATAGCTCACTGACAGGAAAGATGCCAATTCAACGAGATCAGACTCGCTGATAAAAATAGAGATGGACAGCAATGGCTTCATTCAGACATAGCAATAAACCAAGGACGGAAAGAAACCATATTTGTTATAAACTCTTCTTTCTTTGTGCTGCAGGCCTTCTTTTTAAACAAGCTGTACTTTTTCATTTCAGCCTTTCCTTACAAATTATAGTTAATCTTTGTTAATATTTAGGAAACAGTCCTATCACTGGGTACTAAAACTAGACCCGCCTCAAAAAACAATAACTTAATCCTAACCACAGTTTAGGATCCAGAGAGCATGTCTTTTTAATAATAAAAGAAGCTAAATTTTCTGATGTTTTCCTCATAGCTGTGCTAGGGGAAAAAAAGAAACAAATAGAAACCTAAACTTCAAGAAACTGTTCCTTCTTTTAATGTCCACATAAATATGGTGCAGTATACAGTCACACAGAAAGAGTAAGATGAATGAAAAGATAAGTTTTAAAAGTCTGCTTTGTTCTTTCTTCTTTTTTACAGTGGTACACTGATGATGATTAGAGCAGTGATATTTTCCTTCCAATAAGACAGGGATCTTCAAACTTGACAGCTTTAAGACTTGTGGACTTCAGCTCCCAGAATGCCTTCTCCAGTCATGTTAGCTCAGGAATTCTGGAAGTTGAAGTCCACAAGTCTTAAACTTGCCAAGTTTGAAGACCCTTGCAATAAGATCAAGGAGAAAAGGCTTGCTTGAGGTCCCAGCCCTGAGAAATGGCACTTGCAGGATTGAGTCTTTTTAGTGATGGCCCCCTTCACTAGATTATCACCTGTGGAGTTTCTACTGGCTGTTAAAATATTATTCTTTAATAGAGCACCAGCAGGATTCTAAGATTTGAATTGGTCCTAGTATTGCTGCATGGCATTTATATGGATGCAGTTTTATGGTGCTTCAAATCCTTTTTCCAGATCACTATATGCTGCTCAAAGCCAGTGGGAATGGAATAGAACAGAATACATCAGGGGTGTCAAACCTGCAATGACATGTTGTTGTCATGTGATGCATTGCAACTTTCCCCCCTTCGCTAAAACAACCAATCCACATATAGACAGGAGGTTGTACAACTTGCCTCATGGTGTAACTGGAACAATCTGGAACTGAACACACTCAAAACCGTAGAAATGGTGATAGACTTTAGAAGAAACCCTCCTATACTACCATCTCTTACAATACAAGACAACACAGTATCAACAGTAGAGACCTTCAAATTTCTAGGTTCCATCATATCACAAGACCTAAAATGGACACCTAACATCAAAAACGTCATCAAAAAGCACAACAAAGAATGTTCTTTCTGCGCCAACTCAGAAAGTTCAAACTGCCCAAGGAGCTGCTGATACAGTTCTACAGAGGAATTATTCAGTCTGTCATCTGCACCTCTATAACTATCTAGTTTGGTTCTGCAACCCAACAAGACAGACACAGACTTCAGAGTGTAATGAGGACTGCAGAAAAACAATTACTACCAACCCATTGAGGACCTGTATACTGCACGAGTCAAAAAGAGGGCTGTGAAAGTATTTACAGACTCCTCATATCCCAGACATAAACTGTTTCAACTCCTACCCTCAAAATCATGCTATAGAGCACTGCACCCCAGAACAACTAGACACAAGGACAGTTTTTTTCCAAACACCATCACTCTGCTAAACAAATAATTCCCTCAACACTGTTCAACTATTTACAAAGTCTGCACTACTATTACTGTTAATCTTCTCATCACTTCTTATCACCCATCCCCTCCACTTGTGACTGTATGACTGTAATTTTGTTGCTTGTATCTTTACGATTTATATTGACTGTTTCCTAGTATGATTTGATTGCTTATTGTACCCTATGACTATTATTAAGTGTTGTACCTGATGATTCTTGACTCTTGACAAATGTATCTTTTCTTTTATGTACACTGAGAGCATTTTCACAAAGACAAATTCCTTGTGTGTCCAATCACACTTGACCAATAAAGAATTCTATTCTATTCTATTCTAAACTGGGATTGGACGTGGCCAGCACATGATACATCTGGCCTGTGGGCCGCAAGTTTGACATCCCTGGAATACGTCAATGAAGACTCAGTCATCCAGGCCAAAGGTTGAATCATGGCAACTGGACCAAAATTTGTTAATCTGATACTGTTTCATTGCTCATCCAAGCAACTTCAGCAGTCAGAGCAAAATTAGTCATGCATAGAGTCAGAGAGTTGCTGTAATGTACCAACTCTTGCCACATCAAATAAAATTATTTTTTAAAATATAAATATAAAATACAATTATAAAATGGAACAGAATAGAATACTTTATTTGGGCAAGTGTGGTTAGACAGACAAGGAATTTGAATTTGGAAATAAATAAGCAAATAAATAATCAGATTAATCTGATTATAATCTGGGAAGCTTTAAGAGACTCTTTACATGCAGGGATGTTACTTCACTATTTGCTGGTGGGACTCTTGAAGGACAGAAGCTAATAAGGCATAGGACATTGACCTATTCGACTTTTTCAGATCAGCATAACCATTTGCCAGTTATTATCAGGGCTTCTGTTTTATAATAATTCTCATTGTGTTAATAGGTTTTGACTGTGAAAATAATTTATGAAGTAAAGCAAATTATTCCTACTGATGAAGCTGGTCATAGTTTTGATAGGAGTAGTTACCTTCCAACTCTAAATCATTTTTCAATCTAAGGGGTGTCCAATCCTGTTGTGGATGGCTGAACCTCTTGGTGCAGCTGTATACTTGTTATAATTTGTCATCTTATTTTAAGTCTCCATCTCCATAAGAGTAATGTCAGGAGTATCACTTCCCTGACTTTCAAAACATCTGTGATGCTATCAGTTCTTCTCATTAAACAGATGTGTCCTTATAAAAACTTGGATGATGCATTGATGTAAGGATATTCTCCTTTTCAAGAAGTTGTCTGGCTCCACTTTTATACTTGGCTGTATACAGGTGGTCCTTGACTTACGACCACAGTACAGCCCAAAATTTCTGTTGCCAAGTGAGACATTTGTTAAATGAATTTTACAACCTTTCTTGCCCCTGTTGTTAAGTGAATCGCTGAAGTTGTTAAGTTAGTAACACAGTTGTTAAGCAAATCTGGCTTTTTGGTTGTCAGAAGGTTGCAAAAGTTGATCATATGAACCCAGGACACTGCAAGCAGTGGTGGGATTCAGCCAGTTCGCACCACTTCGGGAGAACCAGTTGTTAACTTTCTGAGCAGTTTGGTGAACGGGTTGTTGGAAGAAATCATTAGGGTGGAGAACCAGTTGTTAAATTATTTGAATCCCACCACTGACTGCAAGAATCATAAATATGAACCAGTTGCCAATTATCTGAATTTTGATTGCATAACCATGGCTATACTACAATGGTTGTAAGTATGAAAAATGATCATAAATCACTTTTTTTCACTGTTGTAATTTCAAACAAATGGTTGTAAGTTGAGGATTACCTGTATAAATATCTGTTAATTATTCATAGAACAACTTCATATTCCTTAGGAAAATGTTTCACAACTTTGGAAGCTTTAAGATGGAGGGATTTCAACTCCCAGAATCCCCCCACTGGGGAATTCTGGGAGTTGAAGTCTACCCATCTTAAAGTTACCAAAATTTAAAAAAAATACTGCTTTAGGACACTAATGCCTGCATGTTCAAATCCTCAAATCCATGCCACCATTGTTATGTTTCTAATCTGAAATATGCATACATTTTATTTCTCTTGCCACTCTGATCTCCTGGATTCATTTCCAGTAATTTTCCTGTTCACATAAAGTTTAATAATTCTACATACTTTTTATGCATTGACAATTCATTTCATATTTTTTCATGAATACGTGATAATCCCCTGATTTTGTTATGGAACCACAGTGCCCTCTAAAGCATTTTGTAAATTGACCCAATGTTGAGAGGTTTGGATTCAGCTTTAGTTCTTCAAAAGAGGTACTTCCTTGTATAGAAAAGCAAAGCTGGTAAAAAGCAGCTTATTTTATAGTTCTATCAAGAGTTATTACAAACGTATAACTTCTACAGATGTAAATAATTTAAGGTATTTATCTCAGATTGCTATAATATTGACATTAATACAAAGAGATAGTTAAAAATCCTAATGAGCTTCTGGAGAAAGATAAATGTAAAAGTGAATGTTAGTTCAGTATTAAAATACGTGCTTAGAAATATTCCCCTCCTATCTATCTATCTATCTATTTATCTATCTATCTATCTATCTATCTATCTATCTATCTATCTATCATCTATCTATCTAAATATCTTCATGACATTTCATATAGATTGATAAATTGTTAATGTTTTTATGAGAAGGACAATCTACTGGACTGTCTTGAAGCTATAGTTACTATACAATGGTGGGTATTTTAATTTTCCTATATGCAGCTGTATTACTTGGTATACATTTTGACTTTTATTTCCCTATAGAATCCAAGCAGCCAAGTCCAAAAACATGGGTCCAGTTAGTAATGTATGCTGTGAGCCTTATGATAAAATAGCACGAATGTGGTTCCTTTCCAGGAAATTTTCCATATTTTTAATATGAAAAACTGCAAGATATATTTGGAAGTCATGGTGGAAAGATGCATTTGATCTTTACAGTACTTACAATGAAGGTACTATGCCAGATTTATAGTCCTGAATTAATAAAGTGTATTCAGTCTCTGTTTATGAACTGGACCTTGATCAATGCAATGGAAAGACTGAACTATGCTACCCCATGTGATTGAGGTGGAATGATGTTTTTCAAAGGATGGTTTTTTTGTGACTTACTTGAGAGCTAATTTGGTGTAGCGGTTAAAGGTAGCAGGCTAGAAATTGGGAGTCTTGTGAGCTTTAAGTCCCACCTTAGCTGGCACAAAACCAGCTGGATGACTTGGGGCCAGTCATTCTCTCTTGGCCTAAAGAAGAAGGACATGACAAATCACTTTTTAAAATATCCCAAAGGTGCTTTTTCCAGAAGGCAATTGGATTTTCTTGGAAGTCATTTCACTTCTCATTCAAAAAGTTTTTTTAGTTCTAACTGACTGGTGGAGAAGTCAGCATGATGTCAGAAACATGTTTAAAAGAAGAAAAAAACCCAAGAAAGTCCAGCTGTCTTTTGGAAAAAGCACCTTTGGGACAACAATGACCTGGATGACTGAGAATCTCTATAGACACTTTTAAAAATCTTGCCAATAAAGTTTCAGGCAATTGCCAGGAGTGAAGACTGCTGTCTTGATAGCACAAACCAGCGGTGGGATTTTAAAAAAAATTACTATTGGTTCTGTGGGTATAGCTTGGTGGACAAGCTATACAAGTGGAAGGATACTGTAAAATCCCCATTCTTTCCCCACCCCGCTAACCTGCTTTCCAGCTCCGTTCTCCTGTGCAGGCCAGAAAAGAAGACCCAGCCAATCAGCTGGTACTTGGGTGGCAGTTCTCTGAACTACTCAAAATCTCTGCTATCTGTTCTCCAGAACTGGTCAGAACCTGCTGAATGCCACTTCTGGCACAAACACACATATAGCTTTGTTAAGAAGTCTCTATAGGGCGACCTTCCATTAGCCTTTTCTAATGTCACTGAATGGTTAGTTCTGGTATGTGTTTATGTATATTTGCCTTGTCATTAAAAAAAATGCTTTCCCCTTTCTTTCTCAATATTGAAATATGTCCAAATAAATGAAGATTGCTTTAGCTCCCATATAATTTCTATTCCCCGCTAAGTTCAGGACATTATGGACACTATCTTGATTTGCTAAAGCAACAGGTCTTGCCTTCAGAAGTTGTGGATGTTTCATCACTGAAGGTTTTAAAGAAGTGATTGGACAGCCATTTGTTCTCCAAGGTCTCTTTCAACTTTATTATTCCGTATTCTGTAAGTCTGACCTTTATTTATTTCCCCATATTTTATAAAACTGAATATATTTCAGAAGCAATAGAAAGAAGATAAAGAACAAAGAAACAAGGAAGGCCTATCTAAATCCAAGCAGGTGGGCCAAGTTGCCTTTTCTCCAACCATTCACTCTTCAGGGACCATGTGGTAGAACCCAAGAACTTATTTAAGAAGAACTCATTTAGATAAGTGGCAATATTGACTTTATACATATACATATACATATACAGAGTTCCCCTGATGGGGGAAGAGAGGCGGGATATAAATCTAATAAATAAATAAATAACACACACACACACACACACACATTTCCTGTGCTTTATTTCCTTGTTTTTGAGCACAGCTGATGCGCATGGCAGAGTGGTTTGCCACACATCACTGGGGATGCAGAAGGTAAGTATTATAGCTAAAAATGGTATTTTCTAAATGTTGTGCATGTGTGCAAAGTGAGCAATTGGTGTGCATGTCTGTGTGCACACACCAAATCAGTTGTTACATCGGTTGAATCACACCACTGCCTAGATTCCTCTTTTTTCCTAAATGAACTCCTTTTTGTGTTTACCAAGGTGGCTCCACTGTTTATAAAAACATCCTGATTGCAAAATTACAGTGATGTAGCTACTTCCTTTGCTTCAGAATTGATATATGGTTTATTACATCTTCTATTACTTGGTATTGGGCAGGAAGATCCAAAATACTTTTTCTCTGACTTTCCTAGAATTGTGCTAAGGGGAAAGTTTAGGTAGAAGAGAAGGGTTAGGTTACAAAAGGTATGTTTCAGATCCCCATCCCACATGATGAAAAATGGTGGGGCTTCAGAGTCACTCCTTCTTGGTCGCAGGCCCTTCACTATGGAACAACTTCTTTACTTCAGGATTTGTGCAACCCAAGTCAATTGTAAATGACTTCCATATAGTTGGTTAGAAAATAATATTGTAATGTCCAGAATAATGTAATGTAGAGTCCAACTTGATTTGAGGAAGACTACTTTTTAATCTTTGCCAGTTGTGAAAGTCTTAGGAAAAAACCCAGCATCTGTCCAATTAAACATCAGGTTTAACAACCTCTAGCTTATGTTCTTTAAGAGTCCAAATCCAGCTTTCCAAAGCATTTTAGTAAGGTTTGCTGACCTCTGCTGGCAATTGGACTAAAATTCCTTAGTTTTTCTTTACACACTCCACTAGTAACTATCAAAGAGCTTTGGTGGCTCAGGCTGTTAAATGCCTGCTCTTAAGATCTAGCTGTCTACAATTACTGTAGGCTCGAATCCCACCAGGCTCAAGGTTGACTCAGCCTTCCATCCTCTCGGGGTAGGTAAATTGAGGACCCAAGATTGTTGGGGGCAATTAGCTGACCTTGTAAAAATGCCGCTTAGTAATAAGCAGGCATATACAATGGAATGAAGGCTATTGCTGAGCGCCTTGGGTTGTGCTCCAAAAATTGTAAGCCGCCCTGAGTCTTCGGAGAAGGGCGGCATATAAATGTAATTAAAAAAAAAATTGCGTTGTAAGGAAATCTTCCCAAACTGGTGGCCTTCAGATATATAAAATAAGAGTATTGGTGACTTACCCTTCCTTGATAAGATAAAAGGTAGTATCAGATTGGGGAAAACAGCTTTAAATTTTTTTACAATGTTAGTATTCACAAAGTGAAAAGTAAACAATCTGAAATTAGATTCAAACTAGATGGAAGTGGAATTGTATAGTAGAAGACTTGGCTTAAAGTCAGTTTTAGCCTATTCCAGCTCAGACTGTGCTCAGACTTGCTATCAGGTTATTACAGAGACCTCCATCTCATTAATATTGATAGTTCAACAGTGGAACAACTTGCATCCAGAAGTTGTGGGTGCTCGAACACTGGAAGTTTTAAAGAATATTGGACAACCATTTGTCTGAAATGGTATAGTGTTTCCTGCCTGAGCAGGGGGTTGGACTAGAAGACCTCCAAGGTCCCTTCCAACTCTGTTATTCTGTTCCTAGATTAGTATCTCATTTGTATTAATTATGGTCTTACACATTCCACTGTACTGTAATGTGTATTTGTAAATAAGTATGGTTGCTATGTTTGGATTTGTTTGGTTGCAAATTGTTACTTAAGTTGTTAAGTTGTGAATTATTTATATGGGATTGAATTTTAGTAATTACTGAATCTCTTTGACATGTACCACACCTTGGTAAATGTGAGTAACAAATTGCTATTGTTGTTATTATTCTTCAGCTGTGTCTGGGGATCCAAGTAGTGTCAGGACAAAGAATGCAACTGAAGTTGGAAACACCACCCAACTTGTCCATTCCTCCCTTATCACCAAGTGTCATATTTCACCATTTGGTGAAAAATAATGTAATTGGTTGTTAATGGGCATATAATATCAACCAGTACCACATCTGTTTGTGGAGCTGGCTGCAACTCCAGAAGTTGGAAAGTGTTGCTTTAATGTTTAAAAGTTGTATAATGGGATTGCACCACTTTTTCTGAGCTAAGAGCTTGAAGACCAAAGATAAATGAAATAGTTTGATCCAGCCAAACCCAAAATTCAGTATTGTTGCATAGACATTGAACTGCAGTTAAATACAGTTCCTTTCCATATCTTTAAAGCTTCTCCATTCTGCTAGTTTGGTAACAAATCTTGGAAATATCAGAGGGTTTCTAGCAAGCTGATTTAAACAGTTGAAGGGCCTACTGGATTTGAGTGCCCATCAGTACCTCCAATGGTCTCCATCAATCCCCATCGTTCCAGCAGGAGTGGCATTCGCTGGGTCCCTTCATCTGAAAGATGTCATCTTGCAGGAATGTGGAAGTGTGCTTGCTTTTTGGATGTCACATGACCTGAGATTAGGTTGACCCTGACCTTGTCTCTTAGAAAGGTCTCAAAATCAGGGTTTCCCTCTCCCACAGGACATGCGGATTAGGATGTTACCTGAGCTCAAGAAATGTTGATTGATTGCTTTCCTCAACTGCCACTCCATGCTTCTTTATTCATGATAACAATTGCTGTTAATTTTGTTACTTTAACTTCTGCTAGCTGCGTAGAATTGTAATTGTAAGATTGGTGGTCATATAAATCAACATAAACAAAGTCATTGACAGCCTGGTTAGGTGATAAGATCATTCAGAAAGATCATCTTATCTTTCTTCTGATTTCCAGGAGCTTTTGGTTAGAAACAGAAACTCTTGATTAAAAGAGATCCCGTAGAAGTTCCACCTTAAATTCTGATGTAGTTGAATTTAATTCCTGTCAGTTCCACTTTTAGCAAAAAAAAAGTTGTTCGATTTTTTATGCTGTCTTTATTATTTTTAATAAATAATTCAAGTTTATGAACATATCTAACCTTTTTTCCTACTCCTATTTTCCCCACAGCAGCAACAACAACAACCCTATGGGAGAAATTGGGCTGAGATAGAGCAACTGGCTCAAGGTCACCAGGCCAATTTTCCTGTATATGGTGCCACTAGAACTCTCAGTCTCCTGGTGACTGACCCAAATCACCCAGCCAGTTTGCATGCAGAAAGCGGGACTATAACTCACAGCTTCCTGATTTCTAACCTGGTAACTTAATCACTAGAATTGAGACTGATATATTCATTCAAGCTTTTGGAATTGTTCTGTGACTTTAGGGTTTATTGCATGGGTACTAATTACGCCTTAATAATAATAATAATAATAATAATAATAATAATAATAATAATAATAATAATAATAATATAAAATGTTTCACATGTCTTGACACCATTACTTCATGATATCATGCTTGACATTTGTTTTAGTTTTCTGATTTTTTTAAAGCATCTTGTAAATGCAACAAAATGGGCAGTTCTGTGTCTGTACAGACACATTTGACTCCTATAATCATCTGCTGCAGAGACAAATAAAGAAAATAAATTCAGTGGAGGAAATATTTCTATTACCTGCACACAGGGGGAGCTAAAGATACATGGATGGAATGCTGTAGTTTCTAAGTAGTGTTGGGATTGGTTTTAATTCTAAAAGAGAATGAAGGAAAGAAAAAGAAAGAAAGAAAGAAAGAAAGAGAGAGAGAGAGAGACAGAAAGAAAGGAAGGAAGAAAGAAAGAAAGAAAAAGAAAGGGGAGGGAGGGAGGAAGGAAGGAAATTTCTTTGTATAAGAGTGATTCATTATGTGCCATCAAGTTGGTGTTCACTCTTAGCCATCGCATAGATGGATTTTCCACAGAAATGTGCATATTTGGGGTTTTCATTTCTGTAAGCCCCCTGAGTTCAATCAGCCAATCAGAATAGAGCTGGAAGGGACCTTGGAGGTCTTCTAGTCCAACCCTCTGCTCAAGCAGGAAAACCTATACATTTGAGACAAGTGACTGTCCAGTCTATTCTTAAAAACTCCAGTGATGATAAAATGACTACTTGTCCTAAGATAGGAGGAAGGAAGTTAAAGCCAACCCTCCAATGTTTCTGTAAACATTACAGACAAGTTCCTTGACTTGACTGTGCCCATCAGTTGGGACTGGAGTAGAAGTGAACTACTCCTAATTTGGCAGATTTGAGTTCTTTCCAAAGTCATGCACAGTGCTATTTGCAGACTCCTTGAAATAGTTTTTGACTCTTTTGAAATCTGTGATCTAAATTCCTTAAATCGGAGCAGTCAGTTGCTCAGATTGTTCACAAAAAGGAGCACTGAGCATGACTTTTGCCCATTGAAAATACCGGTGCACGAAACTGTCCCAATGTAACAATTCACAACTCCCACTGTTTGGAAGGAATGTTCATCAATATTTTGTGATGTTCCTTTATACTTTTCAAAAGGTGTTGTATATGAAGGCCAGAAAGAATATACAGCTGCATTTGGAACGCATACAAGGAAAATTTCCAATTAACATAGATATACTTTTCTCTTTTCAAAACTTGTTGATACTTGTTGAAAGGTGTTATAATAAAAACCTATTTTCCTGCTACCTTTCTTCTTCCCTCCTTCACTGATATCTGATCCTCAGATGATTCTGCTACTATTCCAATAGTAGAAAATTATCTGCAAAGCAGGGATGATCCACAACATCAGGATTGCTCTGGAATCCTAAGAGAAGAACACTATGTATTCAGATATATCAGCATTATTTCAAAATCTGGGCTTTTCTTTTAACCGAAGCTTCTCATCCTCTTGAAGAATAATTTAAGAATAAAGGAGAAGCATTTAGAAAATAAACAGAAGGAATGTAAACCAACTTTTAGAATGCTGTGCTGGATCTGACAAAGGCATGCTTTTCCAAAGAGTGACCAGCTAGATACCGATAGGAAAATCATAAAAGGATAAGATTCTTCCCTAGATGTTGTCTAACAGCAACAAGAACTAATATTCAGAGGCATCCCAATTGTAGCCATTGGCTAAAGCTATCCAGATTGATGGCCTTCACATCTTAATAGATTAGAAATAGAAATAGAAATAGAAATAGAAATAGGAATGGAGTGGAGTGGAGTGGAATGGAATGGAATGGAATAGAATAGAATAGAATAGAATAGAATAGAATAGAATAGGAGCTGGAAGGACCTTGAAGGTCTTCTAGTCCAGCCCCCTGCTGTGGCAGGAGACCCTATGTGATGATGAACTTATGGTATGCATGCCGGAAGTGGCACGCAGAGCCATCTCTGCAGGCACGCGAGCCATCATCCCAGCTCAGTTCCACGGTGCATGTGCGCGCTTCCCGCCAGCCAGCTGATTTTTGGGTATCTGCCATGCATGCGTGGGGGGCGGGGCGCATGTGGGAGGCACATGCGCATGTGCAGGGGGGTGGGGGGAACATGGGGGTTGCATGTGCATTGCATTATGGGTGCAGGCACATGTGTGCGCACACGTACATATTTTTGATATGTGACGACAAAAAGGTTAGCCATCACTGCCCTATACCATTTCAGACAAGTGACTGTACAGTGTCTTCTTAAAAACGTCCAGTGATGAAGTACTCACAATGTCTGAAAGCAACTTCTGTTCCACTGGTTAATTTCCCTCACTGTCAGGAAGTTTCTCCTTTTCCAAGTTGCTTCTCTCTTGGATTAGTTTCCAGTCATTGTTTCTTGTCCTGCCTTCTGGTGCTTTGGAGAATAATTTGGCCCCCTCTTCTTTGTGGCAGCCCCTAAAATATTGGAATAGTGCTATCATGGAACCCCTAATTTTTCTCTGGACTAGCCAGACCCAAATCCTGCAACTGTTCTTCATATGTTTTAGTCTCCAGGTCTTTGATCATCTTAGTTGCTCTTCTCTGGACTGTAAGAAATGAAGAAATGCACCTTCTTCCCTTTCAGTCTTCCACCATTTTACTGGGCAACTTGCACATCCATTTCTTGCATACTTTAAATATTAAATATGTCTCTCTCATGTGCCTCACCTGCTTTTTTTTTAAGCCCAAAAGCCAAAAAACATGTAGTGCAAACTTCCTTTCATGGGAAAATGTTCTAATCCTTAGTCATTCTGGTTCTTTTTGTGCATCCTTACCACTTCTACAATTTCCTTGTTTTGAAGTGCAGTGACCAGAACTGTTTGTAGAATTCTGAACTTTGTCAACCTACCAATTTTTTTTAAAAAATAAACAATTTACAGTGTTGGCAGTTCCTTTTCTAATGGTCTCCAGTGCAGGTTTTGCCTCTCCCACCCACAGTAGGCACAGTTGATCCAGAAACTGAACTATTTACTATGACATCTTCTGAGTGAAATGTAATCAGTTCGGCTGCATTGAGATGTCTATAAACTTAAGGTACCTTCTTTTGTCCCTCGCTAACTCTGAAACCCCTTTCCCCTTTTGAAAGTCAATTCTACTAGCCTTGAAAATTCAGAAATGAGGAGTCTGGTAGTACCTTTTTAGCCTAAAAATGTATTAAAAGGCATAATATCTCTTGAGCTCACTTCACTGGATGCATGACGTAGCTAAAATGATGAAGGATTTAAAATGGGATGAGGTGGGGTAAAAGGAAAGAGAAGGATGGTTTTCCAGATTCAGGTTACATGTGAGACAAGTTTTCATTATTTTATTTACATTTTATTATTTTATTTTATTTTTTTCTGTGGCCACCAATCTCAATCCAATGACTATGGGTGGCTACAGATTATGACTACCTTATCAAAGAGAGCCTTGGTGGCTCAGGCTGTTAATTGCCTGCACTTAAGTTCCAGCTACCTACAACTGCTGTAGGCTCGAATCCCACCAGGCTCAAGGTTGACTCAGCCTTCCATCCTCTCGGGGTAGGTAAATTGAGGACCCAAGATTGTTGGGGGCAATTAGCTGACCTTGTAAAAATGCCGCTTAGTAATAAGCAGGCATATACAATGGAATGAAGGCTATTGCTGAGCACACTGGGTTGTATCCCAAAAATTGTAAGCCGCCCTGAGTCTCCGGAGAAGGGCGGCATATAAATGTAATTTTAAAAAAAAGAGTAGTAAAGGATTGGTAAAAATCCATTGTGTTTTTTGGCAGTTTCTGAGACAGTATGAAACCTTTATATAGATGTAAATCCAGCAATCTGTTGTTTAATTGCAACAGATTAATTACTACTAACAGATTAACTACTACTAACCAACTACTGCATCCAGTTTTGGTCAGCACATTACAAAAAAAGACGTTGAGATTTTGGAAAAAGTGCAAAGAAGAGCAACTAAGATGATTAAAGGCCTGGAGACTAAAACATGAAAAAGAGTTGCAGGATTTGGGTATGGCTGGCCTACAGAAAAGAAGGACGAAGGGTTGGGGGGACATGATAGCAGTCTTCCAGTATTTGAGAGTCTGCCACAAAGAGGAGGGGGTCAACTTAATTCTCAAAGCATGAGAAGGCAGGACAAGAAACAATGGATGGAAACTAATCAAGGAGAGATGCAACGTGGAATTAAGGAGAAACTTCCTAACAGTGAGGACAATTAATCAGTGGAACAGCTTGCCTTCAGATGTTCTGGGTGCTTCATCACAGGAGGCTTTTAAGAAGAGACTGGACAACCACTTGTCTGAAATGGTATAGGGTCTCCTGCTTGAAGAGGGGGCTGGACTACAAAACCTCCAAGGTCCCTTCCAGCTCTATTCTGATTCTGATTCTAATTGTGTTGTTAAAACTTCGTTGTCAAAACTATGCGCTTTCGAAATCTGCCCTGCAGTCCTTGATTAAAAGGCTCTGATATTATTTTGTTCTTATTTGGAGTGTCAAAATTGTGCCCATTGATTCTTTTCTGCAAAGTTTGGCTTGTTTGTCCTGCATAGAATGCTGCGAGGCATCGCTGGCACATGATGGCTTGCATCACTTTAGAAAAAGAGCACCTGAAAGCACCTCTAATCTTGTCTGTGCTGGGGTCTGAGACGTTGCTGTTGATGTAAGTGTGGGGCAACGTAGACATTGGGGGAGTTGTTGTTGCAGGGTCTGGTTCCCACATTAGCATCATTATCCTTTGGTTTCTGGTTGCTTGTGAGAATTTCCTTCAGGTTGTGTGGTTGTGTTTGGGTTTGTTATCAGTGCCTGAGAAAGTATGGTATTATTACTGTGTAGGTGTTGCAGCTCATTAATAATGTTGTGTGGCTTGAATTGTGAGCAATAGTGATGACCAGTGGTAGGCTCTTTTGCTTCTATAATCTGTCTTTTAATAGTTCTCCCTAGAAATCAGTCAGGTATGTATTTCAGTCTCTTGAATGTCAGGTTTAATTCAATCAATTTTGAACTTTGTCATGTGGCCCAGAACAAATATGGCTGTAAGTACAGAGAGTGGCTATAGACAATAGATTTGGTGATGTGTTCTGGCTGGAAGCATATAGTTAGTTAGTTAGTTTACTTTATTGTCATTGCACCTCATACAACACAATTAAATGCCATCTTCAGTGTAATTATACATAAAAAATAAACAAAAACCCACATCCTTCACATTCTATACAATTGAATTGAAAACTCCTGATACTGCATTAATAGCAATAGCAACAGCACTTAGACTTATATACCACTTTATAGCGCTTTACAGCCCTCTCTAAGCGGTTTACAGAGTCAGCATATTGCCCCCAACAATTTGGGTCCTCATTTTACCCACCTCGGAAGGATGGAAGGCTGAGTCAACTTTAAGCCTGGTGGGATTCGATCTGCCAATTTGCAGTAGGAGTAGCTTGCAGTACTGCACTCTAACCATTGCACCATCAAGGCTCTATATTATATATTGTACTATACAGTAAAATTCAATATAGTTATTGCTCTGGGATAGAAGCTATTTTTCAACCTATTTGTCCTTATTTTTATTGTCCAGTACCATCTGCCAGATGGTAATAGTTAAAAAAAGGGGGTGCACAGGATGAAATGGATCTTTGAGAATGTTTTGAACTTTCTTAAAGCTCTTCCAAAGAGGGGAGAGGGCAACCAATGATTATGTATGGTAAGCAGTAGCTTTTGTATATGATAGTGCTTATGTGTGCACCGTGTAGGTTTACAATGATATCAAAGAAGTAAACTTGTTCTGTAGATAGACAGAGTGTGATAGAATGCAGTCCAGATTCACAGGAGGGAGGCAGAGCATTCCAGAGGAGTAAGAGAGAACTCAATTCAGATAGTTTGTGTGAGAGAAAGAGATAAAGACAATTCCTCCCTAATAGTTCCCAAAGTATATGCTTTAGTGGGATATTAGTATGCTTTAGTTCAGCAAGATTCTGTCTATGGATGAGAAACAATAAAGAAATATACTTGGACGAATCACAGCATCTATTCTTGGTTTTTGGACCCTGACATTAAGATGAAAATTGATGGTAGAGTGGAAAAATAACTCGCTGAAATTTGATAAAAGATTCTTTTCTATGGGTGGTTTGGTTAAAATGTAATTAATTATGTCCCACAGACCAGCGTATAGAACAGTATTAGCAAATAAATAACATGTTACAAAACAGAATAATTTCACTTTTCTGTTAATTAAATTAACAGCCAGATCTAAGGATAATGTCTCCTCTTCCTTGAAATTCTATGTAGAGCTACATTTTAGGGGACAGTTAGCTATTTTACACTTATTAAAATAATCTTTTGAAGTCAGTGAAGAAAGAGCGCTTCCTATAAGAAGAAAACTGTGTTCCCAACCTTCATAGTTACCATAATAATTCAATTTCCTTTAATTTCAATATGGCCCAGATCCAAATAATAGGATAAAAAGTATGCAGATCTAAGATAATTCTATTCTTATATATCATGCAAGTGGGGGAAGGTAGTTGTACATTCAGATGGGAATCAGGTTTGTTGAGAGTCTGAACTTGGTAATTCATCTACTATACCTCAACATTTCTTCACCATAAGATCTTTATAGTAGCTTATTAGCAAAGCTAAGGAGTATGAAGAGAAGGACTCTATACTACAGTTGAGCTGTGGTGCTATGTCCATCTGAACATGACATAAACCCCATTCTGAAGGCATTTGGCTAATCATGTATCAAACCATGCGAAGGAAGCTGTTCCATTGTTTGATTGTTCTCACTGTCAGAAAATTTCTCCTTATTTCCAGGTTAAATCGCTCCTTATTCAGTTTTCATCCATTATTCCTTGTCCTTCATTATTTCCTTCAGGTGCTTTGGAAAATACCTTGACCCCTTCCTCTCTGTGGCAGCCCCTCAAATATTGGAACACTGCTATCATGTCTCCCCTGGTCCTTCTCTTCACTAGACTAGTACCTCCCTCGATCTTGATTGTATCCGTCTGTTAATGCAATTTAGGACTGCATTGGCTTTTTGGTTGCTGCTGCACACTGCTGGCTCATATTTAGCTGGTTGTCCACTAAGACTACAAGATCCTTCTCACAGTTACTGCTATTAAGCCTGATTTCACCCAATCTATATGTGTACTTTTGGTTTTTCTTGCCTAAGTGTAGGACTTTACTTTTCTCTACGTTGAATTTCATTTTGTTAGATACGGCCCAGTGTTCAAGTTTGTCAAGATCCATCTGCATATTAAGCCTAACTTCTTGGGTGTTAGCTAGTCCTGCCAGCTTAGTATCATCTGCAAATTTGATAAGTTCCCCTTCTATTCCCTCATCTATGTCATTTATGAAGATATTGAAGAGTACTGGGCCTAAGATAGAACCTTGTAGCACCACACTGCTTACTTCCCTCCATGTAGACTTAGACCGATTAAGTACTTATTGAGTATGGTTTGTCAGCCAGTTGCGAATCCATCTGGCGGTGATGCTATCTATCCCACTTTTTTCTAGCTTACCAAGAAGTAGGTTGTGGTCTACTTTGTCGAATGCCTTGCTGAAGTCTAAGTATATTATGTCCACAGTATTGCGCTGGTCTACTAATTTAGTCACTATGCTGAAAAATGAAATAAGGTTGGTTTGGCATGATCTGTTTTTAACAAACCCGTGCTGACTGCTAGTTATTACTTTACTTGTTTCTAGATGTTGGCAGATCTGTTTTTTTAAATTATCTTCCAGTATCTTACCCTTCCTATTTATTAACGGATCTTATTATTTTTAAAGTTCTAAGGAAGTTTGTCATCTGGGTGGATACCGGGCTACACAGATTTCTGGACATAAAAATATGCTTAAGAAGCACAATCAGAAAAAAAAACCCCATTTGACTGACAGGAGTAGCATTCCTGATGGAGGTCTGTGTAACACACGAGGGTGGGGGGCAGGGAAGGAGAATCTTCCCTCCCAAGAATAAAGAACACATGGACTGAATTAAGCCATGCAGATCTTTGTGTTGCTGGACAAGCTGATTTGGCAATGTCCATTTTCACAGGGTCTGAGAACTTGCAACAAATAAGACACAATTAACAAGAACAAAGACATTTAACATCAAACATCCCTCTGCCTCTGAAAATTAATTGGGGGAAAATAGGCCTCTTAATCAGTTGCAGACTTGCAACTGTAATAGCTAGCGTGACTCCACTTAATTATTATACTGTAGTCTGGAGCAAGAGTGTGGTTCTCAGCTTTGTCCTGTAGGAGGTGAGAGGGCAAAAGAGGAATTGCATTAAGAGGTCACCAGGGGAAGGAAAGAGGAGGCAAGTCAGCATGGCAGTCTGCATGATATAAAGCAACTCAATTAAAAAGAAGGGAAAAAAAGCTTGTCAAAAGGTACAAAATATGTGCATATATCTGAAATCCCTTCAGGGAGTTCAAAGAAATTGTGCAGGGCATTTTTGCCTGAATCATATCTCATAGCAAAAAAACAACAACAACAGACAAAACAGAAATGAAAAATAAAATAAAAACTCTACCCCTGTTTGCTGTTTGCATCAGCATCCTTCCAAAGAGCAAAGGGAGAAAGTCCTTTTAATAATAATAATAATAATAATAATAATAATAATAATAATAATAATAACAACAATAATTTAATCTTTAGTGAGATTCACAGCCTTCTTGCTGCATGTATTATTGTTGTTGTTGTTGTTATTGTTGTTGTTATTATTGTTATTATGCTATAGGACACTTGCTAATATCTGGAATTTCTGAATTTTGGCCTAGCAAAAAGGCAGAGTAAGGAGATGATTAAACTCAAAAATAATAGTCTAAAATTGTTTGGAGCAGGGGTTTCAAACTCGATTTTATTGAGGGCCACATCAGGGTTGTGTTTGACCTCAGGGGCACTGGGGGGCAGGTGTGGCCGGGGTGCATGGCCAGCTCGACATCACTCATGTCAGGGGCACCTGTGGTAGCCAAGTGCTAAGGCAGGACTTCCCTCAGACCCCCCTCACTCTTATTATAATCTTCCTTCCTTCCCTTTCTTTTTCCTTCCCTCTTCATTCTCCTTTCTTCTTCCTTCCCCTCTTTCCTTATTTTTCCTTCCTTGCTCTCTTCCCATCTTCCAATCTTTTCTTTGTCTTTCCTCTTTCTCCTTCCCCTTTCCTGTCCCTTCTTGCATGCTCAAATGCAAAAGGGGAAACATTTCTTCTTTTGTTTTGTTTTTAGTTTGTTTTGCTAGCCTCTGCCAGTGAAAATGGAGCCCAGGTGGGGACACGTGTCCCCTGGGCCCTGTTTTTGGCCGCAACAGCCTCCTGCAGCCCTCTGCCAGTGAAAACAGAGCTCAAGGAGTTGTGTGTGGCCCTCCCAAGCTCCATTTTAACTGCAGAGGCACTGCGTGCTGGTCCTTTGTTGTTTCCAGCGTGGCCCTGCAGGCCAGATAAAAGCACCCCATGGTTCAGATACGGCCCACAGGCCTTGAGTTTGTCACCCCTGGTTTAGATACAAAGTGAAGCTTCGGGTAATGCCTACAAACATCCCAAGAGCTTGCATAGGAATCATGGTCCAGATGGAAGGTAGGGGAGGGCAAATACCAAGGCAGAAGGTTCTTTCAGGCAAGGAGGGACCAAGCAAATTGGCTACAACAGGGGTCCCCAACCTCCTCGTCTTTGGACCGGCATTGATCTGTGGCATGCCAACAAATGGGCTCTGCATGGTTTTGCATCCTGCAGGCAGCACACAAAACCATGCTCCCTCTAGTCTGTGGAAAAACCTCTCTCCATGGAACTGGCTCCTGGTGTATAAAATGTTGGGGCCTGCTAGGCTGCAAAATAGTTGCTCTGTCAAGGGTGACTAGAGCCAGCCAGAGTGCTTTCTAGCTTGCAACCAATCCCAGTAGTCCACGGAACTAGTTTTATGATTAGGCTACATGGTTAGCAGACTGGGACAGGCACCAAATTAGAGAAGGCTTCTGATCCACCATTAGGAACAGCTGAAATGACTTCCTGACACATTTGCAGCCATAAGCTTAGTGATGAGTCTTCCCTTGGTGAAGCTGTCCTATAGTCTAGATTTCATAGAATATGGGTTGAAAATATCAAATAGCAGCTTCAAAATCCAGGATTCAGCTCTGCAGCGTCGTTTAGGTGAAAATTCCTGGGTTGAAAATGTTTGTGCATTTTACTTCTTGTCAACAAAGAGTTCATAATGTTTGCCATTATGTTTGATCTGCTTTCCTTAGCTTGTGCTCAGCAGATGGGCTGGGACTATGAACAAGGGCCAAAAGTCATGCTAAATAAATTGTGAGAGATGGGAACTTCTTCCCTCCATACACACTGCATTGAACTATCATGATTGGTGAATTGTTAAAGGATACTAATAACATCAGCATAAAACCCAGAGCAATCAAGTCTACTGTTCTGAACAAGCCAATGCTGGAATAATATTTGCAAACTTATTTATGCTTACCTCATTCACTACTCCAACTTGAATCTTTGACCAATGATATTTGTCCCCCCTCCCCAATTGTCAATAGACTAAATGTCATTGGACTAGCTGTTGAATTATTCTGGTCAGCTTGTTTCATCCAGGCTTGTAACCACCATGATGATACTTTGGGCTTCCTTTTGAATGCATCATTCAAGTTACAAGTCTATGTAAATTACTTAGCTCCAGAATCATATCCAAGATGAATCGGGAAATGTCATTCATTTTTTGAGGCTGCATTAACATTATTATTAGTTTTGTTTTTCAGTCAAGCACACAGTGTCTCAATGAATTAATACCCTCCAATATTAGACATTCTAGGTTTTTAACAGATTAACAGGTTGGGAGGGAGCTTGTAGGTCATCTAGTCCAACCCCCTGCACAAGCAGGAGACCCTACACCATTTCTGACAAATGGGAGTCCAGGCTCATCTTGAAAGCTTTGAGTGATGAAGCTCCAACAACTTCCGAAGGTAACTTCTATTCCATTGGTTGATTGTTCTCACTGTCAGAAAATTTCTCCTTTTTTCTAGATTGAATCATTCCTTGTTCAGTTTCCATCCATTATTTCTTGTCTGGCCTTCGGATGCCTTGAAAAATAGCTTGACCCCTCCTCTCTGTGGCAGCCCCTCAAATATTGCTGTTCTCAAAGACTGCTATCATGTCTCCCCTGGTCCTTCTCTTTACTAGACTAGACCAATATAAGTTGAAGTTAACCAAAGGAAGGTTGAAGCTTTTCCATCTCTTGGCTTAAAATCAAGTGTGTGTGTGTGTGTGTGTTGAGAAACGGTATATGGACAGCTCTAAAAATACACCATGAATTGTTCCCCCTGTCAGTCCACCCAAGCAAATACTAGCTTCCCTGTAGTATCTATGATAAGAATTGTGTACAGCTTTTAACCCTGAGCAGGCAGATGTGCTAATTCTTCAGGACAGGCTGCACATATAAGTGTGTGTTTATAGAAACAATACGTCTCCCTTAAAGAGAAAATCTGATCATCAAAGAATGAGCAAACAAAGTCCTTGTGTTTTGTTTGGTCTTTTACTAGTCAAAGATGGCTGTCCTTTAATAAGCCCTGGAGCCAGTACTCAGTAGGACAAGACTTTTATAGGCCAGAGACACCCACGTCAGCTTTCCTTTTCACTGACCTGTGTGCAGCTGAACTGAATTTTCTTTCTAAAGCAAATGATGATTTGCCAGTGCAGATTAAAGAAGAAAAGCAAGGGCAGGGGGGAGGAGGGTATAAATGTGACATTTCTAGACCACCATTTTGCATGCAACTGGCAGCTTAGGAATGTTACACAAGAGTTGAAGTTTAAAACAACTCTCATTGTTCCATAAGAGAACTAAAACAGATGGAGTTTTGCTCTGACCTTCTGATCTATGAAACCCCGCTGACCCATATTTTCATTTGATGAGAAGTTTACTTTTGGATTCGGGTTACAATTGGGGATGAAACAACGGGGTTATAATTAGATCTTGGACAAAACTAGAGGGAACTTGGAGACATTTCCCCCCCACCAAAAAAAAGACATCTGGCCAAAATATGGACGCCTATTAAATTATAATCTGGTCAGATCAAGCTTTTACACACTGGTCCTATTCCAAATTAAGGTTCACTTAAGACCCAATTACATCAGTGGTATTAAATAAAGAAATGGGAGGGGATGTCATTTAGACATTAAGTGTGGCGTTTAGTCTGGAAAAAGCAGAATCTGCTTACTGTAGATAGAAAGTCTTTCCTAGTTTTGTGTGTCTTTGCGTCAACCATAACTTTTGACAACTGCTCAAACAAGTCTGTAGTTTTCTTGGCAAAATCTTAGAAGTGATTTGCCACTGCCTTCTTTATCCTAATGCTAAATGGAGAAAGATAGTCCAAAATTACCCAGCTGGCTTTGTTCCTAAGGCAGGCCTAGATTTCAGAGTTCCCTGGTTTCTAGTCAGGTGCCTTTAACCACTACACCAACTAGCCCTCCTTCTAACTTTGATTTTGTGGAAAATGGTTGGAACTTGGTGCTTCTTTCCCATCTTGCTCGTGACTGATAGCTCAGCATCCTCTTTACGGAGACAATAGTCAGGAGTCCTTTCTGATTCCACTTCCAATCTGAGTATCTTTGCTTTTTGAACGTCTTGTTATCATCAGGGTTACATTTTTTTTACCTCAGCGCTGGAATCTTATAAACTTCAGGACTGCTGTGGTTTTTCACTTCAGTTAACTTTCAGTCAAATGTATATTGGCACTAAAAAAACCACAGGAGAAGGAAACAAATGACATCTTGATTCTATTTCCTCAGCGCAGTAACTGTGAAAGGTTAGCAAAATGTCTGTCAGTTGTACTTCCTGATTATAGAGTTTTTATGCCACAAGAGACTCAGTTCTATGGACTCTCAGCAATCTTACTACAAATAACATCACACCCTCATCCTGACACCTATTGTGCTCCATGTTCAGGGGTCAGGAGAGCATTTTAACTAGTATCCCACATAGTACTTCCTTTTCTACCAAATGAAAGTATGTATTGAAATCTTGTAAGATTTTGGGGTAGGAATATATTTTAGAAGGTTAAAAAAAGTAAAGTAAGGATTGGGGGAAAAAAACTCAAGATAAATTTTGAAGGTTAGTATGTAGAGCAGGATGGTCTAGGTTAGGTTATTTCAATGACTTATAACCAGAAGAAAACACTTGTCACCCTTCTGAGAATCAGACATGAAATGCAGAAATAGCAATATTGATTATATTAATCACATTTTTATAGTCAACCATCTCACTAAAAGCAGTGTTGTCTAGAAGGTACAATGCAGATCCACACTGTTCCTCAAATAAAAGTTTTTTGGGTTTTGCTGCTTTTTTTGAGCTAGAAAACAGAAAGTTGCAATTAGACCTGTGAAATACTTTTCTGGTTGAGGCTTCCAAATTAATGGAAAAAGTCACTTAAGGCAGGATTGCCTAAGCTGTAGGCATAACAACAACCAGGACCATCTGTGACATAATTTCTGTCATTTGCTATTTAGAAAGACACTTCTACTGTGTCAGTGTCTGGTATTTAGGTGAGAAATTACCAACTAATTCCACATCTGTAGGCTAGATGGGGAAGTTGAAATAAAGGTAGTGGCAGGCTACTTCAACACTGCTGCCAAGATAACTCCATGGAAGTGACTGTGAAGTCAAAGGGAGTCATACAAATCATTCAAACAAAAGCTATTTAGTGGCATTAGCTCAACCAACTTAAGGTCACATTCATCATTTGATGTTTCTTGTGTTCCTGATTTTATACTGTATTGGTCATAGTATCAGAGACCCTTCCCTCCCTAAACAGAGAGACAGAATCACATTAATTATAATATAGAATAACAGAGTTGGAAGGGACCTTGGAGGTCTTCTAGTCCAACCTCCTGCTTAGACAGGATACCTTACATCACTTCAGACAAATGGTTATCCAATCTCTTCTTAAAAACTTCCAGTGTTGGAGCACCCAAAATTTCTGGAGGCAAGTTGTTCCACTGATTAATTGTTCTAACTGTCAGGAAATTTCTCCTTAGTTCTAAGTTGCTTCTCTCCTTGATTAGTTTCCACTCATTGCTTCTTGTTCTGCCTTCAGGTGCTTTGGAGAATAGCTTGACTCCCTCTTCTTTGTGGCAGCCCCTGAGATATTGGAACACTGCTATCATGTCACCCCTCATCCTCCTTTTCATCAACCTAGACATACTCAATTCCAGCAACTGTTCTTTAGATGTTTTAGCCTCCAGTCCCCTAATCATCTTTGTTGCTCTTCTCTGAATTCTTTCTAGAGTCTCAACATCTTTTTTACATCATGGTACCAAAACTGGATGCAGTATTCCAAGTGTGGCCTTACCAAGGCATTATAAAGTGGTAATCTATTCCTCTGTGACTTAGGGCAGGGGAAGCAATTAATTTTATCCAAGGGACCACATTTGAAATGGGGACATTGTGAAGAGCTGAACCAATAGGACTATAAAGGTACATAGGCATGCACACATGCAAAGTCACCTTCAAAATAAAAGCAATGTAATTATATTGTGTGCATGGCATACACTTATTTACATTTGATTTCTAATTTCCGATTGACCAAACATGAGCTCCACAGGGACAGCCAAAGGGATGGACATGGTCTGAGGGTTGTAAAATGCCCAGGTCTGATCTTAAGCAAAAAAAGCATTAGTAGTTTCTGCTAGTTTAACTGTGATTGACTGCCCTTTGGCAGCTAATAATGGGACCAGTCTACTGGGCTCCTGCTTTGGCCTTTTTGGCAGCTGTAGCACATTGCCGGCTGATACTTAAGTTTACCAGGACTCCTAGACCTCTCTCACAGTAACTGCTATTGAGCCACCTATTCCATAGCTGGCTATTGGTTTTTTCCCCCTAAGTATAAAATCTTACTTATTTCACCACTGAATTGCATGTTGTACGATAAGACCCAGTGTTCAACTTTGTCGAGATCCTTCTGGATCTTGAGCCCATCTTCTAAAGTGTTGGCTATTCCCCCCCAGCTTGGTGTTGCCTGCAAATGTATAGTGATAAAGTTTGTTCTTTCCAAAATGGCCACTTTGAGATTTGTAATGGGAGGTTTTAATGTTCTGATACTACTGTGCTCTTGTACTACGTTGTTCAGGCTTGAGGTCAACCTGATGTCCATCAGGTCTTTTGTGCAAAGTTTGACTAGTTTGTCCCATGTAGAACCAGAGGGACATGGCTGGCAGATTAAGGATCTATATGAGGAACATGCAAAGGGCCTCTAACTATGAATAACTGTAAATAAATATCTGAATATGTGCAGTTACACAGCTAATTTCAGTGGATACCACCATGAATGTCAGGGATCAGAGGCTGTTCCTGCTGTCCTCATTTGCTAGGGGCGAGGGGCACAAGAAAAGTGTTGCTAAAATAAATAAATGTGAAAGAATGTAGATGTAGATGCTCTCCATAACTGAATGGCCTGTTCCTTCAACCAAATATATATATATATATGGAAAGAAAAGATATTACAGCAATCAGCCTTGACTTCCAATAGCCCTGGAACCCCTATGCTGAATCAGGTGACCTGCCTGGTTGTTTACAGCTATCCCATCATCATCATCTCTCTGAAGGATAGTCCCATGTTCCTGGGCTGTACAACTCCAGACACTTCCAAGGTTCAATTTAGCTGCATCACTGCCTGGAAGTCAGTGGTGGGATTCAAATTTACTACCAGTTCTGTGGGCGTGGCTTGGTGGGCGTGGCTTGGTGGGCGTGGCTTGGTGGGCGTGGCAGGGGAAGGATACTGTAAAATCTCCATTCCCTCCCCACTCCAGGGGGAAGGTTACTGCAAAATCCCATTCCCTCCCCACCCCACTAAACTGTTTTCCAGCTCCATTCTCCTGTGCAGGGCAACAAAAGAAGACCCAGCCAATCAGCTGGGACTTGGGAGGCAGGGCCAGTCAGAGGTGGTATTTGCCGGTTGTCCAAACTACACACATTTTCTGCTACTGGTTCTGTGGCAGTGCTGGTGGCACTAGGAATACCATGCTTGGGATGCAAACATCCAGATGGCCATTGGGTGGAAGAAAACACAAAAAGTCCTCTCTTGGTTGCCATCTAGTGGTTGACTGGAATGTTGATGTCAGATATGGTAGACCTGGTTTAGAGACTTGCTTGATGGAATCCCAATCTGGAAATAATCTGTAGACAAGATGGTTTCCACCTTTTCCGTAACTGACAGGGCATGGAATGCCTCAGACATAACAAAGAAAGACTGTGGAAAACCACAAACAATACATATGAAGATTAGTTCCTGTTTATCAGTCTTTTATTTATACAGCGTCTTTTGATGGTTAGATAACTGAGAATCTCAAATGTTAAGCATTTCCACCCCCTTTTTGCCCCTTACTTTAGTCTTTCCATGTTTGAGATCTGAGAAACAATTTGTGTTAGACAAAAGACACAAAGAGAGAAGGTGTTTATGACAACTTGTGCTCTTTTAGAAACAGAGAGCACATTTTTGTTCCAGAAAATATAGAAGAACTGCATATCCATGAGTAAAAAATAGAGAATAAAATAAAGATTAGAACAATGGTAAAAAGTTTCCAATTGTAACTTTACCATTTTGTTCTTCTGCTTACATAACTCATCAGATTTATAGTCAATCTATACTTAATGATATTTTTTAATACATAGAATCTCCTTGTGTCTGTTCCTTAGTTCATCTTTGGAATTAAGTAGCATATATTTGGATCGATGGCTAGATGATAAATAATAGATAGATGATAGATATAGATAGATAGATAGATAGAAAATAGATAGATAGAAAATAGATAGATAGATAGAAAATAGACAGACAACTGAACAGACAGATACAGACAGACAGACAGACAGACAGACAGACAGACAGACAGACAGACAGACAGTGTTTTCTAGGTATATGTGAAGTATTTTGGGAATCTCAACAATGTTTTTTTCTTTGTCTAGAACACATCGATCTGGAATGGTCAAAGCAAGTATGGAATATTCTGGAATTCCCTGGAGTATTTTTAGTACCCTAACATTATGACTAAGCCCAGCCTATATGAGAATTGTTACATTGCACTTGATTTAATTGTGCAAAAGCATTGTCAGGTTGGGCAAATTAATGATTAGGATTGCATTAATACTGGGAATTCTCAGGACCATGCTATCCCTCCTGAACAAAATCTCTCCATTACATAGTTGTTTGCCATGGATAAGGGGATCTTACTGGTTCAGGAAACTGGTGTGAATTCTGATATTGGTAAAGAACAGGTGGATTGTCCCACCTTCTCTTTAATATAACAGTGTTGATGGCTTCTCCAGGTTTTTTTTTTATCAACATCTTTCACCAAACATCGTCTGAGGCTGGGGAGCAGGTGTGTTTAGCAATCTGTCCAAAGTTATTCCAGACTTTGCACGTGAACCAACTTTCATCTGTCAGTTTATTAGTTTATCATTCCATAGAACTGGTCAGTGGGAACAGAGCAGGGGTGGGATTCAAAAATCCCAGCAACCAGTTCTCTGACCAGTTGCTGGGTGGGCGTGGCCATAGTGGGTGTGGCCTACTGGAACTTCCTGTTTTCAGCTTCCAGGGGGCTTCCAGAGGCTGGGGAGACCGTTTTTGCCTTCCCAAGGGTCCAGAGGCTTCCCCTGGGCCTCTGGGAGGATGAAAACAGCCTCTCCCGGGCTCTGGAGGCCCTCCGAAAGCCAGAAACAGGCCCATTTCTGGACTTCCAGAAGGCCCATTTTTCCTCTCCCAGAGCCTCTGCGCAGACCCTGCACTTACCTCCATCAGAAATGGGCCATGTGGACTCCTGGGAGGGGTGGAGTGGGCGGGGCAGGGCAGGGCCAGCCGGTTGGTTGAAATAACGGTTTGGTGAACCAGATGTAACTTTAACATCCGGTTTGCCTGAACTGGTCCGAACCGGTCCGAACTGGTAGAATCCCACCACTGGATCAGAGCCTGGGTGGGTAAGGAGTCAGCTCCTCACCATTTCTTCCAGCCTGGAGATCACTGTGGAGCGTCCCACGCAAACATCTGTTAGGGAAGTGTGAAAAAAACTGACAGGTATCGTGTGTGCGTGTGTGTGTCATGAAGCATGGAATTTGCACTGTTTTTAAAGACAGGCATAAGGCTCTTTTGAAAGAGGGTTGCATCTGTGTTCAGGCTGTTTCTGGAGATGAATTTATCTTTTTTGTCAGGAGTGCTGCTGCCTGAATAACAGATGACATCTGGGGGTACAGTACGGAGCCTATCAGTTTTTGAAGCAGGCCGTTTTAAATATGTATGTAGACATTTCCTGTGTGTGAAGTGGTTTTCAGACAGATAAAGATCCATGTAAACAGTTGATTGCAAGCTTCTCCATTATGAGTAAAGAAAAAGAAAAAGCAACTCTTCTTGCTGCATCATAAGAAGACATTTAGAAAGAAAGGTTTAAACCTCAAATGTTTGTGGAGATTCTCAGTCATTCAGGTCATGGTTGTCCCAAAGGTGCTTTTTTTCAAAAGGCAACTGGACTTTCTTGTTTTTTCCATGAAGACATTTTGCTTGACATCCCAGAAGCTTCTTCGGTTCTGATTGAATGGTGGAGAATGGAAGAATCAGAATTGAAGAAGCTTCTTGGATGAGAAGCGAAATATCTTCAAGGAAAAACAAAGAAAAGTTGCCTTTTGAAAAAAAGCACCTTTGGGATGATGTTCACCTCAAAGTGAGGTGAGAACTAAGGAAATTTTAACTCTAAATTAAGAAATAGGTCAGTTGCCAAAACTTTTATAACCCTATGGACAATTTGATTGTATGAGTTTGTGTTTCCAAATGTGTGATGGACTTCTAGGGATGAAGGTGTGCGTTTTGTAAATGTGGGCACCTGATCTCCACTCTGGCAGCTTGGGACCTTGAAAAAATGCCCATGCATCTGTGTCTTATGGTATCAGTTTTCAAAATTTTCAGATAACAAGTTCCGACCAGAAACATGTTCATTTAAAAAAAATCCTGATATATGCACCTAACCAAGAGGTTGTGTGGCAACGCAGAAGATCTTAACGTTTAGTGATATATTTTGACTTCTCCTTCATATTAAGAAAAGTATAAAGTTTGAACTCATTCTGAGCTAACCTGCTTGTTTTTAATTCCTTTTTACTGAATAAAGGATCTCCCTCCCTCCTGTCTCTCGTGTGTATTTGTGTGCATGAAATCTTCACATAGCTGCACAGGTTTTCTTATTCGTGAAAGTCTGAGACTTTATTTACTGGTTGCCATATGCTAAATAAGTACATTTATTTACTGGTGTGTTCATTGTCTCTGCATCGAAAAGAGCCAATTGCTTGAGAACCTGGTAACTTCCCCTGACACTTAGCAGCTTTAGTGGGAGAAAATTGGTTATATCTAAATGTATATTCTGCCCATTTTCTTAGTCTTCTTTTTGGCAGCAGCCAAAAAAGCTAATGCAATCCTAACTTGCATTACAGAGGTATACAGTCGAGATCAAGTGAGGTACTAATATCACTCTATAAAGCCTTAGTAAGACCACACCTAGAGTACTGCATTCAGTTTTGGTCACCAAATTATAAAAAAGATGTTGAGACTCTAGAAAAAGTACAGAGAAGAGCAACCAGTATGATTAGGGGACTGGAGACTAAAACATATGAAGAATGGTTACAGGAACTGGGCATGGCTAGTCTAGTGAAGAGAAGGACCAGGGGAGACATGATAGCAGTGTTACAATATTTGAGGGGCTGCCACAGAGAGGAGGGGGTTAAGCTATTTTCCAAAGCACCTGTAGGCCAGACAAGGAATAATGATGGAAACTGAACAAGGAGAGATTTAACCTGGAAATAAGGAGACACTTTCTGACAGTGAGAACAATCAACCAATGGAACAGCTTGCCCTTGGAGGTGGTAGGAGCACCATCACTTGAGACTTTCAAGAAGAGACTGGACTGCCATTTGTCAGAAATGGTGTAGGGTCTCCCGCTTGGGTGGAGGGTTGGACTAGATGACCTATAAGTCTGTTCCAACTCTGATTATCTGTTATCTGTTAGTCTTTAAGAGGAGACTAATGGAAGCCTATCAAGTTCAAGCACATGCAACATTGCTATCGTGAAGCTGCATTGCTTACCAGTTTGCTTCTGGTTACAATTCAAGGTGTTGGTTGTTACCTTTAAAGCCCTAAATGGCATGGATCCAGGATATCTGAAAAGCTATGTTTCCTCTATGGGATAAGCCTGCCTCGCTTGTGCCAGCAGAAGAGGCCTGCTATTGATCTATCTAGTAAGGAATTAAAGCATGGGATTAAGAGAATAACCGTTTCCATTTTGGTCCCATCCTTGTAGAACATTCTACCACCAAAGGTGAGTCCTGCCCTTCTCTTATGTCTTTCTGGAAATAAATGTTCTACAGCAGGGGTGTTAAAGTCAAGGCCCACAGGCCAGATCTGGTCCAAGGGGTGTTTAGATCTTCCCCATGGGGCTGGCCTGGAAACACCGAAGGACTGGTCCATGGTGCTTCTGTCAGTGAGAACGGAGCTTGGGAGGGCCATACATGACCCTCCCAGGCTCCATTTTTGGCTGTGATGGCCTCCTGCAGTCCTCTGCCAATGAAAGTGGAGCTTGCCCACACCCACCTTGGCCATTCCCATCCTGGCCCCACAAGGTCAAACACAACCCTGATGCGGCCCTCAATGAAGTTGAGTTTGACACTCCTGTTCTACAGGGATGGGACCACAATGGAAAAGGCTATTCTCTTAACCCAACATGCTTTAATCAAAAGGTATCAAAACTTTTGCCAGTTGGCCTAGGGCCCTGAGAGAGTCACTCACCACTGGAGGTGGCTGATGAGGTAAGAAGATCTCATCCCATCCCGTCTATCTCTTAGCTCTTTTTTGGTTTGATTTTTTATACAGTTTTTAATACTATTTTAATCTGCGTCCTGTTAACGCAGCCACATGGTTGATTCATCAACCATACACCAGTCCCAAGTCCTGATAAATGGGAAGCAGTGGTGAACTACCCTGTAAAAAAAATATCACCAGAACACTTTCTGGCAATAACTCAACCTGACTCAGATATGGATGTCAACAGCAGACCTTCCAAGCTGGATGGTAACTTTCAAGCTACTGGAGAAGAGCAAAGGATTTCAGGGATTTTATGACGTTGGAGGAAAACTTTCAGGAAGCCCAACAATTGACAGTGCCCATGAGAAAAGAGACTGCCTACGTTGTACAAAGTTATATCAAAATGAACATGGAATGTTAAAATGTTAAAATGTATTTTAACTCCTTAACTAGTTTTTACTTGTTTTATAACTACAGGTAGTCCTCGACTTATTAATGGTTCATTTTGTGACTGTTCAAAGTTACAGCAGCACTAAAAAAAGTGACTTATGATGATATTTCACACTTACAACTATTGTGGCACTCCCAAGGTCACATGATCAAAATTCAGACACTTGGCAACTGGCTTCTATTTATGAGGGTTGCACTGTCCCAGAGTCATGTGATCCCCTTTTGGGAACTTCTAACAAACAAAGTCAATGGGCAAGCCAGATTCCCCTAACAACTGTGTTACTAATTTAACTCCTGCATTGATTCACTTAACAACTGTGGCAAGGATGGTCATGAGATGGGGCAAAACTCACTCAATAAATGTTTCGCTTAGCAATGGAAATTTTGGGCTCACTCGTGGTCGTTAGTCAAAGATTACCTGTAATAAGCCCCCCAGAATCACCTTGTAGGGGAGATGGGTAGCATAACAAACAAACAAACAAATAAATAAATTCTCATGGAATTCTGAGGTTCTGCAAAAAGTTTGAAAAGTTTGGGCATGTACAATTTTAGGAAGTAATGCACTGTGTTAAAACTGTGCAATATCATCTGATCTAACTTCATCATGAACATGAAAAAAGTACATCCAATTTATTATCTTTTTTCAAACTCATCATCAGTCATAATCATACATTTTCTTTTTGGCTGGAAAGATAGATATTGTTCTTTGTACAAGATGATTAAGATGGATCGTTCTTTCCTTTTTTTAATAAAAGAAATGTCATTGAGCCAATATTTAGAGGCATTGCAAAAAAGCAAGTTTTAAACTTAAAGATCCATTTATAGGCACATTTCTGGTTCATGTACATCTGTAAGCCTTCAATTCATTGGATTGAAGGACAGCTGTGGAATTAAATCCAGTCAAACGTTTCTATCTGGGAGGGGGAAATTGTGTCTTGAGGGCATGGCTCATCTTTATTATTTCCCAAGTTCAGTTTGAAAGAAAGTAGAATAAGTTAAAAGAGCATTCTTCAAAGATTTAAGAGTGAAAGGGTAATTTAATGCTTACAAGGTACCGGATAGTACATTTAATTAAATTGTACTTTACCAGCTTCAGAAGGCTTGTGGCAAGCAGCGTACCCTGCATATTTTTAATTGGCAGAATTTAAACTAAAGTTTGACTGAATTGCCAAGACTTCTCAAAATGGATTGTTTTGTTTTATTATATTTCGGGGTTGAGATGAAATCACTTGGAAGGGGTGGGACTGGGAAATTACCAGCAAAGCAAGACTGTATTTCTTCTATTTATTTTTTATTTCTATTAAAATGTAGAGTACACCTTACTGGTGCTTATGTACCCCCAGCTCAGAAATGTATGAATTTGATCTGTTATTTATTTTATTTAGCATATATTATATCATATATGGACTAGCGATATATATATACCTGATCTGCATAGGGATGCATGTGAAAAGGGTTATTCTCACCATTCAACTGTTCATCTTTCCTTGAATGTACTATTTGAACATTACCTGGAATAACTGAGAACAAGCATAACTTAAGACAGGCATGCAGAATTATTCATTAATTTATTAATCAGACCTCCCCATCTCACTGAAAGAGACTCTGGGCAGCACACTACAATCAGATGAGATAAAAAATAAACAGCAAACTGAAAGTGCATTATATAAATATAAAATATATTATAAAATATGAAAGTTCTTTAAATTCAATCCTGGGCAAGGCTAGAAAAAATGCTGTAGAGCCACTGACAGCCAGTATCAACAAACCCAGAATAGAATAGAATAACAGAGTTGGAAGGGACCTTGGAGGTCTTCTAGTCCAACCCCCTGCTCAGGCAGGAACCCCTAAACCATTTCAGACAAATGGTTACCCAATTTCTTCTTAAAAAACTTCCAGTGTTGGAGCATTCACAACTTCTGGAGGCAAGTTGTTCCACTAATCAATTATTCTAATTGTCAAGAAATTTCTCCTTAGTTCTAGGTTGCTTCTCTCCTTGATTAGTTTCCCTCCATTGCTTCTTGTCCTGCCTTCAGGTGCTTTGGAGAATAGATTGACTCCCTCTTCTTTGTGGCTGCCCCTGAGATATTGGAACACTGCTATCATGTCAGCTCTAGTCTTTCTTTTCATGAGACTAGACATACCCAATTCCAATTCATATTACATACAACCACTTTTCTAAATGAATGAACGGACCCTTTCTTACAGTCTAGTCTTAACTATTTCCCAATAATTACCCAAATAAGTCATATTAATTAAGATCCTGGGGGGCTATATGTATTTATCCTCATTCTTGATAATTAGTGATACCCCTATGGTTTCATCATTTCTTAAAGCTGGTGGATTTTACCAACTATTTGGGTGCATCTAATCTAAACATTGTATATGGAGATTCTCACTCATCCAGGTCATAGCTGTCTGAAAGTGCATTTTCAAAAGGCAACTGAACTTTGTTTTTTCCTTGAAGACATTTCACTTCTTATCCAAGAAGCTTCTTTAGTTCTGACTGGATAATGAAGAATGTAAAATCAGAACTGAAGAAGCTTCTTGGATCAGAAGCGAAACGTCTTCAAGAAAAAAACCCAAAGAAAATCCAGTTGCCTTTTGAAAAAGCACTTTGGGACAACCTAAACACTCCACCATTCAGTTCTACTGGTTAATTTTTCTTCTTCTTTTTTAGTACACTCCAGGGACCTTGCAGATTTTGAAATCTCCTGTTCTTTCATAATGATCGGTACTGCTCAGTGGGATGAGGCATTAAAGAAAATGGAGAGTCTCCAGTTATAATGTATGCTATTTTGGTGATTAGATTTCTGATTTAATTGCACAAGCCATTTTTATAGTAGCAAGAAACTTGCAGTGTTTTCTTAAACTTTTTTTTTCTTTTTACCATAATAATTTAGATAAGACGCCAGAGGGGAAGGCCAGGGCCAATTGTCTCATTGCGTGCCAAAGTCTCAAGCTACCAGTTACACTTGTCAATCTCCAGTTTAAGTATTTAGCAGTTATAAAGAACTCATTAAAAGAGCAAATATTTATTTGAAGTACCCTGAGCAGATGAAAGATTGACTTCATGGCACCTTGAACAAAAGCAACTCATTGTGGGTGCAACCTAGCAAAAATGCTGCTCTTGAGGAGATTGGTGTGTGTTTGGAAAGATCACAACATGAGGTTGAAATACAAGGGTGACCTCAGGTATCTAGAGCAAAACTACATTCCCAATATCCAGTGCCTAAAGGTCTCTCAGTCTTTAACTCTTACGAAAGGATTTTGCTCTTGCACAGCATACTTCAAGCAAATAATTCTTAAACTAAAATAGAGCACAATTATACATTAGGCGTGCATAACCTTTTCCTGCCCAGTTTATGGGTTGCACATAGTTTTTGAGAAATGCTCAAGCCCACAGAAGAGCATAACCTGACAAAGAGGTAAATGGAGGCAGGATAGAAGATCATTTTGATTTAAATTCATTGAATATTATCAAAACAAAATCAATTCCATAGAGCGCAGATAATAATCCCAGTATATGCTAAGCAACTTATCCTTTCTGTTATGCACAAAATTGCAATTTGGTGGCAATTGTTAGAGAGATTTCAGGGGCTGTAATTCAGAGAGAACAGAGATACTGAAGGATAATAGTAGCCCAAAACAATTGTCAGACAGAGACAATATTTGATAAGATCCATAAGAGTGTAATGGATAAAAAATTAATTGCTCCCCACAATTCTCTGTTATATCTAAATCCAACCTAGGTATGTCTCTTTTGCAATTGGGAAGAAGTCCAACTCATTTCCCAAGGCAGTTAGCTTTCATATTGTGTCAAAGACCTCATTAAATTTGACATGCTGCTTACTGAAAGAATCTCCCCTGTTCTTTTATCAAACTTTTTTTTAAAAAAAAAATAAATCACTTATCTTTTTGTCTTTCAAAAAACTGTATTGAAGCTAGTTACAAAATATTCAGATGGATGAGATGCAACTTTACATATGAAATGAAAGGTGACCAAGCAGAAATGTATGATCTATCTTCTCTTCCTCCTCCTCCCCTCCTCCTCCTCTCCATTTTATGATTTTTTTGTATCATCATGGTCATTATCGTGATTAACCAAAGAAAGTGATGGAAACATTGCAAGGAGTACTAGGACCAGAAAAAATTAAAAAGTTGCTTTAAACCATTTTCAAAAGAAGGTTCTTTCTCTTCTTCTTTTCTCATGCAGTTAATCAAGCCATTCAAAGTGATTTCAGATTTGCAAGATGAATATCAGCCATCTAGGAAACCAGGCAGAAAACACAGCTAGATGAGCTAAATCTACCTAATTGTAAGGCTACACGAACAGAATTTTCTCCTTTCTATTCTGCCTGGTCCATAGGGCAGGTCCTTTCTAAGTTTCTTTCTCTGACCATTCAGCCACTGGGGGCTCTTGCCTCTTTTGTCTGGTTGTTTCCTAGTTAGCATCTCTTCCCTTATTATCCCCACATTACAGCAGCTTATACAGGGGTGGGCTTCAAAAACTTTAGCAATGGGTTCTCTGCCCGGTTGCTGGATGGGCGTGGCCACAGTGGGTGTGGCCTACTTGGCCTCCTACACCATGATGGGGGTGGGGCGTTTTTGCCCCTCCCGGGCTCTGGAGGCTTTCCTCGAGCCTCCAGGAGGGTGAAAATTGTAACTGCATTTTTTGGTTTGTCTGTCAAGCTCTTCTAAGCTCATATTATAGCAAGCAGGTGTCTGTTAGCCAGCACTGTATTATCTTGTCTCCATAGTAATGAGATAGGAAAGTCTTGTGATGTTTTGATTCAGTGCGCATGTGTACAAAGTTTATACTTCACTTCCTGTAACTTCCTGTATTTTTTCCTTTGTTCTTTTTCTATATGCCTTGGTGGAGATTAGGTTGCAAAAAATGTAGCTCCGTGTAGGTTTCTTTATTTTATAAATAAAAATGTTTTTAGATTACTTTCTGGGTCTCATTTTTATCAACATTGACAGCAAAGAAAAACACGGTCTATCACCTCTATTTAACAGGGATGTTTTGGAAGAATTTTTACTCCCTGACAAAAGGTTTTTTCCAGGCCTCTGAAAATGGTAACAGAGAAAGGCTTGACAAAAATGGCCTCCCTGGCTTCCAGAGGCTCTCTGGAAGCTGGAAATGGGCCCATTTCCAGCCTTCCTGAACTTCTGAGAGGCCCGTTTTTGTCCTTCCCCGAGCCTCCATGCATACCCTGCACTTGCCTGCATCCAAAACAGGCTGTGTGGGGACTCCTGGGGGGGGGAACAGCCAGGAGTGAGATTTGGGGGTTTTCCAAAATGCACAGAATCTTAGCTGGGGGCTCTCCTGAACCCCTGCAAACCCCCAGCAGCCCATCCCTGAACTTATATAGCAAACAAAAGCTATTCCAGGGACAGGATATGAAAAGGTGAGGATCCAAAAATATTCCCTGTAGAAAATAGTCCTAATATAATTTGCTGCCCAAACAAAACAGAAGATGAACACAACAACAAAGAATTTGTTTCTTTTTGGAAACCAACCTGATTTCACATAGATTTTAAATTGCTGGCTATTATTCTTACAGTGAAGACACAAACCCAATCCTGGTGACAGCTCATTGAATTTCCATAGCTACAGAAGTCTGGTCAGTGAATGTCTTTGAAGAGCGAAAGAAGTAGCCAGTTTCAACTTGAAAGGGAGAAGCTTCCAAACTGAAATCTAAATATTCGGCTACATTAATGAAGCTCAGAACACTTTCTGTATAGGAGATGCTATATATGAGTTAAAAATCCTGGAGCATTTCCATTTATGATAATTATTTATTGCCTATTTGTATCTTATTAGCTGCCTCATAACAAATTTCCTCGGTGATATACTGAGTAGAAAATCAGACAAACAAGAACCATAGTATAAAAAGCAATAAAACAATGCTACTTTAAAATAATAATAAAAAAGACTGGAGACCATGCTATATATTTTGATTTTTTTTTAAAAAAATATTTTTTTGTTTATCAAATATCGTGATCCCTTTTTGCAGATGTCATTTTTGTCCTCCTATGTGGATTACATTTAACTATTTAATTTTGTTATATTTCTTGTTTAAAATGTTTAATTAAAAAAAACCACTTTCATTAACCTGAGTCAGTCCACATGTGCTAGAATAGCATAGAGTAGAAGAGAATAGAATAGAGTAGAATATAGAATAGAATAGAATAGAATAGAATAGAATAGAATAGAATAGAATAACAGAGTTGGAAGGAACCCTAGCATAAGAAAAAGATTTTGGTTATGGCAAGATATTAATTGAATACCAGAAGTCAAACAAGACATTTGTTAGATTTGCATGAAGAGTCAGATGCGAGTGCTTCAGTGAAGAGTTTATTAGTGACTACAGCTTATAGCAGACCCGATTTGGCTGGGCTGCGGCTGCTACTTATAGCCAGCAGCCACAGTTGCCAGCCAATCAGAGTGCACGGTTTTTCCCGCAATTTTTAAACCAATCATATTTGACATTTTACAAGAACAGTTCAAACTAAACCAATGACATTCAAACCTGCATACATAACAACATTAAAGGCAGGATCAAGGACAAAGTATGTTTTTCAGCCTTTGTATATCAAGGTATGCATCAGGCTTTGTCAGAAAATAGAACTTTCTGGTGTTGCTATGCAGTTTACAACTTGTATGGATTTGAGGTGAGATCAAATCCACCAATGACAGGGTGACTCCACACACCCTGTCCTGACATCACAAGCCACGCCCCTTAGTATATAAGGGGCAGCTCACAGGCTTGTACCTCAGGTGAAACCTCGGGAGAATGTTTCCTCTAAACATTAGTCAATCATAGGATTGATTAAAAATATTTCAACAGGTTTGGTTTGCCAGATCCCTTCTATAAAAATATAGATAACAATAGCAATAGCACTTAGACATATATAGTGCCTCATGGTGCTTTAAAGCCCCCTCTAAGTGGTTTACAGAGTCAGCTATTGCCCCCAACAATCTGGGTCCTTATTTTACTGACCTCGGAAGGATGGAAGGCTGAGTCAACCTGGAGCTAGTGAGAACTGAACTGCTGGCAGCCAGCAGAATTAGCATGCAATGCTACATTCTAACCACTGCACTGCCATGGCTCTTTTCACCTCTTGTCCCCGTTATATCCCTAAGGAAAATGAACCCTGTTGAGAATGCATATATTGTTTTGTCCTGTGCTGCTAATCTCTTGTTCCACAGAGATGGGAATTCCCTTTTTTCAATGAGCAATGAAAGAAAGAGAGCTAATAATGTAGGTATGGATTTAGGGAGCTTTCTTGATTTCCTCTTTGCTCATTGAAAATTACTCAGGATATAAGGGGGAAATGTAATCTGGATCCCCTGCCTACATGAGACTAGATTCAAAGGTTACATGTTTTGTAGTTTTATTAAGGAAGAATTGCAGAATCTAAATAATTTGGTCAACTAAGGTTAAACACATGTGCTCCAAATTAACCTAAACAGGGCAATCTTTCTTGCTCCAAAGGAGGAGATGCAATCTTTTCAACATTGTCTTTCTTTGGTCTCTCAAGAGGCTGAAAACTCCAGTTCCAGCCAACCAGATAATGACATCATACCAGGCGTGTTAGAATTTGCAATTTGGAATCATAGCCCTGCAGTTAATAATACAAGTAAAAACATTGCCAAAGGCATGGAACTTGATTCCTCACTCCACTACCATTTGGACACGCATGGTTGTTAGTTCACTTTATTTTGTTCAAGGTGATAAGAGTTTGTAAAAATGTTTTTACAATGTTTGGAAAATAATCAGCTTCTCAGTAGAAATACATATCAATTTCCTATCCCTTCAAGCTTCTTCTTGAATGAAGTTGGTTCTACTCTTAACAGAGTTGGAAGGGACCTTGGAGGTCTTCTAGTCCAACCTTCTATCGAAGCAGAAACCCTAACCATTGCAGACAAATGGTTTTCCAATCTCTTCTTTAAAAGTTGTGGAGCAACCAGAACTTCTGGAGACAAGTCAAATGTAGCCTTGAGGAGGTCCATTGTAATTTGAATGGTAGCTTAGTGATCAGTCATAAGTTGAGGACTGCCTGTATGAATCAAAATTAAGATGTGCTTCAAAATGTGAAGATCCTATATTAGGCTTCATTTGTCCATGTCTAGTTTTCAGACTACAGTTATTAATAATTTCACTCTGCCTTGATCAGAATGCATCACAATTGCTGTTCTAAATGCCACACTTTAGGATTAAAACCTGCAACTTTCCCCCTAGAATTTCTCTCCGCACAGGACAGTAGGAATTGTGTCATATAATTTATCGCTTAAAAGATCTGGAAATGCTGAGTTTGGTTTTCTTGAGCTTTGCGGGCTTGTGTGTGCACGTCTATTTTTATGTCCTGAGATGTGTGTGTGTGTGAATGATAAAGCTGTTTTCTTCCACACTTTCATTGAAAAATTGCATCCATTTTGGCACTAGTTAAGTCTGGCTTGTTATGAATATGCCAAGGGCAGAATGAGATGTTCTAATGCCTTTGCCACTTTTTAAAAAAATCTGATTCATAGGCTGCTTTGATGGAATTGGTACAAGGAATTCACACTGAGGATTGTCAAGTCTTCCTTTGTTCTTCCACTCCATTGTTGCTTCTCCACTAGTCAATTTCCTGTCTCTGCACAATCATTCATCAACACAAACTTACTGCATGAACTTTTTCTACTTCTCTTCTCTTCTCTTCTCTTCTCTTCTCTTCTCTTCTCTTCTCTTCCTAACAGTTCCTGGTACATTATTTTCTACTAACAGAAAGAACAAAAAACCACCCATAATTGTAATGAACACCACTCACAATTTTTCAACTTGGGAGTGCTACATACTTTGCATAAGAAGAAAGTAAAGGTAAAGGGTTTTTCTACCCAGTTGTATCTGACTCAAGGGTGCAGTGTTCATCTCAGTTTCTTAGCCGAGGGAGCCAGCATTGTCCAAAGACACTTTTTCTGGTTATAGGGCCAGTATAACTTTATGCCAAGGTGGTGGGAATGCTGCTACCTTCCCACCAAAGTGGTATCTATTTATCTACTTGCATTTACATGCTTTCAAACTGTCAGGTGGGCAGGAAAAAGGCAAGTAATGGGAACTCACCCCATCACACAGCACTCAGGTCTCAAACCTGGGCTGTCAGCTGACATGAGGGGTCCTTGGTACTCTCTGAGCTTACTTGTTTTCTTGCAGATGTTTCATTACCCAAACTATGTAACATCACTAGCACTGATGACGTTATCTAGTTTGGGTAATGAAATGTCTGCAAGAAAACAAGCAAGCTCAGATAGCACCAAGGATTCCTTATATGTCAACCCAAAGCTATAAATATTCTCCTTTATTGCTTCCAGCTGACAAACGCAGCGTCTTTAACCACTAAGCCATTGTGTCTCTGTGCATGAGAAGAAAAAATGGTATATAAAATTAATGGATAGCTACAACAACAAGTAAAAGCTTTGGAACTGCAGAAGTACAGAAGCAACAGTTATTAAAGACCAATAATACAAGCAATATATTTTTCATTCATGGTCATCATGTAATTCCTTTTTTTCCCTGTAAGAACTCAAAGTAGGGTTTGCTAAGTCATTTATTTGATTTATATAGCCACCCACCTCATAAGCGACTCTCTTACAGAGGGTAGAAATAATGCAAAACATGATATAAACATAATAAAGTTTATAAACAACATCATAAAGTTGAAAGTGGCTTTCCAGTTTGCTTATTCAAATTCAACATGCAGAGCATGTGGTGGCAAATCATAAAAGATGAAGGGGAGGGGAACATTCATGTTAGTCTAGGGCAACAAATAGACATGAAACAGTCTAGATTTGAGGATAAAGGCAGGATGCATTATGTATAATGATCTCTTCCAGTACCTTATCATCACTTCTCAATATCTACCATCAAAAAGGAATGTATGATAGTAAGGCCAGCTTTTGAATGATAACAGCACCTCTTAAAATAGGTCGTGGAGCTGGGTGCAATGAATTATTAACAGTTTCCTCCATATTTCTTAATATCCCTGTAAAAAAATCTCAAAATGCTGTAAGGATTTAGAACAGGGGAGTCAAATTCAATTTCATTGAAGGCTGATCAGGGTTTTGTTTGATCTTGGAGGGCTGGGTGGGTGTGATGAGGGTGGGCATGGCCAGCTCAATGTCATTCCTGCAGCTCTCTGCCCAGTGGTGGGATTCAAATATTTTTATCACCGGTTCTGTGGTCTCTGGTGGTTATATGTCAAGGACTACCTGTAGTTTAGGTGTCATTGTTCCATGTTTCCTTGGAATGTTCTAAATCAGGGATGTCAAACACAAGGCCCACGGGTCAGATCTGGCCCACAAGGTGCTTAAATCTGGCCTGTGGGGGGTCACCATGGAAACAGCAAAGAACTGGACTGCAATGCCTCTGCCAGCGAAAACAGAGCTCAGACTCCAGCTCCATTTTCACTGGCAAACAGCTGTAGGAGGCTGCTGCAGCCAAAAATGGATCTGGGGGAGCCGTGCATGTCCCCCCCAAGTTCTGTTTTTGCTGGAAGAGACAGGTGGTATTCAGCAGGTTCTGACCAGTTCTGGAGAACAGGTAGTGAAAAATTTGAGTAGTTCAGAGAACTGGCAAATACTACCTCTGACTGGAGATTTTACAGTATTCTTCCCCTGCCATGCCCACCAAGCCACACCCACAGAACCGGTAGTAAAAAAAAATTGAATCCCACCACTGAGGCATTTCCATAACTCTGTCGCTTCATAATATTCCTGGATTGCTTTCTAGATTGTAACCACCTCGAGGCAAAGAGCTTATCTCTCGTCTTGGTACACTGTTTTGCTCACCTATGGCATTACTGTAGTACTGCTGTTATCACTGTTATGTATGCAGGTTTGAATGTCATTGGTTAAGTTTGAACTGTTCTTGTAAAATGTCAGAAATGATTGGTTTAAAAAGTGCGGGAAAACCCTGCACTCTGATTGGCTGGCAACTGCGGCTGCTGGCTATAAGTAGCAGCCGCAGCCCAGCCAAATCGGGTCTGTTATGAGCTGTAGTCACTAATAAACTCTTCACTGAAGCACCCCGTGTCTGACTCTTCATGCAAATTTAACAATCACCACATCAAAATAGCCTGAGAATTACAAATCCACAATCATGTTCAATTACCAGTGGCTCAAAATACTGACATGCTTTGTGCATGAACAGGAGCAGATTTTCGAGTTATATTGCCAACAGAAGGGGGGAAATAACCCTCCGGCTTTCTCATTCATATCTAATAAAGACATAAAGGATTTGCTACATAGAGAATTACTGTAGCCTATTCAATATTCAGTAGCTCACCTTATTAAACAAAGGGGCTGTTTATACTTTCTTCTTACCTTGTCAAGTTGTCTTCTTCAGTGCTATGTAGTCCCAACTCATTAACAGAGTAATGTGTTGCAGTTCCCCCAATAAATAATAAATAAATAAATAAATCCCTGAACAGTTGTAACAACCCGAGGCTGAAGAATAATATTCCAAAATGATTTTTATACAGTACAAATTGTGAGCATTTCGGAGAGGTTATCTAATTTTAATTTTAAAAATGCCTCAGGCATTTCTTTTAACTTTCTTTTTGAAAGCACTGGAGTTTTGTCATTATTGGGTGGCAAACAGATTATCAGCCTGTCAGCTTCTCTGTGTCCAAAAAATTTATCTACAGTACACAAATTAATCTATATTAGTACTATGTATCATAAGTTTTCAGCTAGAAGGTTGTGAGTTTGGGGCTACTTTTAATTTTTCCTATCATTCCTTTATGACAAGAGTGGTTAAAACCTAAGGGTAAAATTATTCCTTTCAGCAAGAAGGAGGGGAGAGGGAAAGATAATATTATTTTTTTCCCACTGGCAACTTTGAGAAAATGCTCTTGATATTCCAGAGCATTTACTGCTGGAAAATAGCTTCTAGAATAGAATAGAACAGAACAGAACAGAACAGAACAGAACAGAACAGAACAGAACAGAACAGAATAGAATAGAATAGAATAGAATTCTATAGAATAGAATTCTATAGAATGGAATTCTTTATTGGCCAAGTGCAGTTGGACACACAAAGAATTTGTCTTGGTGCAAATGCTCTTAGTGTGCATAAAAGAAAAGATACATTCATTAAGAGTCAAAATCATAAGGTACAACACTTAATAATAGTCATAGGGTACAACAAGCAATCAAATCATATTAGGTCATACAGTCATATTAGGTCATATAGTCAATATAAGGATGCAATATAAGGATGCAAGCAACAAAGTTACAGTCATACAGTCACAAGTGGGAGGGGCTGGGTGATAAGAAGTGATGAGAAGATTAATAGTAATAGTGCAGACTTTGTAAATAGTTGGACAGTGTTGAGGGAATTATTTGTTTAGCAGAGTGATAGCATTTGGGGAAAAACTGTCCTTGTGTCTAGTTGTTCTGGTGTGAAGCATTGTTTTGAGGGTAAGAGTTGGAATAGTTTATGTCCAGGATGTGAGGGGTCTCTAAGTATTTTCACAGCCCTCTTTTTGACTCGTGCAGTATACAGGTCCTTGATTGAAGGCAGGTTGATAGTAATTATTTTTTCTGCAGTCCTAATTATCCTCTGAAGTCTGTGTCTGTCCTGTTGGGTTGCAGAATCAAATCAGACAGTTATAGAGATGCAAGTGATAGACTCAATAATTCCTCTGTAGAACTAATTGAACACACTCTGGTTCCTCAACCCCTTGGATCTTTGTTTGAATGTTCTCACCAGGGTCATATTTCTGCCCTTGAGTTAATGACCTCCTGGGACCTGCCATCTTCTCTTTATTTCCCTTTAGTTCCCTCATTTGATTATTTAATCCTGCCTTTATTCATCATGTGGTCTTAGTAAGACTACACTTGGAATACTGTATCCAGTTTTGGTCACCACAATATAAAAATAGATGCTGAGACACTGAAAAGAGGGCAGGATGATTAGGGGCCCAGAGAATGGTTGGAGGAATTGGATATGTCTAGTCTAGTGAAAAAAAGGACCAGGGGAGACATAATAACAGTGTTCCAATATTTGAAGGGCTACCAGAAAGATATGTAATACCTATTTTCCAAAGCACCAGAAGGCAAGACAATGTATGGAAATTAATCACGAGAGAAACAACCTAGAACTAGCACTTAGACTTATTTACTACTTCATAGTGCTTGACAGCCCTCTCTCAGGGGTTTACAGGGTCAGCATATTGCCACCAACAATCTGGGTCATCATTTTACCAACCTCAGAAGATAAAGGCTGAGTCAACCTTGAGCTGGTCAGAATTTAACTTCTGCCGCTGGGCAGACTAGCCTGCAGTGTTGCATTCTAACCACTGTGCCACCAACTAAGGAGAAATTTCCTAACAGTAAGGACAAATAACCAGTGGAATGGCTTGTCTTCAGAAGTTGTGGATGCTGCATCACTGGAAGCTTTTAAGAAGACCTACAAGGCCTTTCCAACTCTGTTATTCTGTAAGATCTGAAAATCATCAGTCTTAAATGGAAGAAGCCAGAGATTGTAGCTGCAGACTGAGAACTGTGGAATATGCTTGTAGTCCAATGTGCTTAGCACATGATGTGATAGAACACAGAACACAGAATTACAGGATTAGAAGGGACCTTGAAGGTCTTCTAGTCCAACCCCCTGCTCAATCAGGAAACCCTATACCATTTCAGACAAGTGGCTGTCCAATCTCTTCTTTAAAACCTCCAGTGATGAAGCACCCACAGCTTTTGAAGGCAAGCTGATCAAGTACATATAAAGAAATATACTTTATATATTTCTAATATATAATATGACTAGCGTGCTTTTTTAAAACCTATTTTACTTTATATAAACGAGTCCCATATTTCCTTAATCTGTACAAAGTCTACGTCCATAGGCAGTCTGCTTATGGGTAGAGAGTACAATTGTATCAATTCATTGAGCCACACATTTATCTTTCCAATGGCAGCCAATACTTATCTATACAGATCTGAGAAAGTCTGCTGTAGCATTAGCTCAAGAGTCCATTAGACATGGATTTCATCATATACCAAAAGTTAATGGCATCTGTATCCTACATTTATCCCTGGATAAATTTATTTATTTTGAGAGGAAACTGGTTTAGGCTACAATGCCTTGGTTGTCTCTGAATAGTTGCCTTTCAGCAAGCACATCAACTGTTAGAAACAGGGTTAGAGTTGGGAGAATTTGTCCAATTCATTTCTTTAAATCTCTTATATTTCTGAATATGTCTAGTCCTGTGCATTGCATCTAATACTTTTTTCTTTTTTTTCCAGTTTACACTCAAATGTGAATGTACTTTGGACCTCATTTTATCCATGAATATATACTTAGGACAGGGGTCGTCAACCTTTTGGACTTCAGAGATCACCAAACTCCTAATTTTAAATCCTGCGGACCAGAGACCCTGGGAAAATCACAAAAAAAGTCTGCAGGAAAATTCCCCACCCTGTTTCTTACTGATTGATCATTCTTTATTTGGGATCGCAAGATACCATCTCCAGCTCTGTTCTCAGGGAGAGAGAGAGAGAGACTTTTGGCTTCATGAAAGGAAAGCAGCAGAAGCAGCAAATCTTTCTTTCTCTCCCCCAAACTCCACCAGAAATAAGTCTTTGTGAGACTTGTTGCACTGGTACAGCCTCTTGGAGCAGGATGCCTTGCAGGGTTCCATACTCATTTCTGGTGCAGTTTGGGGGAGAGACAGAAAGATTTTTGCTGCTTTCCTTGTGTGCAAAAGCAGAAGAAGAAAGAAGTGGAAAGAAGCAGCCCAATGGCCAAGTGAGGCACATGGGGTGAGTGAGGCAAGTTCCCCCACCGCCCTTTCCCACCTCCCCTCACTTCCTCATGTTCCTAATGCAAGCAATGCAAGCCTTGTGTTCCCATGGGCCGTGTGGGTGGTGCAGCCTTGTGTTCCTGTGCAGCCTGGATTAATTGCTTTGGGGTTGCTTTTGGGGGTGACATTTCTCTGTGGACCACCAAAATTTTCTTGCAGACCACCAGTGGTCCCTGGCCCACTGGTTAGCAACCACTGCTTTAGGAGATATGTATCGTTTTGCTAAACATATAGATTTTGCAATTCATATCCCCAATATTATATATTTCCTTCAATTATTTTCATCAATACATGCACTTTGAATACATGGAAAAAGTACATTCCCCTAAACAATTTCCATAAAAACATCTATAAATCCAGTATATATTTTTCTGTAGAATATACTGTATTGTTAAAAAATAATTGACAAGTTAACATTGCAAAATTCAAGGAATTATAAATATCGAATGAAAACTTTCATTTGAGTTGTATCATGGTTCAAAAATATAGCACTAGGAAAGTCTGCATTCAAATGCAAACTTAATAAATATCCCCATTATTTCCATGCAGGCCCCTTCAGGCATAATCCCTGCAGCATACACTAAACCAGAGATATATGACTGCTTCTTGATGTGGGCCATGTTTTGCTTTTCCATATTCCTATAAATGGTTAATAGGACTAAGAGAAAAACTTCATTGCTTTTCATTTACATTTTCTTAACGCTGCATATCATTAACACAATCACTCTCCAGAAATGTATTTAATAATTTTCTGTTTCTGTCACATTAAGCACTGTAATTTACTCACAATTTCATAGGGCTATCTCCAAAGTTTTGGGAAGCTTATTCAGAGTAGAGGTCTCAGATGGACATCTGCAGTCTAGGCTATTACTCCTGGTTTCAGTGCTTAGCTGTGGGGTTGCCCTTTAACTTTCCATAGTCTGTTGAAGTAGAACCTCAGCAGATAGTATTTCTCTGAACTTGTCACACCAAGCAGAGTCAAAGCTGGGTAGTAAATGCATGGGAAACTACCCCAAACTCCCAGGATTGTTGAAGGACCACTTCCATACTACTGTCAAGAATCTACATGTACACTGAATCATCAGAAGTGAAATTTTGCTCAAAGGAGATGCTACTATTAAACACAGAGGCATTTTGTGAAATTAATATAATGTGTATCAAGTGTCAGTTAGAAGAATGATGAATTGCCATCATGTTTGTATAATCCAGTGCCTTGAACTTTGTCTGAAATATATTTTATATATGAGTATATATAAGCATATGCATATAAATGTGTTGCTCAGATCTCCCTCTCCCCTCCCCCCCCCCACAGATTTATTAAGGATTTTAATTGCAGTAGTAAAATCTAATGCAAACTAAAAGAAAGAAAGAATATAAAGAAACTGAAAGTTGCAAAGGAGAAAATAAAAACACTAAATAAAAAGAAAACAAAGACAATAAAAGTAAGAATGTAGTAGAGAGAAAAGAAATATATAAAGAAATGACTGCCAACTTTCATCACAAGTATAAACAATTTTACAACTCTTCATACCCTCGGTTAGCATATATAATACTAAACTTGATCAAATGCACCCATTTTATATTCCTTCCTTTTATATCTAAACAATCTTTAGTCCATTCAGGTTTTTTCTCATAGTGTTTTTAATTAATAGAATTCCTTTTTTTTCCATTTCTTCTCTGCCCTTTCTTACAAGTTTTTTTTAAATTTCAATAAGCCTCTTTAAAAAATAGAGTTGTTTTCTTAGGAATTATTGTTAATATAAATATAGGAGCAGCTGCTTCTACAGATCCAACAGAAGAGATGCAAGTGGTACCACAGTGTCATGATTTAAGACTTTTGTACATTCATCACAATATCCTAGGTGCGCTTGCAAAGGTGTGATACTGAGAGCTCATCACACTGATGAAAGCTGGAAGACCCTATAGCGGAGACTGTGCAGGAAAGTGATTTACTGACAATTTTATTCAACCTAATCAAGTGTTTATCTCATGTCTTAAGGCATCTGCAGTTAGTCTTCATGAATCTCTTGCAGGGAAAGAATTCCTATTCAGCTGCTCAGCCAACCACTCCATTGTTGGTATGGGGAACAATTCACAAATTGGGGAGAGGAGAGAAAATACCAGTGAGTCACTGCAAAGGAGGGGAAGAAAGGATAAATTTGTCACTGCAAGCTGTACTTTGACATCAAAGCACCATCATTTTCTTAAAGGTTTTCTCTTTTCCCTTCTGAGCTGACAGGAATCTATTTAACAGGCAACTCAGAGAGATGTAGCCTCTAGCAATGAGTTCACATTTCATGCAGTTTTAGCAACAATCTGTATTGAATTTCACCTGATTTCTTTCCTCTGCAGTATTTCATGTCTCTTACTGTCTGTTTGGCAGCCTCTCCTCTGGGTGTTTGTGTACGCACACATGTAGAGGGGGACAATATCCTTTCCCCAGCATAGTTGTACATTCTCTGGAAATATTGATTTACCTGATTTTTTTCCCCTTCTGGTAGAAGGAATCTTACTCCATGTCTCTGGTAGAGAGAAGATTGTTCTGGACAGATAACTTTAGCAGAAAAAGTATTAGGGCTAAGCAAGCCTTTCAAAAAAGAACATAGGGGTGCTCTTCTTTTGGATTATTAAAGCAGCTACATCTCTTCCCAGACACATGGGGTCGGCTTCCCAGACACATGGGTCTGCTTTGGAAGCTACTTTGCTAGTTCCTGAAGACATGGATTTATTTATTTATTTATTTATTTATTTATTTATTTATTTTATTGGACTTATATGCCGCCCCATCTCCGAAGACTCAGGGCGGCTCACAGCTAAAACATACATATACAATAAATAATTAAAAAGAATTAAACAAATATAAAGTCCAATAATACCAAATTTAAAACTATCCCATACCCCCCGGTGAGGCAGTCACAGCCCGGTTTGGTCAAATAGCCAGGTCTTCAAATCGTGGCAGAAGGTGTGGAGGTCAGGGGCCAGGCGGAGGTCTAGAGCTACTGGTATCAGCCAGTTTAGAGGAGCTTCCAAAACAGCCCTATGAGATTGGAAAAAAGATACAAAAAAGCAGTTCTGAAGCACTTTCCCCCCTGTGAATTCTGAAGCCTTGTGCAATTGATAGGATTAGCAATATAACTTAGTATTTTAGATCTTCTGATATTCCAAATATCAACAGGAAGATGGAGGGCTACACACCATCACTCCTGCCTTTTCCAGGCCTCCAGGTTTTTAAAGATGGTGGCTAACAATCATATAACACAAAACAGCAGCAAACCAAGGACACAAGTTGTGCTGAATTCTCAGACCTGTAAGGTCTTTTCCAAGTTGCTGGTGATGCTTCATTTGTGATGTGATGCTTTAAATCAGGCATGTCCAACCTGCAGCCATGGGCCATGTGTGGTTCTGCACAGCTAGTAATGCAACCCCACAAGATAGTAAACTTTTAACATTATTATGTGATATATGAACATTATGTACATTATATTATTATATGCAGCCCAAGACAATTCCTCTGCACTCATTGCGGCCCTGGGAAAGCCAAAAATGTGGACCCTCGTGCTTTAAATAAACGGAAACATCCTATTAACTGGATTTAATTTAATCTTCTTGTTAAGAAGAATCTGCAACCTTGTAACTTCTATCTTTCAGACATCTGGTAATTCCAGAAAGTGTAAGAGAGAGAGAAAAGAAGAGTTTCCACCAAGAATCAAGCATTGCTATAATTATATCAGACTTTTAAAAATGTATGGAAGGTTTGAAGAGGTAAGTGAACCCACTGCCCCCTATCCATTCTATTTTGTAGAATGAAAAACAAACAAACACCAAGACAGTAGCTAGATTTTGTTTTAATTCTCATTCTTCTGGGAACAAATCAATGGTGGTATTCAAAATTTTTACTACTGGTTCTGTGGGCGTGGCTTGGTGGGTATGGTGTGGCTTGGTGGGCATGGCTTTATGGGCATGGCAGAGGAAGGATACTGTAAAATTTTATTTTAATTTTAATTATATTTTAATTCTCATTCTTCTGGGAACAAATCAGTGGTGGTATTCACTGTGAGCGGTTCTGTGGGCATGGCTTGGTGGGCATGGTGTGGCTTGGTGGGTATGCCATGGCTTGGTGGGCATGGCTTGGTGGGCATGGCAGGGGAAGGATACTGCAAAATCTCCATTTCCACCCCATTCCAGAGGAAGGGTACTGTAAAATCCCCATTCCCTCCCCACCCAACTAACCTGCTTTCCAGCTCTGTTCTTCTGTGCAGGGCAACAAAAGAAGACCCAGCCGATCAGCTGGGTCTCTGATCAGCTGGGACTTGGGAGGCAGCGAATAGATGTGGGTGGGGCCAACCAGAGGTGGTATTTACCGGTTCTTCGAACTACTCAAAATTGTCCAGAACCTGGCTGAATACCACCTCTGGAACAAATGCCCTGAATTTGCTTCTTCGGGAATTTATAGCATTTTAAAAAAATCCTTATTTTCATGCAGTGTTAATGTAGCTGGGTTTTGTTTTTGTTTTACCTTTGATAGGCTCTAATCCTTTGAATTAAGGGACATTTTTCTTGATAGAAGTCAAATCTAAGGATACCAGAATATCAATTGATGAATGTCTAGGATATGGGGAGAAACCAGGTTCCCCCCACCCAGGCAAATCAGCTGCCCAGAATTGTAAATTTAAATAAATAAAATTAAAAATAATGAAAAGAAAAGTATGAGATTTTTGATGAGATTGTTATGGATAGTGGATTTAAAAATAGCAGTGAAAATATTTGGCTGGTGTAGAAATATAGCCATCACCTAACATATGTGGTTTGTGCCTGGTCCATTTCGTTTACTTATAAGAAAATGGCAAGCAGTGTCCAGTCCCAAGTGTTGACATGAGCTGTCAAATTTGCTGATGGATGTGTTTGAAGTACGTTTTGAAGAGAAGTGATCCAAGACTGTAAAACTCTGTAAACACGTTCTTCAAATAACCAATGGCACTTTTCTAAATTACCAATCAAAAGTATAAATAAGGGCACATACTGTGGGCACTTCAATCTGTGTTTAATAGACAAAAACTAAACAGCAGCATTTTTGTGAAAAGCCCTGTTTGTGGTTTAAGCCATCAGCTTATAAACATACCATAAATAGCTTTTTAGACCTCTGTGTGATGTTGTGGCTTTGTGCTAAGGAAAAATAAATTGGACTGAGTGGCCAACCTGAGTCATTTTCAATGTCATTGTGAAAGTCTTGCTATGAAAAGTGATTTCTAAAATGCAAATAACTACAGTACTGATTTGTGGTTAACTTTTAGTCATTAAGTCCATTCTCTTGTATGAATGAGTTCTGGTCAACAAAACTGTAGGACACTATCTTTGCTTTTCTGCACATATTCAATCCAAAGGAAAGATCTTGTATAGATAGTCCTTGACTTGCAACCATTTGTTAATGGCCATTCGAAGTTACAAGGGCACTGAGCAAACAGACTTTATGACTGTTTTCCACACTTATGAATCATTGCAGCATCCCTGTGATCATGTGACCAAAATTCAAACGCTTGGCAGCTGGCTCATATTCAGTGGTGGGATTCTACTGGTTTAACAACCGGTTCAGTGAGCGCACGCTTTGGAATATTCCAAACCTGCTAATTTGCAGCTCAACTTACAGCGCCTGTGAGTAAAACAGCTGAGGCATGGCAATCCGCTGTGCCGTGCCTCAGCTGAGCTGCAAACCTGCAGAAATATAGGAGAGCCTAGGGTAGGGGTGGGTGGGCGGAGCCAACTGATCATCATTTGTACCAGTTCACCTGAACCGGTGCAAACTGGTAGCAGCCCATCCCTGCTCATATTTATGACGTTGCTCATGTGATCACTTTTTGTGATTTTCCGACAAGCAAAGTCAATGAGAAGGCCTGTTTTACTTAACAGCCACGTTACTAACTTGGCAACTTTCAGTGATTCATTTAAAAACTGTGGGAAGAAACATCGTAAAATGGGGCAAAACTCACTTAGCAACTGTCTTGTTTAGCAACATAAATTTTGGGCTCAGTTGTGGTCATAAATCAAGGATTACCTGTATGAGAATCCCCCCCCACCCCAGATGAAGAAGAAGCAGGGCAACTAGAAAGTTGCTCAGGATGGAGAACAACTACAACATCAAAGCCAACATCAACATATCTTCCCCTCCTGCTATTTCAATGCAGGCTCAATCTACCACTCCAACGCCATCTTGAAAATGCAATGAAAACAGAAGCTTCTTTTCCCTATTCACAGAAGAAAACAAATCAGGAAATTAGACGACAGAAGTCAACCCAGCAAAAGTACAGGAATGCATACCCCTTGCCTTTAAACCTCCTCCTATCTCCATAACTGCTACATTCATCTTTAGGAGATTGTAGGGCGACTCTGCCATTTTCCTTAATGTCAGGAGGGAATTTCAAATGGCTACCTGTCTGTCATCCAGGGTGAGACAACTCCCTCCCCCCTCTCCTTTTCAAAACTGGGATTAGTGTCACAGAAAGCTGGGAGCTTGTCGTCTTTGGCATATGTAGACCGAGTGTTTGTTTCATGCAAATCAATCAATCTCACTGCAAGTTGCAAAGAAGGCTGAAACTTCAAACCTTTCTGCCAAGTAGCTTCACGTTACGTACACTCCTCTGTTTTGCCCTGAAGTCACTATTCTGCAGTTTTGTGCAAGCTGAGATGCCAATTCCTCCACAGGTATTCACATTATCACCTAGATCTGCCCTTAGGGGAAAGGAGGTCCTCAGTTTAAATGATATTCTAAAAGATGATGGGCCACTGGGAACAGTTTCAGGTTTGGGATTCCCCCCCCCCTTGTTATTTTGTTTTAAGTGCTATCCGCGGGCAATAAGAAACAAAAGACTTTTGCGGCATTAACACTGGTGCTCTTTACAGAGCATAAACAATAATATAAAGAACATCAATAGCTTTAATCTAGCATCAAACCGCAAGCATTAAGCTGTAGCAGAAAGGCAGTGTTTAGGCATAGCAATCACAAAATGAGTCCAGCTGCATTTGCTTTCTGTTTAAGCATTCTCTCTCCAAATTCTGCTTCTTCTTCTTCTTCTTTTTAATTCTCTCTCCCAGGTTCCATGGTTCAGTTTGCATTTTTAAATTTGCTTTGTTTTGCATCATGTCTTATGAGACAGTGACTAAAGATGGAAAAAGCTACCTGGCACAGTACAGGTGAAACTTGAAAAATTAGAATATTGTGCAAAAGTTCATTTTTTCCCATAATGCAACTTAAAAGGTGAAACTAATATATGAGATAGACTCATTACATGCAAAACAAGATAGGTCAAGCCATGATTTGTCATAATTGTGATGATTATGGCTTACAGCTCATGAAAACCCCAAATCCACAATCTCAGAAAATTAGAATATTACATGCAATCAATAAAACAAGGATTGTACATAGAACAATATCGGACCTCTGAAAAATATAAGCATGCATATGTACTCAGTACTTGGTTTGGGCCCCTTTTGCAGCAATTACTGCCTCAATGTGGCATGGCATGGAAGCTATCAGCCTGTGGCACTGCTGAGATATTATGGAAAAGCAGGATGCTTCAATAGCAGCCTTCAGCTCTTCTGCATTGTTTGGTCTCATGTCTGTCATCTTTCTCTTGGCAATGCCCCATAGATTCTCTATGGGGTTCAGGTCAGGCGAGTTTGCTGGCCAATCAAGCACAGTAATATATATATAAAGCTATTCTTCAAAGCACCTGAAGGAGAAATTTCCTGACAGTTAGGACAATTAATCAGTGGGACAACTTGCCTCCAGAAGTTGTGAATGCTCCAACACTGGAAGTTTTTAAGAAGAGATTGGGTAACCATTTGTCTGAAATGGTATAGAGGTTCCTGCCTGAGCAGGGGGGTTGGACTAGAAGACCTCCAAGGTCCCTTCCAATTCTGTTACTCTATCATCTCTCTCTCTCTCTCTCTCTCTCTCTCTCTCTCTCTCTAAAAATAACCTTTCTATGGTTTGTCAGATGTCAAAAATCAAACCAAAACCAAAACAGAGTTTCTTCTGGAAATAAGAACAGATAACCCTTGACTTCTGACCATAATAAGTTTATGTTGTTAAGTGAGGCATTTTCTAAGTGAGTTTTGCCCCATTTTACAACTTTTCTTACCCCAAATGTTAAGTGAATCCCTGAGATTGTTATATTGATAATGTAGCTGTTAAGTGAATCTGGCTTACCCATTGACTCTCCTTGTCAAAAGATTGCAAAAGAGGGTCTCATTACCCCAGGACACTGTAACCGTCATAAATATGAACCAGTTATCAAGTGTCCAAATATAAGCCAGGTGACCACGGGGATGCTTCAATGGTATGAAAAATGGTCATATGCCACTTTTTTCAGTGATGTTGTAACTTCAAACTGTCACTACATGAACGGATAACAGATTGATAACAGATAATCAGAGTTGGAAGGGACCTTATAGGTCATCTAGTCCAACCCCCTGCCCAAGCGGGAGACCCTACACCATTTCTGACAAATGGCAGTCCAATCTCTTCTTGAAAGTCTCAAGTGATGGCACTCCTACAACTTCCGAGGGCAAGCTGTTCTATTGGTTGATTGTTCTCACTGTCAGAAAGTGTCTCCTTATTTCCAGGTGAAATCTCTCCTTGTTCAGTTTTCATTCATTATTCCTTGTCTGGCCTACAGGTGCCTTGGGAAATAGCTTGACCTCTTCTTCTCTGTGGCAGCCCCTCAAATATTGGAAGACTGCTATCATGTCTCCCCTGATCCTTCTCTTCACTAGACTAGCCAAGCTAGTTCCTGTAAACTTACAAAAGTTCCTGTTGTAAGTCGATGACTATCTGTATTGAATGTCACATCATATAATATTACTTATTTACAGTTGTGCAGAATTGCAATAAAGAGGAAACAAATCTCCTGCTTTATGCACTATCTCTCATAATCACACTAGGAGGGTGGGGGGAAAGTAATGACGCAGAATGCCTTAGAAACTGAGATTTGTCTTAAGTATCTCTTTTGGTTTTACTTAGTTTCTCACTTTTCTAACATTAAGTTAATTTCAGCTGGTTTCTGCATTACATCACAATTTGTTTCCTCAAAAGTCAGCATGAAAGTATGTACAACATTTCTGAGATTGTTTATTCCAACATTTACCATCTTGGAAGCATTTCCTCCTAGTCTACATATTGTTGATATAGTTTGTGCATTGTTTGAATCATTTTTACTCAGACATGCATACCAGATATGTGTTGGTACCTTGCATGTACCTCCTCATTGATGGATGCGGGCAAAAATATAATAATTTACATCATTGTAAAACATAAAGTGTTATTACTTTGGAGTTCTGAGGGTTTTGCTATTGCTTTTTGCTTTGTTCAAAGTTTTAGTATTTTTTGCATTTTTAATGTACTGTTTCTTCCTTGTTGATATAGTTTGTGCATTGTTTGAATCATTTTTACTCAGACATGCATACCAGATATATGTTGGTACCTTGCATGTACCTCCTCATTGATGGGATCAGTCAAAAAAAAAAAAGTACAAGATATAATATCGTCACATCCCCAAGAATGGCATTTGGACTTACTTGCTTTATTGTTCTTTACCTATAGACAGAATCTTGCCAGACTATAGCAACTATTTCCTAACTACAGATATACTCTATACTATAGTCCCAAAAGTGCTTTTTCAAGAGGCAATTGAACTTTCTGGTTTTTCTTTGAAGGCATTTCGCTTCTCATCCCAGAAGCTTCTTCAGCTCCTTACCATCCAGTCAGAGCTGAAGAAACTTCCTGGATGATGAGCGAAACATCTTCAAAGAAAACCAAAAAGCACTTTTGGGACAACCATGACTTGGATGACTGAGAATCTCCATAGACAGCTAGGAAGGAGCCCTCTTCCTGCCATCCAAACATTCTAAGCTCAGCTGCTTCTTTGTTCTCTGGAAAGCAGCCCCCTCTCACCTGGGAATCCAGACTACATTCCCTCACAGATATAAATTGAATGCATAAATAAACAAGCAAGCAAATAATCCAATTAGGTGACCATGAGGTAGGACAAATGGCAATCCTATCTCAGTCCAATCAAATGGCATTGTTGGATTTTTCAAGGGTCAAACCATCTGTAGATCGTAAAAAGCATTTATAGACATTAAATCAGACAGGAAGAAGGGAAAGGATAACTTATTTTTCTTTATTTTTTTCCTTCCCTCTCCTGTCCTTCAACTCTAATGGGAAAAAGTAGGGATCACTGTCTCTCTTTTGAAGTTAATGTAGCTTTAAAATAACCAAAGAGAAAATAAAGATTTGATCAGTATGTCCCACTGTCCATTTTCAGCCTCCAAAGATACTTTAAAATGCTTAGGGAGATGGACTAGGAGTAGGGAAACCTGCAATAAGTTTCATCAAAACTCACTGGATAATTTTGGATTTGGGGTGTTTAGATACCCAAATTTTCAAATGTAGAAATTCAAACTTATCATATTACAGCATTATAATGCTTCATACTGTTATAAAAGAAATATAACTATTTTAAAATGGACATTTAAAACAAAAACAGTCATTTCAAGGACTATTGCCATCATGAATTTCAACATCTCTCCAGATCAACTTTGACCCAGATCAATTTATCACAGAAGATTATTGTCGAGGGATTAAAGGAAGAGGATCTCCATTTTGAGTTCCTAGAGAAAAAGTGGGAAATAAATCAGATAAACTTTAAAAAATTTATAGGAAAGATGAATATGGAATTCTAGGTCACGTTTAGTTGGTAATAGAAGGAAGAAGAAAATTCCTTTTATTTGGCATAGATTTCAAACAAACATTACTAATTGTACCCAGTTCCTCAAATCAGCCCACAATCAACAAAAACAGTGTGTTTTGGCCGAAAATCAAAAGTCTGCAAATTGACGCAAAATACAAATGGATGTTCAGATAGGAGATTCGCAAAATATGGTTTTGCAATAAAGAATGAAACAGTTCCTATAAACAGATAAATTTCAAACAGCGCAAGTAAAAGTTTCTGAAATGTGTTTAACATCTGATGTGATAATTGCAATGCAGGGAACATGACTTTCCAAAGTATCCATCTTTGTACATTCATGACCCACTGGAGATCAAAAGTGCTTGAATTAACAAATAATATGTAGGACTGACATGATTCCAAAATACATTATATCAAAATGTAAACAGTGGGCTGTTATGACCCAACATTTTTACTTAGGGGATATGAAGACGTAGCAGCTATTGGTACAACATGCTGAAACTGATGTTAATCTTGACTTGTTGTTGTTGAATGTGTCATGAGAGCATATCCCTTTTGTTCATTTTATATAGCGCAGCCATGAAGGCCTCAGAAACAATATTTGAATGGCATGATATGTCTATAGATACAAAGGTCAACATTATGCAGACCATGATGTTCTCTGTGACACTCTATGGAAATGACACTCTATGGAAATGAAAGTTGGACTTTAAAGAAGCAGGATGGGAAGACTATTGATGACTTTGAAATTTGAGAATACTATGACCAGTCAAGAAAACAAACTGATGGATCATCAAATCAATAAAATCATAGTCACTATTTATGGTACAAATGACTGGGCTTAAAATAACTGGGAGACTTAAAAGAACAGGTTAGGCAACAATTGTCATATGAAAATATATCTAGGTGGTTGCTAGAAGTAAAAAATTATAATAAAAATATTGTGTGAACATAGAAAAGGGTTAATTCAAGAGTTAAACATGTTGGTGAAGGCAACAAATAGTTTTAGATTCTGATTTTCCAATAGCTAGGTTTTTAACCAATGTAAGATATAGCACATAAGTTAAACAGTTGCTATTGATATTTAAAGTTATGTATTACTTAAGGACAAACTGTCTGAAGATCCATTAACATGTTTTGTCCTGTATTATTCTGAGAACATGGAAAGTATTTTCTTCACAGCCATGTTTAGTCCCTATTTTCTCCACCTTTAGAAAATCTGTAAAGACCCAACTATTTTGCCAGGTTTTTAATTGTCACTTGATTTTAGTTCTACTAGCAGTTAAATTATAATATTTTGTACTTTTAAATTTTTCTGTTAGTTGCCTTGAGTATTCATCTAAAGAGGTTGTTGTATAGCTGCAAAAATAAATAGGTTTTTTAGATTAAAGGAAATTGTGGTTAATTAATTTGGAAAGTTATGAAATGCTGTGGATCAGAAAGGAAGTAGAAAATATCTAGTATTCATATGTTCAAATCTTTTAAGATAACAGAGCATAATATATCTAGCTGTGTTTCCTAAATTTGGATCTATGTCTTCAAAGATAGCTCTGATAAATGGAATCTGCAACACTTTTAATTAAAACATTACTTCAAAGATGGAAGGACTAAGTTAGTGTTTTAACATCATGAATTAGATTACAACAAGCTGTAATAGCAATTTCGTAATACTGTTGAAAATGGTGAGTCTATTAATTATTGACAATCATATATTAATAAATCCAGAGAAATATCATTGAATGTACTAAAATTGACATGCAGGAGTTGAGTTATTGAAATAACATGAAAAAATGGGGATGTTTTTCTGTTTGAATATGTTTGGATACCCACATTTTCAAATGTAGAAGTTCAAACTTATTATATTACAGCATTATAATGCTTCATACTGCTATAAAAGAAATATAACTATTTTAAAATGGGTATTTAAAACAGAAACAGTCATCTTAAGGACTATTGCCATTATTAATTTCAATGTCTCTTTCTCCCCATTGATAAACCAGTATTTGCTACTTTACAGATTTGATCCTATAACTTGAAAAGTGTGTGTGTATTTACACATTGGTATATTGGGCTGATGAAAGATAGAGAATGGAGAAAGGAAGTGCAAGGGAATAAAAGGGAATTTTGCAAAAGTGGCATGAACAAGCTATTATTACAAACATGTGTAATGTGAGACTCAATTAATTCCTTTAGAAGTAAATCCCATCTGAATATTCTATTTTCATTGGTCATCCTCTTCTGATGAAAAATAAATATATCTTAAGTATCAACAAGTATTTTCTCATTGTAAATAATTGAGTGAGTGGGGCAGAATTCTGTTAGCAACTCCAGAACTGGGGAGAAGTCAGAACGGGGTTTCTTTGAGACCAAACAAAAGGTTTGCTGGATTTCTTCTGGAGCTGAGGATCCAGTTATAAAACTCCTTTGGGTCAGGTTTGACCCCAGTACTTGTTTTTTGATAACTGACTTCCAACTCTAAGCAGAAGCACTAATACTCTAACATAATCTCCCATCTATTGTGGTCTCCCATCCAAGTAATAACCCGACATAGTCAGGGGTGGGCTGCTGGGGGTTCGCAGGGGTTTGGGAGAGTCCCTAAGATTCTGCACAGTTTGGAGAACCCCCAAATCCCACTCAATGTGATAACCCATAGTGTCTCAAAATAACCCAAAACCCAAAACATGAATTAAAGTCCGGCAATGCCTTCAACTTAACTGTTTTATTAGTCACAGTTTAAAGTCCCAAAAGTAAATAAGGAGGCAAAAAGGAAAACAAGAACAAACCATCTCAGTGAAAGTTCTGAAGCAAACCAAGATAGGTACAGTAATTATACGTTCCAAACAGATAATTGGGGAGAGTCCTTGGGAAGAACTCCAACAAAGATAAACCTCCTTCAAAGGAAACACTAACTTTGACTCCAGCAATTCTGACTGCACAGTTACAGACTTATATACATAGCTCCCAGCTGTAAGCCCTGAGGAGGATCGTGGCCCTCTCCTCCCGAGCAGACCATGCTTTTCCCTGATCCTCTCCTCCCTGAGTGCCCTGGGATGGATAGGAAATGAGCTTGGATCCTCCTCTGACTGCTCAGCCAGCCTCTGCCCTTCCCCAGTCTCCTCCACCACCTCTGGAGCCACACTCCCACTCCCTGTTGGCTGTTCCTCCTCTTCCTCGGAGTGAGTCTCCACCAGGGGCATGACACTCCTGGCTGGCCCTGCTCACCCTGCCCAGCCCCTCCCAGGAGTCCCCATGCGCCCAGTTCTAGATGCAGGTAAGTGCAGGGCACGCGCAGAGGCTCGAGGAAGGCAAAAAACAGGTCTTCCAAAGTTCAAGAAGGCCAGAAAAGGGCCCATTTCTGACTTCCAGAGAGCCTCCGGAGCCCAGGGAGGCTTTTTTGCCCTCCTGGAGGCTTGAGGAAAGCCTCCGGAGCCTGAGGAGGGCAAAAACACCCTCTCTGCCATGGTGTAAGAGGCTGACTAGGCCACACCCACCATGGTGACACCCACCCAGCAACTGGGCAGAGAATCCCTTGCTAAAAAATTTTGAAGCCTACTGGACACAGTCCTACTTACCTTTCAGCCCAAACAATAACATCTAGGTGCTGCCACCTGTGATTTGCTTTTGAGTGACTACTTCCGGGCATAGAATTTTATTTGTATTCCTGTGGTTATATTGTGAACTACATCGAAGCAGGCTTTTCAACTGAAACTAGGATATAAATCTCAGACTAAAGGAGTATTTAGATATTATTGATGTACCGTGTTGTCAACTGACATTGTTTTATGACAAATACATCCATGAAAGTTCTTCCAAAAAGTCACTGCATCAAAGAAAACAAATAAACTGTCATCAATCCTGACATTGTTTAGGGTGCCCACACCAAGTGATATTCTAGACCAGGGATCCCCAATCTTGGCAACTTTAAGACTTGTGAACTTCAGTTCCCAGAATTCTCCATCCAGCATAGCATAGCTGGCTGGAGAATTCTGGAAGTTAAAGTCCACAAGTCTTAAAGTTGCCAAGTTTGGAGACCTCTGTTCTAGACTGTGAGTGCTTAGTTAACATGAATTCAGATTTATATGAAAATCTCTGGTCGGCAATTTCAGAAGACCCAGTGTATATCTTCCTAATTTCTTCTGTAAGGACATTCTCAGGGAACAGCTTTTATATTTCATGGATGTTATACTTCTCGAGCCTCAAACATTTGGGGAAACAATTATTAGAAATTAAAAATGCAAAAAGAAAGGAAAAAAAGTGTTTTCTATTCCATATAGAGGTTGTCCTCAATTTACAATGGATGCCCCCAAAGTACTTATGATTGGGTTGTGAAGTTTTGATGGCCAACCTCTATTTGGTCACAGGACCATATTTTGGTTGTGTGGCTTCCATGAGCTCTGTTTTTGCTGGCAGAGGGCTGCAGTCATGGCCAAAAATGGAGCCTCAATGAATGACATTGAGCTGGCCACGTCCCCCTGGCCATGCTTTCCCACCCCCATGAGGTCAAGCACAACCCTGATGTGGCCTTCAATGAAATCGAGTTTTACACCCTCATCTAGACTGTCTCATATTGCCTACCTATCTTTTAGTATTTATACTTATATTTGAATTTATACTATTTACTAACATTTAAAAAGTTTTTATCTGTCTCAAAAGAAAAGGAAAAAGAAAAAAACATGCTGTATAGGGAACAGAACAAAACGCAATTATCTGGCAGAAGGTTCATGAACTTAATACAAGTTTCCTGAAGTAACTTGCAGGCTTATTTCACAAAATGGGAAAATCCCCATGATCTTTACTGGGTTTCAACAACTGTGCAATGTCTTCATATGATAGCATTAAATAACCAAAGAAAGGCATAAAAAACCAGAGAAAACAGTTTTTAAATCCCACTAATATCCACAGGAAAGTTTAAAACAAGTATTTAACACTTCTACAGAAAAAATGGAGAAGGAAATGGCAACCCACTCCAGTATCTTTGCCATGAAAACCTCATGGACAGTACCAAAAGGCAAATGTATAGTCAAGGCTATAATTTTCCCAGTTGCAATGTATGAGTGTGAAAGTTGGACCATAAGAAAGTCCCTTGGACTGCAAGGCAATCAAACCGGTCAGTCCTAGAGGAGATCAACCCTGACTGCTCTTTAGGAGGCCAGATCTTGAAGATGAAACTAAATACTTTGGCCACCTAATGAGAAGGAAGGACTCACAGGGAAGAGCCTAATGCTGGGAACGGTTGAGGGCAAAAGAAGAAGAAGGGGACAACGGAGAATGAGGTGGCTGGATGGAGTCATTGAAGCAGTCGGCGTGAGCTTAAATGGACTCCAGAAGAGGGTAGAGGACAGGAAGGCCTGGAGGAACGTTGCCCATGGGGTCACAATGGGTCGGACATGACTTCGCAACTAACAACAACAAACAAACAACAACAACAACCACAAAAATAGAAGTTGACCATAAGGCAGACTTGGCCATTTGGGCCTCTGTCTTTTTCCAAAATGGTTTTTGCCAACAACCCACCCACCCACCCCAGCTCAGAAATAAAGAGCTGCAGTGGTGCAGTATGGCAGGCTATTTCTGCTGCCTGCAATTTGGCAGTTTGAATCTCACCATGCTCAAAGTTGACTCAGCCTTCCATCCTTCCCAGGTGGATAAAAGGAGGACTCAGATTGTTGGGGCAATTATGCTATTAACCTCTTAGAGAGGGATGTAAAGTGCTGTGAAGAGGTATATAAGTCTAAGTGCAATTGCTATTGTACTTGTGTGTTTTTGAACATACAGTACATAGAATCAGAAGAGGATAGGTACAGTGTTCTTCTTTTTGTGATTTGACCTTTCTTGGTTAGGTCATTGAGGATTCTGTTGATCAGGTTGTCCAGTTTCTATACAGGGTATTTGTTTACTGGAATGTAGTTTGCTTTGTCTTTCAGTAATTATTTGGCACTTCTTTTTGGTGGATATCTGTGTTTATTTTACAATGCCAGCTAGACATTTTTCTTCACTGAAATCAGAGCAAGATGAGTTGTTTTGAAATAAAAGAAATGCCAGCATTTTAAGAAAAAAGGCTATGAAAGTTTGTACATATCTGCCTGCCTGCCATCTGCCTCTCTCTCTCTCTCTCTCTCTCATCTATCTGTCTGTCTATCTTCTAGCTAGCTATCTAGCTATCTATCATCTGTCTGTCTATCATCTACAGAGTATCTGACCTGTTTTATTCCTTTTGCAGGAATAGATGGGGAAAGATATATTATATAGAGAGAATTTATGTCTTAAGTAAAAAAGGCTCAGTTTCCTTTTGTAGTTCATACCTTCTTGGGGTAGGAGAAATTAATATTGTCAAGGAAAATTGCCTTATGCATTCAGATCAGTTTGCTCATATGCCATTAGAGAGATGGGAATATTCCAAGAAAGAGCAATCTCTCACCAAAACATCTCCTTTCTGCTGGCTCTTACTTCATATCATGATGTCATTGCTTCTTTCTTTCTTTCTTTCTTTCTTTCTTTCTTTCTTTCTTTCTTTCTCTCCCTCCCTCCCTCCCCCTCCTCCCTCCCTCCCTCTCTCCCTCCTCCCTCCTTTTTCTTTCTTTCTTTCTTTCTTTCTTTCTTTCTTTCTTTCTTTCTTTCTCTCTTCCTCCCTCCCTCCCTCCTTCTTCCCTTCCTCCCTTCCTTCCGTCCATCTGGAAGTAGATAGAAATAACTTCAGAAAGGCAGCAAACATTAAAATCTCTCTCTTTCTCTTTCTCTTTCTCTTTCTATGTTTGTGTGTGTGTGAGACACACACACACACAGATTAAGAATGACATACATGCATGCATGCACGCCTGTGCATGCACAGAGAGGGAGAGAGGGAGGGAGGGGGAGAGAGAGATGGAGAGAGAGAGAGAGAGAGAGAGAGAATGAGAGAGAGAGAGAGAAAACACATGTATGAACAAATACAAACATATTTGGCTTTGAGGTATAAAAATGACTCCGGTTCTTACCTTAAACTTAGGTAACAACTGGATTCTACATGCACATCAAAATCTGTGGTTTTCAGAGCTTTGTTATAAGGTGTACAACTCAAAACACCAAACAACAAACAAAGAAACAAATTCACAGGAAGCAACACATTTAATAGAAAAGTGTGCAGAGAAAGGCCATGTGCGTGAACATTTTAAGACTTTCTAGGCAAATTTTTATTTGCCCAATTGGCAAACTCAGTCAGATTGAGCCAAATGAGCTCATTTCTGAAGGAAAGTCCCTTGCATAAAGCTTCTGATTCCAGGAGCAACTTTGCATTTCTGATGGCCTATAATCCTACTCTCATATACAAGGAATCAGGTTACAGTACATGTCAAACCCTCAACAGCAAAGCTTGTGGAAAAACAGGACTCTGGAATCACTAGATATTTGTCAAATCTCACCTCACCCTTTGGCCTCAGACAGTAGACTTGATCTTCTATCCTCTGTACAAAGGTCAATCCAGTTGCATATTTTAGGAACGTCCAAAAAGACATATTGCTTGCTGAATTCAATGACCTTCCAGATGCTCAAAAAAAAAAATCAGATAAAGCTCTAGAGTTGTTTTGACCAGCAGCTTGATGTTTAACCTGAATGAATGTTTTCCCTCATGAAACAACTGTGGTTGTTTTTCAAGATTTTTCCATGAAAAAAAGATCGGATTGTTTCTGATGTTCTGATCTGACCAGCTGATAGAAAGTCATGGAAGTCTTTCCCCAGACAATTGGATTATTTAACAAATATCCTTTCCCCATGTAGTACCCTCAGATGGACTAGAACGGGACCGGGACTACAGTTCTTAGAACTAGCTAGCTAGTTTGAAGACCACAGACCAGGAACATCCATGGGGATATGTGCAGGGGTGGGCTTCAAAAATTTTAGCAAACAGTTCTTTGGCCAGTTGCTGGGTGGGCTTGGCCATGGTGGGTGTGGACTAGTAGGCCTCCTACACCATGGGGGGGGGTGCATTTTTTTTTAAATTACATTTATATGCCACCCTTCTCCGAAGACTCAGGGCGGCTTACAACTTTTGGGATACAACCCAGTGTGCTCAGCTCTTCCTGGGCTCCGGAAGCTCTCTGGAAGCCAGAAACGGGCTCATTTCCAGCCTTCCCAAACTTCCAGGAGACCTGTTTTTCACCCTCTTTGAGCCTCCGTGTACTCCCTGCACTTACCTGCATCCAAAAGGGACCACGTGGGGACTCCTGGGAGGGGCAGGGCCAGTCAGGAGTGGGATTTGGGGCTTCTCCAAAATGTGCAGAATCTTAGCTAGGGACTCTCCCAAACCCCTGCGAATCCCCAGCAGCCCACCCCTGGATGTATGTGAAAAGGGATGGAGCTTCAACTATATGGTCCTTGTTGCCATCTTAACACTTTTGACAATAGCCATCTCTCCTACCTCAGACACTCTTTGGATCACATTGCCTGGAAATTCATAATTGTGGTCTACCAGCTAGGAAAATACCACTATATAATGTCAGGCAGCTGCCAGAAAAAAAGTAAAGGTGAGGTGCTGAATGAAGAATTTAGGGTAGAATTTAATATAGTCAGCAAGGGTCCATTGGAAAATTCTCTTCCATAAGATTTCAGTCATCTTGTTGATGGGCTTACGTTTCTTCTACTTTTACCAGCAACTGTTTTTTGTGACAGACCTACCTAACAATACTGTATCACTTTGAGTTGTTCCTGTGCTTTCCAAGACCAATGATCTGAAGGCTTAAAAACAAACATGGCTGAACTTGTTTATTGTTCTAATTTGTCAGTGAAACTGTAATCACCCCCTCCTCCCTTATAAAATCTAGCAAGAGCAGCCCGTAGCACCCTATCTGGGTGGTAGGACTGGCCTTGTTCCTGCCTTTTCCTAACAGCATCAAGAACAATATCAATTTTCTCTCTCAATGACTGAAGTCCAAGACACAAATGCAGTTTTTGTGCAAGCTCCAGTTTAATCAAAGTCTTTATCTGTGTGTGAAAAAATGCTGCATTTTTAACTGGTCCAGGCTTGACTTGGGTTAGGCTGGGAAAAATAGAATTACATACAATGCTATTTCCAAACTTCCTAATTTACTCTTTCTGATAAGCCCACCTAGCTCTTCTAAGTACACACATAAATCAGTAAAGGAACTGATAAGTAAAACAACAATATAGTTTATAACTTCCAAGATTATGGTGTATGGGATATTTATTTATGAGATATTTATTTATTTAGAAGGTGTATTTAGAAGCCACTTATATACACCTTCTAAATAAATAAATATTGTATGCAGGGTAAATCCATAATTCTTCATACAGTGGTAAATTCTAATTTCTGAGATTTTGGTGCAAGAGAATTCACATCTTTATATACCAATTATTTTTGAAGCACGTATTAATCATTTTGTAAATTTTTGCTTTATGTGTCTATGGCCTGTTACAAATCTTTCAACGTGGCTATTATTTGATGTTATTTTATGCAGGCTGTCTGTGTGTGTTCATTTCTGTTTTGGAAAAGAGAGGAAGTCCAATTTAAAATAAGTTATTCAAGGAACTGACTGAAAATTTTAATAAATATTTTATCACCAATGCTAGTATTATATGGGGCATGTAAGCTGATCAATAGAAAAGCTATTTAGAATAGCATATCTTAGAATATTAAACATTTCCTTCTTTGTATACTTTGCTTAACGTTAAGCTGATTGACCAAATTTCTTACAATATTATGCTTATTGTGTGTATGTATATATACAGTATATGTAAATATATATGCTTCCCCCACAACTACTATGTGCTTTTCTTTTTGTTTATATTACATATTGTGTATTTTGCATTTTTATTTATTGTATTGTAAGCTACCTAGAGTCATATAGGGATACAATCAAGAGGGATACAATCAAGATCAAGGGAGGTACTAATATCACTCTATAAAGCCTCAGTAAGACCACATCTAGAGTACTGCATTCAGTTTTGGTCACCACACCATGAAAAAGATTTTGAGAGCTGAGACTTTAGAAAAAGGGCAGAGAGGAGCAACCAAGTTGATTAGGGGACTGGAGGCTAAAACATATGATGAACGGTTGCAGGAACTGGGCATGGCTAGTCTAGTGAAGAAAAGGAGCAGGGGAGACATGATAGCAATGTTACAATATTTGAGGAGCTGCCACACAGAGGAGGGGTCAAGCTATTTTCCAAAGCACCAGAAGACCAGACAAGGAATAATGGATAGAAACTGATCAAGGAGAGACTCAGCCTAGAAATAAAGAGAAATTTTCTGACAGTGAGAATAATCAACCAATGGAACAGAAATTGCCTTCAGAAGTCATGGGAGCTTCATCACTGGAAGCTTTCAAGAAGAGACTGGACAGCCATTTGTCAGAAATGGCTTAGAGTTTTCTGCTTGGGGGGGTTGGACTAGATGACCTACAAGGTCCCTTCCAACTCTGTTATTAATCTGTTAATATAAAAGTGAGGTGGGCGGTTTTCTAAAATAAGTGCCTAAATAAATATATAAAATATGGTGGTACTTTCTTTGTCTCTTCTAACCATTGTTGATTCATAGGTAAATCCTGCAGTTTTCTTGGCAAAGTTTTTTAGAAGTGGCTTTCCACTTTTTCCTTTCTAGGGCTGGGAAGTTTTTAAATATTTATGGATTTAATAGTTTCAATACTATTATTTAATATGTTGTTTTATTACTGGTATTGTTTTCATTCTTGATTGGGAGATGCTTAATGAAGTTTGCTGTAAGATGGATGGCTATATAAATGTTTTTTTAAAAAAATAAATAAATAACCCTTGATGTTTGTGAGATAAAAATCTCTTTAATTAGAAATAGCTTACCTCATATTCTGCAGCTTTTAAAACCAGACATCCCAGGGGTTTTGCATACTGTAGGTCCTACCACATTTCATTTTATAAAATAAACAAGCTTTTCTTAGCAGTCTGTTCTGATGTTCTTTTGCTTAGTTAGATGAAGTTGAGATGCTTATTTTTGTTCTTTGCTAGGGAGCCTTGTGTACTTGCAACTTCTGTGGAATCTTTTGTGAATTATAAAACCAGCAGTGAGATTAAGTTATTGTTTTTAGAAAGAATTGTATTTGCTTACTATAAAGCAGCAGTCTTAACATGGATTAAAGAATGGGCCAACCTGAGAAACAAAAGAATTTTAACCCTAGAAGGGCACGATCTGGAGGCGGGGTGGCATGCCTTCATGTGGAACCCTGGAAATAAGAGTTATACACACTTTAATAGGCATGTAATCCGAAGCTCAGTATTGAAAGTGTGGAAAGAGATTAAACATAAACATTATATGAAGATTCCAGGGTGGGTATCCATCATGGAGGCATTGATCCACCCCAATGTTTTAGAAACAGGAAGAAAGATTAGATATTATGATGTCCTAAATTCTCAAGGAGGATTAAAGACAAACCAAGAACTTAGAGAGCAAGGGATGAAAATAGAGTGGTGGCCATATTTTAAGGTGACCAATGTTTTTACAATGAGAAGGAGGACACAAATAAATTGAAGAAAAAAAAACAAAGCCACTTGCGTGCAGCGCACTCTTGCGTGTGGCGCACTCTTGTGTGTGGTGCACTTTTGTGTGTGGCGCACTCTTGTGTGTGGCACACTCTTGTGTGCAGTGCACTCTTGTGTGTGGCGCACTCTTGTGCGTGGTGCACTCTCTCAAAACAATTCTCCTGTGTGGACCGCATGCGTCTCATAATCGCGTCTCACTGCACTGTACCGAGCCTTGACGAATCGTCATGTCACATCATACACAATGGATCAGCTCAGCATCAATCAAATACGGAGATTTACAGATTAGTCTTCAAATATCAAAAAGGAGGACACTTTTTGAGAGAGGCCAGAACTTACAAAAGGAGGACTGTCCTCCCTAAAGGAGGACGGTTGGTCATCTTACATATTTACAACCTAAGGCAAGGTATAAAAAAGACATAGAAGAATTTGGAATTGAGGGAAAACCGAACCAATTAGATAAAATATTAGAGGGAATGGATGAAAAATTAATTTCTAAAATGTATAACTATCTATTAGAATTTGAGATGGTAGAAGAAATAGTTAAAGGCCCAATGATTGCATGGGCATGGAATGTAGGGCACAACATTAATCTGGAAGACTGGGAAAAAGTTTGGAAACAAAATTACAAAATAACAAAATTGGCTGTCTATAAAGAAAATCAATATAAAATGTGTTACCAGTGGTATCTGGCACCCTCAAGGTTAGCGAATATGTACCCAGACTTAAGTCCAACTTGCTGGAAATGTAAGCAAATGAGAGGTACCTTCTTCCACACTTGGTGGCTTTTCCCAAAAAGTAAAAAATACTGGAAAAAATTAGAATTTGGATAAAAGAAATTACAAATAACAAACTAGAACTTAAGGTTGAAATATTTTTGTTGGGAATGTTAAAAGGGGACTACGCAAAAGAAATGAAATATTTAATTCTCCATATAATTACAGCAACAAGAATTGTGTTGGCATGATGCTGGAAGGGTGACCAAATGCCAACAAATAATTTGATTAGTCAGAAGGTTTTTGACTGTGCAGAAATGGACCTACTTACACAAAAACTTAGCGATAAGGAAGACTCAAGATATAGTACAGCTTGGGAAAAATGGTACAAGTGGATCAAGGATAAAAAACCAGTGAATTAAAAGATAAGAATTTGAAAAATGAAGTGGTTAGATTAAGAGCGTTTACCAAAAATAGGAAATGGATATTAGTAAAATTGTTTCAATAAAAGATCACACCATCTTAGTTGATTAGAAACATATTTTTATGTTTATTTGTTATGTATTTGTATATTGATTTCATTTGTAACAAAATGTTGTATTCTATGTATTGTACATATTTTTCTTTTTAATCTTTAATAAAGTTTATTTTTAATTAAAAAAGAAAGAAAAAGAAATAGCTTACCTCACATTCTGCAGCTTTTAAAACCAGACATCCCAGGGGTTTGCATACTGTAGGTCCTACCATGTTTCATTTTATAAAATAAACAAGCTTTTCTTAGCAGTCTGTTCTGATGTTCTTTTGCTTAGTTAGATGAAGTTGAGATGCTTATTTTTGTTCTTTGCTAGGGAGCCTTGTTGTGCTTGCAACTTCTGTGGAATCTTTTGTGAATTATAAAACCAGTGGTGAGATTAAGTTATTGTTTTCTAGAAAGAATTGTATTTGCTTTTGATTTAAGGGTTTCACCATGCTGCTTGGATCTAATGCTATTATCCTAGAAAGGCACTGGTATGATTTGGTCTGAAACAAATTCTTCTTTCCTTCTCAATTGTTTCACTTTAATTAAATTCACATTTCCCTCCTAAATTCATGTGTGGGTTCTCAGAAATGATTGCCATTTGTTTTAACCAGAAGAGGGCAGTAATTCCTCTAAGAAGAAAAAAACAGAGCAGTAAGCAAAGGATTGTTGAGATATATTTTGAAAAGACACAAGCTTTAGAAGTGAGGCAGAACGGGCTTGAAAAAGTGTGTGTGTGTGTGTGTGTATGTGTGTGTGTGTATGTATGTTGGTAAGCAGGGACTAAAATGATTATATCCAGGTTACCCTCCTATCATTCAGTTCAAACACATTGCAATAATTTGGCAGTATGGCTTATCTGTACACGTCTGGACAATGAAGTTCAACATTTGTTCTTCATGCTTGAATTGCACCCAACTTTAATTAAGAGATGTGCTGAAAATAATGTTCGTTCTCTAATTGAAGATACTTATCCAGAACTTTTGAAAGAGATGTTATTTACTCCCTCCATGTATGCATTTGCTGTCTTCAATGAACATTCGTGGAACAAAACAATGGAATCCTGCCGTAGAGGAAAAACCTTTTTTATTGTAATGCCAATAGCGCTTAGACTTATATACCACCCCACAGTGCTTTACAGCACCCTCTGAGCTGTTTACAAATGTGGCATATCAGACCCAACAAACTGGCTCCTCATTTTACCAACCTTGGAAAGATGGAAGGCTGAGTCAAAACCACAAGCTGAGCAGGATCAAGTGCCATCACAGCTATTGCATTGTCGTATTGTCTTCGTCCAATGAACTGATTTGCTCCAGCTATTTGACTAGTGCAACCTATTATGATATTAGGTACAACTTTATTAGGTATTATCCGGGCTGTCCATGGTAAAAAAAAGTTAATATGGCAGCTGAAACCATGCAATCAAGTTCCACCTCTTTGTTTACAAGTATTACCTATTAGCATATTGTATCCTGAAAACCGATAGAAGAGAACTATGCGGGTTGAACTACGGGTCCTTGGAACTCTCCAATCTTGGTTATTTTTTCCAGACATTTTATTACCAATGTAGGTAACATTATCAGTGCCAAGATGCATCAGGATGTCTTGAAAATCTCGGGTGAGGAAGTGCTGCAGTACTGGATGAGTGGACCAAGGAGGGGAAATGACAAAATAGGCACGACAGTGTTGTAAGGCAAATTCCACAACTTGTATACTTCCCTCAGACATAAGGATTTGTGTACATACAGATGGCATTTGTGCAATGATATCCCTGCACAAGTGTTGCAATATTGGTGATTCTATAATATGCTACAGATGCCAATGACACCATATCAGATATATCTTTGTCCCATTCTTTTAAGAGGCCTCCAAAATACATTTTACAGAGTTAAGCTGCTGCCACCTAGCATTTTCATTTAGCCCTATATCTAATCTTGGTGATAGGACCACACAAATAATCATGTTTAAAAGAAGAAACATCAACCTCTTTTTGCTGAGTGATCTGATACTGTAATGACAGAGAAATAAAGCCTTATTTTTATAGTGTGCCATTGTCCTATGATTTGACATCCCTCTACTCAGTTTCTATACCTTTTGGTGAAAGAAATATATACAGTAGCATTAGTGGCAGTGTTACGCATGACCAAATTCCAGATATTCCCACCAATGTCATCACTCATATATAGAGGAATCTGGAAAAAGGCAGTTCATTCCTTAAACCAAACACATTGCTTTTGTTTCAGATGAGTGTTCACAGGGGGTGGGTGGGAAGAGAACACTTGATAATGTTTGAAGCCATTTCACATAAATGTTATGTACATCAGCCCAGAAGTAAGCTTTCTCACTAAAGTGTCTTACTTCAAACTAACAGAATAACAGAGTTGGAAAGGACCTTGGTGGTCTTCTAGTCCAACTTCCTGCCCAAACAGGAAACACTATACCATTTCAGACCCAATGTCTTCTTAAAAACCAAGTGTTGGAGCACCCACAACTCCTGAAGGCAAGTTGTTCCACTGATTAATTGTTCAAAGTGTCAGGAAATTTCTCCTAATTTCTGTGTTGGTTCTCTCCTTGATAAGTTATTTATTTATTTATTTATTTATTTTATTATTTGGTCTTATATGCCGCCCTCTCTCCCGAAGGACTCAGGGCAGTTCACATAAAAACAACCATACAAATACAAAAGTTAAAAAGGAATTAAACCAAATTCGACCAAATAATCATTAAAACCTGTTAAGTTTGCATGAAGAGACAGACACGGAGTGCTTCAAGCTCTTTGTTTATTAGTGACTACAGCTCAGAATGGACCCACTTTGGCTGGGCTGTGGCTGCTACTTATAGCCAGCAGCCGCAGTTGCCAGCCAATCAGAGTGCAGGGTTTTCCCACACTTTTTAAACCAATCATTTCTTACATTTTATAAGAACAGTTCAAACCAAACCAATGATTTCAAACCTGCATACATAACACCCCTCCCCACTAGGTTCAGTCCATACTCAAACCCCAACCTATCTAATGTATTCTTTTAAATAGGTGGGGCTCTTACGTGTACGTTGAGACCTACGTGGTTCAGATGTTTTAAGGTTCTCACCTTGTGAGGGAGGAAATGTGTCTGCTGACATTTCCTTACTAGGATTTACAGTAATGGTAGAACCTGTTTGGTTACTACAACCTGGTCTCTCCTCCCAATCCATCTCCAACCCAATGTCAGGACCTAAATCAGGTAGTGATGTGCAATCTTCCATTTGTGCAATCTTCCATTTGTGAAAATGGTTGTTGGTATTGTGACAGGTTTTGGGATGGTTCCTGTCGTGTTAGCTCGTTACACATGGGGTTGATTCTTGCTTGCTGATTACACTCATGATCCTCCCCTTCCCCCTAGAAGAGGCAGTAGGTATGGGAACCAGAGAGGAGCAAAAGCGATGCTCCTGAGGCAATCTGGATCTTAACTGATCAACGTGCCTGCTCCAGAGGAGACCATCCTCCGTTTGTACCCTGTAAGACCTGGGGCCTGTGATTTGGGTTATCTCAGCAGGAATCCATAATGGTTCACCCATAAGGTTCTTAGCATAAACAGAATCACCCACAGTGAATGTGTGAATTTTGCTAGTGGAATCTAGTGGTGCGTTGGGTGTGTAAGTGGGATGAAGGCAATCAAGGGGAGACCTGAGTTTCCTACCCATCAACAATTCAGCTGGGGACAAATTAGTTGAGGGGTTGGGAGTGATATGCTGAACACTGAGAAGTTTATCAACTCTCTCAGTGATATCCCCTGGACCCAATTGCTGAAGTTTTTCCTTGGTAAATTGTACCATACGTTCAGCCCGGCCGTTAGCCGAAGGGGCTGTCAAGGCATGTCTGATACCCTGTTGTGCTAGATATGATTCAAAAAGGTTGGATGTAAATTGAGGGCCATTGTCAGAAACAAGCACATCAGGTAACCCGTGAGTTACAAAAAGCTTTTTAAGCTGTTTGATGACAGCTTCAGTTGTGGTGGATGCCATAGGGATAACCTCCAGCCATTTGGAATATGCATCAACTATAATAAGGAAAGTGTGGCCTCTGGTAGGGCCAGCAAAATCAATGTGAATCCTGGACCATGGGCCCCTAGGACATTCCCATTCCTGTGTGGGGGTATGAGGTGGAGCAGGCCTGACTACCTGACAGTTGGGACAAGATGCAACCCAGTTTTCAACCATTTTGTCAATACCTGGCCACCATACATAACTCCTGGCCAATCCCTTCGTTCTGACAATTCCCGGATGACCCTCATGTAACATTTCCAAAACCTCTTTTTGTAGTTTTGCAGGAATAACCACCCTGTTACCCCACAAAATACATCCTCTTAATACAGATAATTCAGTTTGCCTGGATTTGAAAGGTTGGGCGAGTTGAGGTAGATCTTGAAGAGGCCAACCCTTCTTAATCCAGCCTATAACAGGAGCCAATAAAGTGTCTTTGGCAGTCTCTCTGGCAATTTGAGCAGCGTGTACTGGAAGCTTGGCAACAGTTTCTAGAAAAATGGTATGAGTCTCAGGAACAGGGTCCTCAGTGTGTGAAGGAAGTGGGCAGTGACTCAAAGCATCTGCATGCCCAATGTCTTTACCAGGTCTGTGGATCAGTTTGTATGAATAAGCAGCAAGAAATTCAGTCCATCTCAGCATTCTTGGTGACAGGATCGTGGGCGTTGGTTTGTCCCCTGCCACAATACCTAAAAGAGGTTTGTGATCTGTGACAACAGTAAATGTTCTCCCATACAAATACTCATGGAACTTCTTGACAGCTGCTACAATTGCCAATGCTTCCTTATCCAGTTGGCTGTAGTTCCTCTCTGCTTTAGTCAAGGTGCGAGTAAAATGCAATAGGAGCTTCCCTCCTGCTGGGAAGCATATGGCTCAATACTCCCCCCCCCACTCCAAAAGGGGAGGCAACACAAGTCAGAACAACAGGAAGATTCTCAGAGAACTGTATCAGCACAGCATCAGACGTGATTTGTCTCTTGATATTGTTAAATGCAGCTTGTTCCTTCCTCCCCCAGACCCGAACAGATTTCTTGTCCAGCAACCTATGTAGGGGTTCTGCAATGGTTGCCTTCTGAGGTAGAAACATATGATAAAAGTTAATGAGTCCCAAAAATGCTTGCAGAACTGTTTTGCATTTTGGCCTGGGGGCTTCTTTGATTGCCTGAAACTTTGCTTCTGTGGGGTGGATGCCATGTTTATTAATCAGGTAACCCAAGAATTCCACTTTATCTGTTCTAAGTGTGCATTTTTCTTCTTTGACTTTTAACCCTCCTTTTTTGAATCTGGTTAAGACTTCCCTGAGTCTCTCGTGTAACTGAGTGTCATTTTCAGCAGAAATTAAAACGTCATCAAAATAGGGCACCACCCCTGGCAATCCTTGTAACATTCTTTCCATAAGGCTTTGGAAGATGCCTGGTGCCACGCTTACTCCAAACTACAACCTTTTGCATTTGAAAGCACCTCTATGGTTTACAATGGTTTGGGCTTCAGCAGTGGCATCATCAACTGTTAATCGTTGATATGCCTGTGCCAGGTCCAACTTGGCAAAAACTGTGCCCCCTCCAAGGGAATGTAATAAATGATGCACTACTGGAACTGGATATGCACTCTGTTGTAGCACATGGTTCAATGTCCCCTTGTAGTCTCCACAGTTTCTCACTGACCCATCAGCCTTGACTGGTGTGACTATGGGTGTCTCCCACCTGGAGTGATCAGTGGGCTCTAAAACCCCTTGGGCTATTAGTTTAACTAATTGTGCATCAATTTTTTCCTTTAAGGCAAATGGGACCCTTCTGGGTTTTAAACGGATTGGTTGTACCTTGGGATCTAGGTTAAAGGAGATAGGGGTCCCCAAGTACTTGCCTAATCCGTCACTGAAGACCTCTGGAAACTCAGACTTCAAGGCCTCTTCCCACTCAGTGTTGCTCACGTGATTGATGCCAATCACCTCGATGCCCAGCGGGTTGAACCACTCAATGCCCAGCAGACTTGGCCAGTCCTTGTCCACGATGGTCAGTGGTAGGCATTTGGTGTGGCCCTTGAACTTCACGTTGAATTCTCTTGTTCCAACTACTGGAATCTTGTTCCCTTGGTAGTCTTTAAGAGTCAATGCTTGCTTCTTGAAGTGATTCTTTTGGATGTTAGGAAACAGTCTGTGAATAGTGTCCCATGACACCATAGAAAGGTATGAGCCTGAGTCCACTTCCATTTGGCAAGGCCTTCCTTCAATAAGTACCTTGACATGCACTTTTCTGCTTTTTAAGGGGGAAGAATGACCAATAGTTACTGTTTGATGAGTTTCATTCTTCCCATTTGCTTCTGTGCTGTGCCCCATTTTCTCACAAAAATTGTTTGGCTTGAATTCTTTGTCTTTGCTTGTAGCAAACTTTCTTCTGATGGGTGGAGTTCTGGATGATTTGCAGCCTCTTGCTAGGTGACCTCTTTTATCACAACAGAGGTAAATGGTGTCTAAAAACTTGCATTCAGTGCAGGGGTGGCTTCCCCCACAATCTCTGCAGTAGAAATCTTGCCTCTTTCTTCCTAGGTCTTTCTTTTTCCTCTCCATTCTGAGTCTGTAAATTCCTTCCTCCACCTCACTACAGTCTGACTCAGAATCTATTTGCTCACAATGAGTTGTTGTGGACTTTTCCACATCAGGATGGCTTGTGGCCTTGTTGATTTTCTTCATGGCTGCTGCTGAGGACTTGGTAGCTTCTGTTGAAGAGGCCTCTTCTATTGCTTCCTTCAGTGTGATCTTAGGTCTTAGTAATAACTTGCTCTGAAGCACCTTGTCTTTAAGGCCCAGAACAAATTGATCGCACATGACCTCTTCTAAATTGTTAAATTCACATGCACCCCCAATGTCTCTTAAACTTGCCATGAAGTCGTTTACGTTTTCACTTTCCCCTTGATCCCGACGGTAAAACTCGTGTCTCTTAATGAGGCACGATACTTGTCGTAATGGGCTCTTAACAACTTTTCTAAGTCAGGCCATTCCATTACCTTCACGTCTGCAGCTCCCACCAATGCCTTCGCCATCTTGAAAACTGCCGGACCGCAGTGCATGAGAAAGACCGCCCTCTTCCGCTTCTCGGAAATGTCGGCAAGAAAGTTTCCTTCCAGATACATTTGGAAACGATCTGCATACGACTCCCAGTCTTCTGCCGTCGGATCGAACAGGGCTGGGGGGGTGTTCAGCACAGCCATCTCTCTCTTCTTCTGTTCCGCATTGCCTTCTTCTTCAGGGAGATCCCACCTTCGTCGCCAGTGTTAAGTTTGCATGAAGAGACAGACGTGCAGTGCTTCAAGCTCTTAGTTTATTAGTGACTACAGCTCAGAACGGACCCACTTTGGCTGGGCTGTGGCTGCTACTTATAGCCAGCAGCCGCAGTTGCCAGCCAATCAGAGTGCAGCGTTTTCCCGCACTTTTTAAACCAATCATTTCTTACATTTTACAAGAACAGTTCAAACTAAACCAATGGCTTTAAACCTGCATACATAACAAAACCCATTTACAAACATTTAAAATTTTAAAACAACCGCCCACTCTTAGTCCAGTCCGGCCTGTTTGAATAACCAAGTCTTTAGGCCGTGACTAAAGGAGCGAAGGTCGGGGGCCAGTCGTAGCTCCAGGGGAAGCTGGTTCCACAAAGTGGGTGCCCCCACAGAGAAGGCCCTCCCCCTAGGGATTGCCAGTCGACATTGTCTAGCCAACTGTACCCCAAGGAGGCCCTGTCTGTGGGTGCGCACTGGACGATTGGTATTCAATGCTGGCAGGAGACGTTCCTGCAAGTACCCCGGCCCCAGGCCATGGAGAGCTTTGTAGGTAAGCACCAACACCTTGAATCTCACATGGAGGGCAGCTGGCAACCAATACAGCTCGTGCAAGAGGGGTGTAATATGGGAATATCAGGACATCCCCATCACAACCCGCACGGCCACATTCTGCACCAGCTGAAACCTCTGCGTGGTCCTCAAGGGAAGCCCCATGTAGAGTGCATTGCAGTTGTTGATCCAGGACGTAACGAACGCATGAGTGACCATGCGTAGAGCATCTCGGTCCAGGTAGGGATGCAACTGGCGCACCAGGTGGACCTGGGTGAATGCCCCCCTGGCCACGGCTCCCACCTGCTCCTCCAAACTGAGCCGTGAGTCCAGGAGTCCCAGTGGTGGGATTCAATTTGTTTTTTAACCACCGGTTCTATGAGAGTGCAGTTTGCGCACACACACAGCATTCAGAAACCTCCTATTTTAAGCTTAAAAACGTACATTCTATGTCAGCGCTGGTGAGTAAAACAGCTGAGGCATGGCAATCTGCTTTGCTGTGCGAATCAGCTGAGCTAAAAAAACAAGGAAATATAGGACAGGAAATGGCGGGGGTGGGTGGGTAGGGCCAACTGCTCACAGGAGCTACCGGTTCACTAGAACCGGTGCGAACTGGCATCATCCCACCACTGATTACTTCCCATCCATTACTTGTTGTCCTGCCTTTGGAGAATAGGTTGACCTGTTCTTCTTTGGGGCAGCCCTTTAGATACTGGAATATTGCTATCACCCTTAGTCTTCCCCCCTCCATTAAAGTAGACATATCTAATTCCTACAACTGTTCTTTATATGCTTTAATTTCCAGTCCCCTAATCATCTTTGCAACCTTGTGCAAGAATTCTGTGTTCATGAAACTGGAAGTCAATTTGATCTCTCTGGAAGAGAAATGTGTAAATGGTATCTGACAAAAGCATAAGTTGGTTCCCAACATGGTTTATTTTATTATTTTCTTGAATTTATTTTTTACCCAACCATTTTTACCTTCCATTAGTTGATTTTTCCAAAACAATTTTCATATCTTAGAAAAGAATAACATAGGTACTGCGTAGCTATGATTTAAGCAGAATACAAGTTCTGGGTAAATAGAAAAATTTTCAGAAAACATAAACCAAAGAAAACATAGTGTTAATGGCAGGCAAGTCTCCTCAAGAGAACTTTACAAAGTCACAGAAGGGTCTGTCATTTGTCATTAGTTACTCCTCTTCAACCAGCCCAAGATTTTTTACTGCCTGAAGCTAATGTTTGCTTCCTGAAACTGCTGCTGTTAAGGTACATGGCACCCAGGCTACCCAAGCTATTTTGTCACAAGAGGCTTAACATCTTCTTTTCTGGATAATAAAATACAGCAATGCACCAAACATCTGATGCTTTCCTGCCTTTTCATTTTCAAATTTTAATGGTCTCCCTTAAGGAGGAATAGTCTTAAGAGAGTCCTATAGTAAGGACCATCATGATTTAGATTATTTAGAAAGATTCCTGTGAGAATCAGGAAGTACAAGGCCTTCACCTAAAGTGGATGGCTCTAATGTTAAAAAACTTAAGATATTTTTTAACATTGATGCAGTAGCTTCTATTGGCAAGTATGATTCTTATACCAGAGTTCCCAGTAAGCTCAGGCTGCACCAAATGAGTAGTGATGCTTCATCACCAGTAGATAGCAGCAAGGAGAGAGAGAATAGCCATTGCCATCTAGTGGTGATCTTAGTTAGTGCAGTTGTAATTCTGCCAAGGATGAAAAAAACCTATTATTGCACTTAGATGTCAGACTTTACAAAAATATTGTGTGTACAAATAAGTAAATTTATTTTGGGCAATTCCCTATGGCAGCTTTAAGTGGCTGTCTCCTATAATGTTCTCAGGTTGGACTGAACCCAACTGAAGATATTTCTGATTGAACTTCAAGCTTTGGCAACTATTCTGATCAGATCGTCTGAATGCCAAATATCACTGACTTGATTGAGAAAATCCCAAGCTCCTCTACCCCTTCCATCTATATTGGGAATGAAAATGCCAACTGTTTATCTTGAAGACATTAAACTGTTTTCTTAATTTTCTCAAAATTCCCCTCCGCTCAAGGATGAGGTCAACTATTCTTATTTCCTTTCTGTAATTTTTTTTGCTAAAGTATCTGATTGGATAGCACTATTTTCAGATGTTCACACTCATTAAACATTATTTTTATTTGTTTGCTTTTATTTATTTTTGACTGTGGTTGGAAGTCCTTTGGAGAGAGTATATCAAAGGGACCCCAACTTGGCATATAATTTAATAATAATAATCAATCACACTCAGAAGATGAGTGGCTGGTCTTGAAGCTTTGAAGCCAAAATACATTTCAAGGCAAAAAAGTATGCAGGTAAAATAAATAAGTAAATACATCCTTTGAATTTTGGTTTGTTTCCACTGTGAAGTAAAGAATATTTGGGAATATTTTACAATGGACAGATGTCATTAGGATGCACCAACTAAGCATGTTTCCTATTGGTGAGGCTGGGAAGTAAAGGAATAAATAGATAAATACAGGTACTTGACTTACGACCACAATTGAGCCCAAAGTTTCTGTTAAGTGAGACATTTTACGACCTTTCTTGCCACAGTTGTTAAGTGAATCACTGCAATTGATAAGTTAGTAGCCTAGTTGTTAAGTGAATCTGATTTTGCTTGTGAGGAGATTGCAAGATGGGGATCCCATGACCCTGGGACACAGCAATGGTCACAAATATGAACCGGTTGCCAAGCATTTGAATTTTGAACACATGATCGTGGGGATGCTGCAAAGGTTGTAACTGAAAAAGGGCCATAAGTCACATTTTTCAGTACTGTTGTAACTTGGAATGGTCACCAAGTGAACTGTTGTAAGTCAAGGACTACAACAAGATAAATCGATAAACATAATAAAACAGAGAAACAGAACATTCTGCTCTGCACCATGTGATTGTTAATTTAAGTATTTACAGCCATACATACCATAGGGGTAGGATGGGGGGAACTCAAGTCTTGCCCAAATAACAGAAGAAATGCCTGCTGCCTTGTTCACCTGATATCTGGTTAATCTGGATTCTTCTCTACCATATTTTATATATTTCTACCTTTGACTCAGTGATGACTCCTGATGATTGCCTGGACTAGCTCCTGCAGTTTTCTTGACAAGGTTTTTCAGAAGTGGTTTGCCGTTGCCTCCTTCCTAGGGCTGAGAGGGAAGGTCTGCCCAAGGTCACCCAGCTGGCTTTGTGCCTAAGGCAGGGACTAAAACTCAGGGTCTCTTGGTTTCTAACCTGGTATCTTAACCATGACACCAAATTAACTTTCTTCTACATCATACCAGTGATGGGCTGCTGGGGGCTCACAGGGGTCGGGGATCCTCTGGCTAAGATTCTGTGCAGTTCGGAGAACCCCCAAATCTTACTCCTGGCTGGCCACACACCCCCTCTCAGGAGTCCATGTACGGCCAGTTTTGGATGCAGGTAAGTGGAGGGCGTGCATGGAGGCTTGAGAAGGGCAAAAAAACAGTCCTCCCAGAAGTTCAGGGAGGCTGGAAATGGGCTCAAGGAAAGCCTCTGGAGCCTGAGAAGGACTAAAACACCCTCTCATGGTGCACTAGGGGCACACCCATCATGGCCACACCCACCCAGCAGCCAGGCAGAGAACCCCTTGCTAAAAATTTTGAAGCCCACCCATGGATCATACCAAGGTCTATTGGCACTCAAGATGAAAAAGGTCTGGAGGAAGCAAGAGGGAAGGAGAAAGGGATGGACAGAAGACAGCAGGTGATAACTATTACATACCTGCTTGACTGGACTTCTTCCTTCTTCAGGCTCTGTAAGAGGGATCCTAGCTTTGAATTTTGGGAAGTGTGTTTTTTCAACCATACCAATTCCATTTTTATTTACTGTTGCTTCTATTGTTTGCAGTGTAAGCCACTTCAGGATGGGAGTGGAGATTGTTGGTTTAAAAGTCAGCATCTAAATAAAAGAAAAGATGAAATACATTCAATGGATAATTAGAACTGCAGAAAAAACAATTGCTACCAATCTGCCTTGCACTGAGAACCTATAGCACGAGTCAAAAAGAGGGCTGTGAAAATATCTACAGACCCCTCACATCCTGGACATAAATTGTTTCAACGTTTACCCTGAAAATGATGCTATAGGGCACTGCACATCAGAACAACTAGACACAAGAACTGTTTTTCCCGAATGCCATCACTCTGCTAAACAATTAACTCCCACAACAGTCAAATTACTTAATAAGACTGCATTACTATTATTCTTCTCATCCCATTACCTATCTCTTCTACTTATGACTATAACTGTGACTATAACTGACTATAATCTTTACAGTTTATATTGTTTTGTTTTCCTAGTATGTTTTGATTGTGTATTAGTAACCTACCGTGTTTCAAAACAAGACTAAGACTAGCACTATTTTCTAAACCTGCCCTAATATAAGACCTACCAAAATAAGACCTAGTGTAAATCTCCAGTTCCAGGAAGACTTTTCAGGAGCAACTGTACACTCACACCCACTATTTGGCACCATAAATATATAAGACCTTAAGACCTAGTGTGTTTTGGGAGCCAAAAATTATAAGACAGTGTCTTATCACTATGTATGATTTGATTGCTTATAGTAACCTATGGCTATCACTGTTGTATCTAATGACTCTTGATGAATGTATTTTATTTTCTCTTATGTACACTGAGAGCATCAAAGACAAATTCCTTGTGTGTCCAATCACACTTGGCCAATAAAGAATTGAATCCTATTCTATTCTATTCTATTCTATTCTATTCTATTCTATTCTATTCTTTTCTTTTCCTGGAAGCAACACCATCACCCTGAAGAATATCTCCTCTATGTCCATCTGGATGAAAATCAGAATTGTGCCATTGTTTTGTGCTTTTAAGATTAGTAAGGGGAGGTACAGAATTTAGGAAAATGAGACCAGAACAACTGTATCACACCCCTCCAGCTTTGTTTCATGTCTTCTGCAACATCCACGATTCCTTGGGCTAAACCTTCAAAGCTGGAATCAAGTACTTCTCCACCCCACATAAATCCCACTGTGGTTCTACCCTTAACTCAGCTAGATGTTGTCAATCACATTCATATTAGGTGCCTCCAGCAATAAAGAAACAAGTTTATTTGGGGGTGGGGAGGTTGGTGGTTGGAGAGAGACAGATTAAACATTCCTTTGGAAAAGAGACAGTGCCTTGTAATTAACTGCTGCAGTCATTCTCTGGGTTTTCTTAAGCAAATGAGGCAGGAGAAGGACAAGGAAGGTTAGATCATTTTCCCTCCAGGGAAAGTTGACTTGTCAAATGTGAATTGCCAGAAGGTTACTGTTACCTAGTTAGGCAGATGAAAACAGTAGCTTTCTTGCCCTGGAGAACAACCATGGGATGCCGTTTTAAGTTTTCCAGAAAGGCTTGGGGTATGTAAGGGCTGGAGAGAACAGCCTTTTCTCACTGTGGTCATTATCAAAACTGGCTAAAATAAATCTGATTTCCACTTTGGCTTTTTACATATAATTAGCCTAGACTAATTGTGTTGACAGGAATTGATTTATTTGAGCATACCAAGTTCCCATAAGGGCTGAACATATTCTCTACAGACACAAGGTTGGGCTGTTAAATTCAACTTGGAAATTAAAATTGCTATGGATTTCATAGAATAGAGGTAAACCAGGTTCACTGTACATATCTTGTGGCCAGATTTTCCAGGCTTTGGCATTCAAAACTCAGGTATTAATCAGATCATCTAAGGATATTTTAATTCCACATTTCTGTAAATCTTTTTTTGTGGGATGGTTTAAAAGAACATGTATCTCTGTGTGTGCCTTGTGGTATTTGCAACTGTAGAATATTTGGACTCAGGAGCACTGATTAGTGATTGGAGTTTTCCTAGGAGGTGTTGATAAGCTGGTTGTTGGGAACATGTTAGGCACAAGCAATGAGATTTATTCATGAAAAGTTCTAGTCAGCTACCTTATTGCATTCTACCTATATTACAAGAATATCTGCAGTCTGCTTGCTTTCCCTTGGGAACAAATAAATAAGGTCCCCTGGACTTGGGGTTGTGGTGGTCAGGCTCATGTTTCTGTGCAAAGATTAAAGGCTAGTACCCTACTTGTTTCCTCCTCCTTGCTTGGCAGGAAGTTTCTCAACAAAATGGTATTGTCTCCATTTGATTGGTCTTCCTTACTAATTTGTTGTGGATGATTTGGATAAGATCCTTGAAAATATTTGCTGAAACCCCTTCAGCACAAATTTCCCAAAGTGCAGAGAACAGACTGTATGGTATGTAATTAAAGTTTTTAGGATGTGGACTGCCCTCTGAAAAACTCTACTTTCATACAGGTCACAAAAGTGTGTTGCTTGACATCTGAAACATCTCTTCTGTTGGATTAGGCAAAAGTTTGGTATATAATTGGATAGAGAAGAGATACAGGCAGGTTTATACACAGAAGATGAATATTGAGTTAACTTGGGCTTTTGACCTTCCTTTCCTTGTTAAACTTTTGCAAAATATCCACAGGACTTGGTTTAAAAATAGGAAACATAAATAAAATAAACAAATATCAAAATTGTCAATCAGGAGTGAGTGAACTCTTCTAGTTTAGTAGAATGGCATTGTAGGATTTTGTGTAATGGTCAGGGCTCTTGTTACAAAAGTGCCCAGATCTCATGAGATCCCCAAGCAATAATTCTATAATCCAATATGATTTTCAGCTTCTCATTAGAGATGTTGTGATTGCAGGTATTAAAAAAAAGTGGATGAGGTAGATACATATTTTGGAAAACTAGCATTTTGGTAACTCCTAGAATACATCCTTGAAAATAACAGCAAAGGGCAATAGTTCAAAACTATGCAATAAAGAGGAGTAAAGTTTAGTCACTGGTGCAGGTGGAAACAAAGGCCATTTTGATAATTTTTCCTTTTCTAGAGGAGGAAGAAGATATGGATCAGCCAGCAAATATTATGCAAATTAAGAGTAATTAAATATATATATCTGCAAAATTATGGTAGCTATAAATGAACTTCCTTCTTGCAACGTTATATGTTTCCTAATGAATTTGTCTTGCTCTTGGCTTAAGGGGTTAAGTAGGAAAGAAGATTTGGAGTATGTGTGTGTGTGAGAGAGAGAGACAGAGGGAGGGAGGGGAGAGAGAAAGAGAGAGAGAGAGAGAAAGAGAGTAAATGAATCCTGAGTTCATTTGGCTTCAGCTTTCCCCTAATTCAATTTAGTGTAAAGTCTGTTAGTAATCGATTGATTGATTTCTATTTCACTATATATTTTTTTATTATTTATTGTACTTTGTCAGTTTCTTACAATTTAGCTGCCTCCTGGTGATTAACTTCCAAAACATAGCCAAACATCTTCATAAAACAGGTGGGATTGCATTTTTGTTGTCAAAGATGATTTTATATATTTACATTGACTTTAAGTAACTATAGGCCCTGCTTCCTGTTGTATCGCCAGCAAACAGCTATTGTATAAGCAACCAGGGAAAGAAAAAAAGAAGACCAGATTGTCTGCAGAAAGCATGAGCCCAAGGAAGAAAGATATTGATTTTTCCTAAAGCTCTCTTTCAATAAGGTTTCGTGTTTTCTTTGGAAATTCTCAGAGTTGCCATTATTTTCCTTATGTTTCCAAAACTTCTAATCACTCACCTGAGCACATTGTTTGTTCAGAGCTATTGATGGGAAGGTTATTTAAAAAGGTATTTAAAAGTCAAATCCCTGCTCCTTTGTACATGTGTTCCACATGTAATGCATTTGAAAGGCCTAATAAAGGAAAATATTTATAGCTCAGGATTGAAATGAAGGATCCTTGGTGCTCTCTGAGCTTGGTTGTTTTCTTGCAGGCATTTTATTATCCCAACTAAGTAACATCAGGAGAGGCCTACAATCATATGGTTTACAGCTGTCACTTTCACTGTTTTGGCACTCATGGTCATCTCCTGTGCTTGCTAGTGTGTTCGCATAACCTTTTTAAAATGTTAATTTGAAAGCTGTTTAGACAATACCCCATGTCCCTCAATAAGCTTCATTGTCTGTTAAAGATAAGAAACTCTAAGAGGGAAGTGAGATGCAAATATTGTTTATGAATTGACAGTATAGGGTGGCAGATTAAACAGACATATTATCTGGTTGGTGGTCATTATAGCTAGGGATAAAAAGGATGACCCATCCAATATTGCACTTAGGGCCCTGGGAAACTATGCAAAATCCATGGCAGGAAAATAATTTTGGCTCTATTATTTTATGATACTAATTCATGTGAAAACTTTGAGTCACCTCAAACACTTTATGAAAATGCAATATGGGAATTCTAGCTGTTGCAAGACAGAAATATTTGTTTATTTTATTTATTTATTTTGTCAAGCAATTATAAGATAACAAGTATAAGTATAAACATAGTTATGAATACATGAAATACATATAAGATATATATATATATAAGATACATATAGGATACATCTAAGAAAAATAAAAAGAAACAATAGGACAGGGATGGTAGGCATGTTGGTGCGCTTAAGCATACCCCCGGTACTGAAAAGTGGCTCTATTACATATAAATTTGGTTTGGACACACAACCAATCCTTAAGCAGACCATATAAAAATCCATCCCCTTACAAAGCCAATTGGATGATTGATTAACTTCTGTTAAGAGGGTAATTGTGAATGCCTTTTTGAGGAAGTATCCCTATTACATATTTTGTTTTCCATGCTTCTTCACCTTAATTTTAAACTATCTGATGCTCGATTGTTCTGTTTCTCTTTGCTACCAGTTTGCATTTGATATTTCTGTTTTTATAAATCTGCATTTGACTGTATTATTATTTTTTAAAAAACATTGTGTACCACAAGGAAAGTATTTTAAAAGAGTAAAATGTCAATTTCTAAAACACAGATATATCAATGGATCAAATTTTATCTTTGCCACTAGCTTATTATTATACTTTAAGTGGCCTTGCTCTTAAAATGTTCTTGCATTAACACACATATATATGCCTATCAGTTCTGCTTGCTTGGCCCCTTTTTGGTGCAACCTGATTGGCAGGGCACAACCTGTTCAACAGCAGTTCAAAGCTGCTGCCCCTTTTATTTAAGATGAGTTTGGGTAGTAACATCAGTGAAACGTGGTTTGCTACAGATTCTCAGGGAAAAAAACTACAAGGCAATTAGCAGGCACAATTCCCGGACCTCTCTGTTAAACCTCCTTAGGAAGTACAAAGGCTTATGTCACAGGCATGGAAACAATTACGGCCACCACTCATCGTGGAAAAGGAAACCCTTAAAAACAAGAACACAGCAAATGACCTTGTAAACATTCCCCACCCGTCTTTAATATACATTGCATCTGGGATTCACATGTATAATTTAGCTGGGATTTTCCTCCCTCCCCACTCCTCCCAGGATAATGACTTCCCTTTGCAATTTCCTGGAGGAAGTTGTTGGGACCTTCTAGTGATAAAATTGTTTCTTTATTTTGAGTCAAAGAAGAAAACCCTGCCAAATCCCTGATTCAGGATTACGGGACACCGTGGATTCCCCAACTCTCTTCTCATTTCCATTAAAGCATATTTTATGGTACATGAAACCCATAGAACAGTAAAACTGATTTAAGAAAGAGACTGCCCATCATTGATCACTTGTCTGGAATATTTGACATAGTTCATGCACCTTGCATGCAAAGCAAAGGATTCTTTCTTTCTGAGACAGTGACAAAGGAGAAAGAAGGCAAATATGCATGCATACATACATACAGAATAGAGCATAAAGGGATCTTCCTTCTAATCCAACCCCTTGCTCAAGCAGGACACCTTATACCATTTCAGAAAAATGGCTGTCCAGTCTCTTCTTGAAAGCTTCCAGTGATGAAGCACCCACAACTTCTGAAAGCAAGCTGTTAAAACAGTTATTATTATTATTATGATTATTATTATTAATAATAATAATAATTTGACTTGTATGCCGCCCCCTCTCCGAAAGGACTCGGGGCGGCTCACAGCTAAAAACAGACAGTTGGAAGGGACCTTGGAGGTCTTCTGGTCCAACTAGTCAAACGTGAGACTTTCTCCATTAAATATTTAGGTTCCTTCATTTGTTTGATACCTGTTCTTCTTAAAAACCTCCAGTGATGGAGCACCCACAACTTCGGCGAAAGTTTAAAATAAATCTGACATGAAGTCCCTAGACAGCAAGCTCAGCTTGAAGGTGGCCTCTTACGTACTTTACTGCAGGGCCCCCCAATATAAGTACCAGGCTGCAGCTCATTTGTAAAAGGGCCGCAGAAGTGGTGGGAGAGTGTGCGCATGCGTGAAGATCAGTGGTGGGATTCAATTTTTTTTACTACTGGTTCTGTGGGCATGGCTTGGTGGGTGTGGCAGGGGAAGGATACTGTAAAATCTCCAGTCAGAGGTGGGATTTGCCGGTTCTCTGAACTACTCAAAATTTCTGCTACCAGTTCTCTAGAACTGGTCAGAATCTGCTGAATACCACTTCTGGTGAAGATACGTGTATGAAGATCTCTTCTCCCCTCCCGCCACTGTCACCTCCACTGGCCTGCTGAGCCAGAAAGATTGGAGACCATTGCTTTACTGTAAAGGACTACTTTTGTATGTATATTATAATTTTATCTTAAACTGGCATAATTTGGTATCATTAAAACTGGCATTTGGTATCAAACTGGTGAAAAAAGTCTCAGATTTGCCTTCGTTTTCCTTGGTCACTGCCTCAGAGAGCCATGCCCCAAATCAACATCAGCCTTCAAAGAAATCGTGAGAAATAACACTGCAGCATCAAGACATATGCCTTTGTAGCCTCCTCCCAAAACAAATATTTATATTGAAGATTATCGCAACACATTACAAGGAATGTAATGCAGATGATCATGCATGGCGACTTGTTTCCAAGCTCTTACTGGAAAATAGAAAATGGCTGGTGACTGGCAGTTGTTAAACAGGGTCTTGGCCCCATATGTCAGTTTCTTCACAATACCTGTCATCACTTCTTGACAGGAATCTTGCTCCAGTTATGTTTTAATTTATGCCTTGTGTTCCATATTCCCCCCCACTCTTTGGTGAAACTCTTTGTTGATCAGCCGTGTTTTTTCATGACAAATATAGGTGCTGGTGCTAAGATGCTTCATGAGGATTTTGGTCCTTGCTTCCTTCCCAAAAGCCACCATCGCTGGGCAAAGGACACAAATGGTAGAGAATTATTATGTTTTAAGTAAAGACTTCCAAATACAATACATCCTTCAAATCTCTATAGGTCTGAGAAAGATGATGTACTTGGTATAGTTCAAACACAACTTAAGTGACAGAGATCTGATTTTTGAAGGAGCACCACATTGCTGTCCAAAAATTGATAGGTTACAGACATGGAACAAGGGTTTGGGATGAAGTGTTACAGCATGATTGTTAAATGCTTCACGAAAATTGTACTGCCAGTGGTATATTGTTGGGGGCCATTACTTCACATGATTGTAATGTTTGCTGGTTTTGTTACTTGGAAGGAGGGCCAAAATAGCCATAATGGGTAGTGCTTATTGACTGGAGGGCATAGGATATGTTCCCCATGGCCTAAGGTGAACAACAGGGGCAGAGGTGGGTTGCTACCAGTTCTCCCTGGTTCAGGCGACCTGGTAGCTAATTTTATCATTTTTAATGACCGGTTCGGTGAACTGGCAAATCCAAACCCTGGCTGGTCCCGCCGACCTGACCCCTCCCCTACCAGGAGTCTCCATGCAGCCTGTTTTGGATGCTAGGTAAGTGCAGGGCCTGCATGGAGGCTCGGGGAGGACAAAAATTGGGCCTCCCAGAGGCTCCAAAAGGCCAGAAACGGGCCTGTTTCTGGCCTTCAGAGGCTACGGGGGGCATTTTTGCCCTCCCAAAGCCTTGAGGAAAACCTCTGGAGTCCAGGGTGGGTGAAATCAGACCCCCTGCCATGGTACAGGAGGCTGACTAGGCCACACCCACTGTATTAATTAATTAATCAATCAATTAATTAATTAATTAATTAATTGGTCTTACATGCTGCCCTATCTCCCAAAGGACTCAGGGCGGCTCACATAAAAAACAATGAATACAAAAGTTAAAAGAGATTTAAAAATATTAAATCAATTAGGACCAAATAAATATTTAAAACCCTACCACAAACATCTAAAACAACCCCCCCCCTCAGTCCAGGCCGGCTTGTTCAAACAGCCAAGTCTTTAGGCCGCGGCGGAAGGAGCGGAGGTCAGGGGCCAATCGTAGCTCCAGGGGAAGCTGGTTCCACAAAGTGGGTGCCCCCACAGCGCCCCCCTCCCCCTAGGGACTGCCAGCCGACACTGTCTGGCCAATGGAGGCCCTGTCTGTGGGCGCGCCCCAAGGAGGCCCTGTCTGTGGGTGCGCATCGGGCGATTGGTGTTCGATGCTGGCAGGAGATGTTCCCGCAAGTACCCCGGCCCTAAGCCATGGATGGCTTTATAGGTAAGCACCAGCACCTTGAATCTCACATGGAGGGCAGCTGGCATGCCCACCCAGCAACTGGGCAGAGAACCTATTGCTAAAATTTTTGAAGCCCACCCCTGAACAGGAGCTGTAGAAAATATCACAGAGCAATAGGATCTTGTCAAGGAACCATCCTAGATCACACCCATAGACAAAACTATGGGAAAGGAAAGCTCTACCTAAAATCTAAAGGTACTTCCTGCAGCGTCTGCTGTGATGGGAGAAAGGAAACATCAAAGGCATGTAATGGTGAAAAGGATTCTGGGGCTTCTTCATCCTTCAGGTAAAGGCCCACAAGGATGTGCAATTAGACTGCCTGCTTGTGCCAACTGCTGCTATCCTATGCTATCTGCTATCATATAAGATTCCATTTCATACTGAACTTCATTTTATAGTTCTTTGTTTCTGATATCATGCCTTAACTCTTACTTTGCCAACCAGCTGACCTATGGACAGTTTAGAATCAAACTTGCATTAGTGTCCAAACATGGAGGAACAAGTAGAATTGTCAGCTGAAGTATCTGTCGGGAGGCACATTTATGGAATGGAGGACAAAAAAGTGAAGAAGTTGCCCATTTTCTTGTGACTGAAGCTCCATTTTTTTTCTTCCATCCATCTTAGTCATAAAAACCAACTGGGTGACCTTGGGCGAGTCACTCTCTCTCAACACAACCCACCTCACGGAGTTGTTGTTGTGGGTAAAATAGGAGGGGCAAGATGCGTTGGATACATTTGCTGTCTTAAGTTGTTTGTAAAAATAATATAGGTAAGGTACAAATAAATAAAATAAATAGTTCATGCATGAAAAAGTACTTTTTAAACAAAACAGGCCTACACTATGGTGAGATGGCCCTCAGGATCTCACCTTAAATTGGTAATTTATTTTCTACCAGTTCCAGCATATTTTTCAGTCCTCCTCCTCCTCCTCCTCTTCCTCCTCCTCCTCCTCCTCCTCCTCCTCCTCCTCCTCCTTCTCCTCCCCATTGCACGGTCAAGGGCTATTTTGTCCCAAATTAGACTTACATTACGCATACATTAAAATGCATTTGTTATTGATATGTTAGGGTTTTTAAAAAATATTGGCCAACACCAAGGTGACAGTCAAAAAGCGGTGAGTGAATCTCCCATAAAGTAGCTGTTTCTGGAAATAAAACCAATGACTTTCTTTTTTATTTCAGCCAACTGTTCATAGAATGGTGTTATTTGTAGAAAGTACTCTCAACACCCCCAAATGTAATTGCAGGAGGTCAACAAATTGCTGTGTCTAAACAGAAACTGTACTCTCTCTCTTTTTTGGTAAAAGGGAACAATTCAAACCTGCCATGATTTTCACATCTGAACATTGCAGGTCCTTAATCCATCAAGAAAGAAATGTTCAAGAAGTTATGCAAATCTCAGTTGTAAACCCAAGTTCTTTTATGTGGCAAAAGTCTTTGTCAAAATTTTCCCCTCAAGGCAGCATTTGTTTGCAAAGCGCAGAAGAATATATCTGGATAAATGCACACATACATGCATACAATCAACAATTTTGAGCTGATTGGCACGATGTGTGTACTTTATATTTTAAACTGAACATGTTTGATGGATAAATATACTCAAGCCTGGCTGACATATGCACATCTATTGTTTTCCTGATAGATGGCACCAGCTGCTGGTCTCACTACTGATAGTTAAACTTAAAGCCACAATTGAGTCCAAAATATTTGTTGCTAAGCAAGACAGTTGTTAAGGGAGCTTTGCCCCCATTTTATGACCATTCTTTCCACAGTTGTTAAGTGAATCCCTGCAGTTGTTAAATTAGTAACATGGTTGTTAAGCAAATCTGGCTTCCCCATTGACTTTGCTTGTCAGAAAGTTGCAAAAAGCGATTGCATGACTCCCAGGACATGCAACAGTCATAAATATGAACCAGTTGCCAAGCATACAATTTTTTGATCATGTGACCATGGGGATGTTGCAATAGTCCTAAGTGTGAAAAATAGTCACTTTTTTCAACACTGCTGTAACTTTGAAGGGCCACTAAACAAACGGTTGTTAAGTCGAGGTCTACCTGGAGTTATGATCTATAAAGTACTCCATGGAATATCATCCATATTATAGATAATCCTCATTTACCAATCACAATTGGAACTGGCCACCCTGTCACTATGTGACATGGTCATAAATTGAAATGTCACATGACTGCATCTGACTTCAATTTATCAGTTCCAACTGTGGTCTTTAAGTGAATAACTCATGGTTGCTAAGTGAAGTTTCATATGACTATCATATGCAACTTTTTGTCACTGTCTCAATTTATTTCTCTTATCAAAAGCCAGCTATGACAATTGCAAATGACAATCAGAATAATAATAACAAAAAAAAAGAGTTAGAAGGGACCTTGGAAAACTTTCTTTCTTTATTTCATTTATTTGATTAGTCAATTGCTTACAAGATAATAGATATAAGTATAAACATAGTTATAAATACATGGATACATATAAGAAAATAAAAGAAACAATAGGACAGGGACGGTAGGCACTTTGGTGCTTATGCATGCCCTACAGACCTCAGAAAAGGGATGAGGTCAATAGTAGACAGTCTAAGGTTAAAGTTTTTGGGGTTTGGGGAAGAAACCACAGAGTCAGGTAGAGTATTCCAGGCATTGACCACTCTGTTGCTGAAGTCGTATTTCCTGCAATCAAGTTTGGTGAGGTTAACCATGAGTTTGTATCTATTGTGTGCTCTTGTATTGTTATGGTTGAAGCTGAAGTATTCATTGACAGGTAGGACATTGCAATGTATGATTTTATATACTATACTTAGATCAGACCGAAGATGGCATAGTTCTAGGTTTTCTAAGTCTAGAACCTCAAGTCTGGTGGCATAAGGTATTCTGCAATGAGTAGAGGAGTGGAGAACTCTTCTTGTGAAATATTTCTGGACTTTATCTACTGTGTTAATATCAGATACGTAATGTCGGTTCCAGACTGGTGAGCTGTATTCAAATATTGGTCTAGCAAATGTTTTGTATGCTCTAGTTAGTAGTGTAATATTACTGGAGGAAAAGCTAGAATTAGGTTAACAACTCTTAATGCTCTTAATGTTAACAACTCTTAATATCCAATCTCTGGCTTAAGCAGGAGACCCTATACCATGTCAGGCAACTGGATGTCAAATCTCTTCTTAAAAGCCTCCAGGAGCACCCACAATTTCTGAAGGCAAGCCGTTCTACTGGTGAATTATTCTCACTGTTAGGACATTTCTCCTTAGTTCTAGGTTGCTTCTTTCCTTGATTAGTCTCCACCCATTGCTTCTTGTCCTGCCTTCAGGTGCTTTGGAAAATAAGTTGACCCCCTCTTCTTTGTGGCAACCCCTGAGATATTGGAACACTGCTATTATGTCTCCCCTAGTCCTCCTTTCCATAGACTAGACATACCCAATTCCTCAACATCAGTATTTTCTTTTATGGAAACATATACTGGTTGTACCTGAGTGTTAAAAGTGATCTCTTGTACAGAGTTCATTCTGTGCAAGTCTCCTTTGAACTTAAGGAGGTAAGAGTCTAATAAGACATTTCATTAATAAAAATCTACACAATACAAATGTTGCAATTATAAGCCAGACTTACAAGTCATATTAGAGAGAGACAGGGCAAGAAATATAAATGTAAAGGATTTTCAGCAAATTGGAATGCTTCGGAATGCTTCTAAAGGCAGTATTCAGAATTCAGTTTGAAATTCACTTTCCATATATGAAAGCTTAAATCTCTCTTCACCTACTTATTCCCCCACCTTTTTTTAACCTATAAAAACTCTAACTACAGCTTCAAATTTAAGAATATCTTAAATACTTACCAGTTTCCTGAGCCTAGTGCTGGAGAACTATCTAACAGAGCTCTGATTGACATGAGTGCTTAGGAATAATTCACAGCCCAATGTATTTTATTTTGAGACAGAAATATAGAAGTGATCTGGCTTGATAACTCATTGTGTTTACCAAACAAATATTCTTCGGTAGATCTCAAATAATATAAAACTCAACAGATCTTGTTTGTTCCTGCTCTTGGAAAACCAGTTTTGAGTAATATTCATCCTGTAGTTATGGAAGTTTCATTATCGAATGATAGTGAGAATGATAGATGAATAGTCATCTTTTTTTTTACTTCTATTTTTACTTCTATGAGTGGGTCTAAAATACCTCATAGAAAGTTGAATAGTCATCATTTTTTGTACTTCTATTTTTACTTCTATGAGTGGGTCTAAAATACCTCATAGAAAGTTTAAGACAGTGGCCATCATTATGCTTTGTGCCAGCAAATTCTGCACATAAAAATGTTATAAGCCTCTGCTAGATGGAATCTAACCTTAGAATAGGAGGAGATGAAGGAGCAAAAGAACAGGAACCACAAAATGTATTCAACCCTCTAGATTGAAAGTCTGGTCTAGCAGAGATAACGTTATATACACAGAATCAGTTTCTTTTGCTCCTCTTTGAGGTCAATCATCAAAGAAAGCTTCATTTGCAATTTTCCATGTGGCAGGGAAAAAACACCACCTCCCTACTATGCTCTTGTCATGAGGAAAGTATCTTATTCCAAAGAGAGTATCCACCTGAAAAGTGGGAAATTTGGGGAAAAGACTTCTCAAATCCTTTTGTCTAAAGGAACCCTGCTTGTTTCACCAGTCACACTTGTGATGTAATCGGCAGGAAGTGAAAAAGGCATATTTTGGATTCATAACTTATTGTATCATTGTCTACATAAACAACTCAATTGTTTGTCTGTTGATAAAAACGTTGTTCAAAAAAATCTTGAAGACAAAGATGACCTTCTGTTGCTTATTGCCTATTAATAGCCATCTCAGTACAAAAAATAATTTGGACAGAAGTATATTAGGAAGTTAACAGTGTATCAGGAAATTAGTAATACGCTCTTATTTTATGTAGTATGTTCCAAGAACCAGTGAGATATAGCGGTTGTGGTGCTGGATTAGGAGCTGCAGCAACCCAGGTCTTAATCCTTTTAGGCATGGAAGTCACTTGATGATATTGAGGCCAAACTCCCTCCTAAAACATGTTAGGCTCTATAAATAACTAGCTAATAAACAAAACCTCTTATTGCATCATGCTTTGGTAGCTTCACAGTAAGAGCTAGACCAGTGCAGCGAAAAAGGGGTAGAACCTGCAGCTACATTGGGCAAATGTCAAGAACAGTGAATGTATTCTTTCCAAGGAACAATTTAGGACTCTTCAACTGGCTTTAAAGATCTATTAAATAAGATCCTGATGAGCAAACAGTGCCAGGGCACTTTGAGATACCACCAACACAGTGGTGGGTTTCCAAATTTTCTCCTACCAGTTCTGAGAATGTGCTTCAACCATGTGGAAGTTAAGAACCAAGATCAGCCTCCAGGCATGAGGCTGCCTCCTTGTTTCTGCCTTTACAAATCCTAGAATTTCATTGACTAAACTGGAAGCGTATTTGTGCCAGAAAATTAGGCAATTAAAAATAATGCAAAACTAAACATGCATTTTGCCATAAAACAGCTATGAGACAACTGTCTCCAGTTCCTTGTTTATCAGATAAATAACAGTAGAAAGAAGGAGGGTTTCGGGGAAAAAAAGATTTCATCATGCTTTTTGGCTGTCAGAGAGATCCCGTCTGACTACTGTATTTTTCCACTACAGAAATTAGCACTATATACATGTTGAGAAACTCTGAACTGTTTAAGAAAACCTCTGCCAAATCCAGAGCATGTGGCAAAAGATAAGGGTGGAACCTCTTGAATTCTTGATCAGAGTGATGGAAAGGGTTATTTCAACCTAGGTAGTCTTCAACTTATGACCACAATTGAGCCGAGAATTTCTGCTGTTAAGGAAGACATGTGTTAAGTGAATTTTGCTCCATTTTACGACCTTTCTAGCCACAGTTGTTAAGTTTTTAAGTGAACCACTGCAGTTGTTAAGGTAACAACTGCAGTTGTTAAGGTGGCAGCAGGGTTGTTGAGTGAATAGGGATTCCCCATTGACTCTGCTTGTCAGAAGGTCACAAATGGGGATCACAAGACCCTGATGCTGTGACGGTCATAAATACAAGTCAGTTGCCAAGTGTCTGGATTTTGAACACATGATCATGGGGATGCCAAAACAGTCATAAATGTGAAAAACATTCGTAAGTCATTTTTTTCAGTGCCGTTGTAACTTTGAATGGTCACTAAACAAACTGTTGTAAGTTGAGGACTACCTGCACAACTAGATCAGGGGTGTCAAACTGGATTTCTTGGAGGGCTCAATCAACGTTATAGTTGTCATCCACGGGCTGGAGAGTGGGGAGGAGATGGGACGGCTAGCCTGCTTCAGCACCCTGCTGGCCAAAACAGGGCATGGGGGAACCACAGGCAGCTGCCTTGCACCCTATTTTTAGCCTGGATGGCTTCCTGAAGCACCTAGTTGGTCAAAACAGACCCCCCCCCATGCCCCATTTTCACTAGCAGAGGCACTGTAGACTGGTCCTTTGCTATTTCCAGGCGAGACTTGCGGGTTGGATCTAAACACACCACAGGCCAGATCCGGCCCATGGGCCTTGAGTTTGACACCCCTGAACTAGATGCTCCTGGGTGTGCACACACACACACACACACATATGCTGTCAGCCTCCAAGAATCCTTCTTCTGCTTTCTGGCTGCCATAGAAATGGGGGCAGGGGGAAGAATAATTGAACTTCGTGGTGCTGGAGGATGAAATTGATGTATTGTAAAAGTTGGGGTGCTTACTTGATTATGCTTACTTGCTTACTGTGAAGATGTAGCCTTTTTTTTAAAATTTATTTATTCAGAGTTTCGAAAAATTTAAAAATGAGAAACCAGTTCTCACATTTTACCCCAATATCGTAGCAGTGTATATGTCCTTTAATAACAATTAGATTCATTTACCATAGGTATATCTGTAACTAGTTTACTAGTTCCTTACTTACTATACTACTGTTAAAATACAATACTTATTTATCTACATTACTTTACATATATACACATAAATTATATATCATGTTCTTCTTTGAGATATCTTTAGGCATTTTCGCAAACATCTTTACTCCTTTTTCTTGACCTTTTGTACCATAAGTTCCATATTGTAAAATACTCTTCTTCTTCCCTGTTTTTTAATAACATTGTTAGTCTAACCATTGCACACAGATGTAGCCGCTTATCTCTCTAGGCCAAGGCCAAGCTTCTTGGTATGCCAAATGTGTGAAGCCACCTGAAGATGCACCCACATGACATTATACACACCTCAGACTGGATGGCCAGTTTGAACTATTGGGGTGGGAACTTGGGATAACTTTCTATAAGTGATTTTCGCGCCTATTGTCTCAGATCTTGTATTTTTTCTGATGCTACCACTTCAGATTCGGTAAAAGTCCTTTTCTCTAATGGAGTCTAAGGTTCTCTTTCTTGGATTTTGAATGGAGCCTCACCTGACACACACCCTTCAAGCATTGTCTATGGCTCCACATCCCATTCAGAAGTGACTTCGTTTTACTTATTTTCCTTTTTCTTGATCCCCAGTCAGCCTTAACCAGGTAGACTAGATAGGAAACACAGTCAACTGCAGTTTCTGTAATTGCAGGAATTTGAGATACTGTATGATGAAAGCAGAGTCATTATCTTTAATGGCTCCTAAGTTATATACTTTGCACTTATTTTCGAACAGCCATGCTATTAACAAATGAAACAAGAAAGCTTGTGACTGTCCCCAACGCTTGCTGAATGGCTTGTCCACTGACCAAGATGTGGTTTTTAAAAATAGAATACTTTATTGTCACTTTGAATGTACGCTAATTGGCATACATTAAAATGAAATTACATTGCTTCACCTCTAATATAAACATAAACATGACAAGATAAATAAATAAATATGCATGTACCCACATATATTATATGATCCAGAGAAACAACACAGTCTAGTTCAGATGTATACATATACAGGGCAAGAAGAACAAATCTTGTGAGTTTACCAGGCAGATGGCATAGGTAACAAAGCTGTTACAAAATCTGATAATCCTGCTAGAAATACTCCGAAACCTCCTCCCAGAGGGGAGCAACAGAAACCGACCATGAAGTGGATGAGAGATTTTGGTCACAGCATAGCTTTGAATGATTGGCAAAATATTTGGACTAGAAATAAAAAAATAACCCTTGCAATTCCATTTAAAGAAAATCTGTATAAATTATTTTATAGATGGCATATAACACCAACAAGACTATCTAAAATGAATAATAAATTTTCCTCCTTTTGTTGGAAGTGTAATAAGGAAAGAGGTACATATTATCATATATGGTGGAGTTGTGGAAAGGCCCAGGAATATTGGAAAGAAATACATCAATGCTACGAAATCTGTGATGTAGAGATTAATTTCAAACCAGAATTTTTACTGGGAATCACCAATAAGACCTATCCGAAGGAAATCTTTTATTTAATGATCCATATTATTACAGCGCAAGGATGGCCTTTGCACAGAAGTGAAAAACACTGAAACTCCAACAGAAGCGAACTTACGAAGAAAATAATTGAGTCTTGAGAAATGGACAAATTGACAATGGAAATTAAAAATAAGGAAAAGCGGACTATTACAAAACTTGGAACAACTTCTATGGATGGTTAGATAAGAAAAGACTTAACAGACTTTCTGATTAGGACTTAACAAATGATGGACAATGAATGATATGAGCCTAGCAGTACTAGGTTCGACTGTATCATATGTTTTGTGTTTGATTACGTTTTGTTTATGTTAGTGTTTGTTTGTTTGGTTATGTTTAATTACTAAATAAAGCAATTAAAAATTAAAAATGAAGTGGGTGTGTGGGGTCTCTAACAATGCTTTGAGTGCTAAGCACATAGCGCTTATAAGTGGTATCCTGAATAACGGGAAACGAGTTTCCTATAACCTTCTTGGCTGTCCTTACCACTCTCTGTATCGACTTTCTATCTGTGTTCTGTTTCACTACGGCACAGACAGTTCTAGATGTGCCAGACCTACAGGTAGTCCTGGACTTAGGAAATCAACTGAGCCCAAAATTTTCTGTTGCTAAGTGAGACATTTGTTAAGTGAACTTTGCTTCATTTTACAACCTTTCCTGCCATGGTTGTTAAATGAATTGCTGAAGTCGTTAAAGTCAGTAACCAGGATTGTTACGTGAATCGGGCTTCCCCATGGACTTTGCTTTGTCAGAAGGGCAAAAAAAAGAGGATCACATGACCCGAGGATGCTGCAACGGTCATAAATATGAGCCAGTTGCCAAGCGTCTGAATTTTGATCACGTGACCATGGGGATGCTGTGATGATTGTAAATGTGAAATACGGCCATAAGTCACTTTTTTCAGTACCGTTGTAACTTTGAACGGTCACTAAATGAATTGTTGTAAGTCGAGGACTACCTATATTTGGCAGTGGCTATCATAGCTGGAATGTTGTGGGATACTATTTATTTAGTTATGTGATTTTATCCACAACAAGAACCCTCTGAGGTGGGTTGGCCTGAGAAAGTGACTGGCTCAGAGTCAATCAGCTGACTTTCATGCCTAAGGCAGGACTAGAACTCAGAGTCTCCTAATTCCTAGGCCAGCACCTTAACCACTAGACAAAACTGGTAGTCAGTTATTGAGATTACCACCTGAGGTAAAAGTAAACATTTCCTCTGTCTAGTCATGTCTGACTCTAGCGGCTCATCTCCATTTCTTAGTGTTGTCTGGATTTCCATGGTCATGTGAGCAGCACGACTATATGCCTAAGGCACACAGAATGCTGTTATCTTCCCACCGCTGTGCTACCTATTTATCTACTCGCATTTGCATGCTTTCAAACTGCTAGTTAGACAGGAGCTGGGGCAAGTAATGGGAGCTCATCTCATCGTGCAGTGCTTGAGTCTTGAACCCGGGCTGTCAGCTTTCCAGCTGACAAGATCAGTGTCTTTAACCACTGAGCCACTACTACCCTAGTAGTACTTCAAAACAGCAACAACAAATGTTACCAATTGGTAGCATTGGTTTGGCTTTTTTGCCTGCCTGAAGCATGAAAATACCACTGGGTACAAACTTCCTGCCAGTCAGGAACAGCAAAACAAATTTTCATGAAACTTTCAGAAAAGAACAATACAGGTGTAGTCTGAAAATACCTCAGACTTTACTTCTCTTATGCTTTTGTTCAGTTGAGGTGTAGTTCAACCCTGCAAAATGTAATACCACCTAAAAATTTCCCTCCTGTGCTTCCAGTGAAGGTTTGCAACAAACAAATAGAACTGTTTTAATAACAGTTAAATATAACTAAAAGTAATAATGCTGTTGCTTTTCATGTCAGTTTTGGTCTGTTAGTTACTTGATGGCGGTAAGTCCCATCAACTGCATCAACTGCCGTACTGTACTTGTCAGTCACTGGTGCCTGGAGGTGGATAATACTAACTCTCACAACCCTCAAAAGTAATTAAACATAATCAAGGAAAAATGCAGCGGGGAATCTGCTCTTCCCTGCATTCCAAACTCCACCTACAATAAGATCACCTCAAGGAAATGGTTAATTTCTACTTAACCCTTTTTATGGATAATTCTAAATGTGGCCACATTTTAATTGAGCATTGGGCCCCCTTCAACAAGATGCAATTCAGTGGTGAAAAAAGTAAGGTCCTGCATTTAGGCAGGAAAAGCTACAAATGCACTGGGACAAAATGTGTTGTACCTGGTTCAATAGTTGTAACTGTGAGAGAGATCTAGATGTCCTAGTGGACCACCACTTATTAGCCAGCAATTCTTTAATTCTTCTTTATTCTTTATTGGCCAAGTGTGATTGGACACACAAGAAATTTGTCTTCAGTACATAAGCTCTCAGTGTACATAAAAACTACATTCATCATGAATCATAAGAAACAACAATTAGTGATAGTCATAGGATACAAAATAAGCAATCAAAATCATACTAGGAAACTAAATAAAACAATATAAATTGTAAAGATATAAGCAACAAGGTTACAGTCATAAGTAGAAGGTAATAGGAAGGACGAGAAGAATAATAGTAATACAGTCTTAGTAAATAGTTTGACAGTGTTGAGGGAATTAGTTGCTTAGCAGAGTGGCATGCATGAAAAAAACTGTCCTTGTGTCTAGTTGTTCTGGTGTGCAATGCTCTATAACGTTGTTTTGAGGGTAGAAGCTTAAAAAAAAAGCCAATTCAGTCTTGGTCATCAACAAAGGGATAACCTCAAGATTATGGGAAGTGATAATGCCACTTTATACCGCACTAGTGAGGCCACACCTGGAACATTAAATCCAGTTCTGATCATTGTAATACAAAAAAGATGCTTAGATCCTGGAAGAAGTTCAGAGAAGAGCAACAAAGATGATAAAGGATTTGGAAGCTAAATTGTACAATGAACAATTGAGGGAGCTAGGTATGTCTAGCCTATCAAAGAGCAGGATTAGGGAGATAACTGTCTTCCAGTACTTGAGGGCCTGAAGAGGGGATCAACTTATTCTCCAAAGTACCAGAGGGCAGGATGAGAAGTAATGGGTAGCAGCCAGTGGTGTGCTGCTGCCAGTTCGTACCGGTTCTAGCAAACCGGTATGAATAACGATCAGTTGGCCCCACCCACTCGTATCCATCCTATCCTGCCTTACATTTCCTTCATTTGCAGTGTCACTACGTTCTTTTCGATTTGTCTGCTAATTTTTAGGCTAAGATTTGCAGGCAGTTGCCTGCTAGCTAGAATATTGTTATCTTGTCTCCATAGCAACAAGATAAGACTGTCTTGTGATTTCTGATTTACTGCGCATGCTTCAAAAGTTTTTTTTCTTCACTTCCTGTAACTTCTTTTATATATATGCCTTTGTGTGAGATTAGCTGCCGGTATGTAGTCAGCTAGGTTTGTTATTTTTGTAAATAAAAATATGTTTCTTGGATTATTTTCCGGGTTTTATTTAATCAAAGTTGACAGCAAAAGAAAAGCACAGTTCATCATCTCTAATTAGCAGGGATGCTGTTTTTACACCCTGACATGCAGCTCAGCTGATTCGTGTGGCAAAGTAGATCGCCGCACCTCAGCTGTTCTACTCACCAGGGAAGGCTAGAAGGTGAGCTGGAGAACTTTAAATTGCTGTTTGTTGAATGCTCCGCATGCGCTCCCAGAACCTGTTGTTAAACTGGTTGCAGCCCGCCACTGGTGGCAGCTTGTTAAAGAAAGATCCAACTTAGAAGTCAGGAGAAATGTTCTGACATTGAGAGTGATTAATCAACGGAAGAGCTTGCCTTCCAAAGTTGTGGGTGCTTCAGCACTGGAGGTTTTTAGAAATACATTTCCTTCATTTGCAACCATTTCACCTGGATAATATAAGCTTCTCCTGCCTTGTACAGTTGCTGGTCTAGAAGACCTCCGAGATTCCTTCCAGCCTTGTGATTCTATGTTGGAATTGAATTGATGGTTTTCCTGAAACAGGTGGAAAGGTCTAGAAATGAAGATTGTCCATGAAAGCTGAAGGTTTGGAATACTGCTTCTGAGAACTTCCTCTATCCCTGGGGAATAAAAATAATTCTTAAAGAGAAATATGTGCATTTATTGATGGACATCAAGTACTTCCAAGCATCAGAACTAATATATGAATGCACAGATGAATTGGCTAGCCCCATTCACTGTCTCCTGCATTATCCCAAAGGTGCTTTTTCAAGAGGCAACTCGACTGTCTGTTTTTGCTTTGAAGATGTTTCACTTCTCATTGAAGAAGCTGAAGAAGCCTTTTGAAAAAGCACCTTTGGGATCACCATGTCCTGGATAACCGAGAATCTCCAGAGACATGTCCCCTGCATTGGTTCCTTGCTTCCTGACTAACTTTGAGGGGTTATTTCAGATATTATTATTATTATTTCTGGGCATACAGAAGGCATAGGAAGAAAGAGGAACATTTGAGGAGACATCAAGAGTGGGCACAAATTCAATTTTGGCAAGCCCCTTCAATTTTAAATAATTATAGTAAAGAGAATGAACGTACAATTCTTCCCACTGCATGCACTCTTTCTCTTTCTCTTTCTCTTTCTCTTTCTCTTTCTCTTTCTCTTTCTCTTTCTCTTTCTCTTTCTCTTTCTCTCTCTCTCTCTCTCTCTCTCACACACACACACTTCCTTCCTTCCTTCCTTCCTTCCTTCCTTCCTTCCTTCCTTCCTTCCTTCCTTCCTTCCTTTTTTCTTTCTTCCTTTCTCTTTCTTTCTTTCTTTCTTTCTTTCTTTCTTTCTTTCTTTCTTTCTTTCCTGTCTTCATTATTTTTATATAAACAATTCAAGGTAGTGAACATTCTGTCATATCTGGATCTCTACACTTTTCTGTAAATCATAGAAACATGTAGATAGAATAACTCTGATTTATGTTTAAACACAGTTTTCTTAAATAGCACAATAGAACCATCTTGGTTCCCAGAGGCCTTCTGTTAGTCCTGTGAAATAGTCTGAGATAGTACAGACAAGAAGGCTAACTAGGAGTATTAGCTCTACCCTTATTGCAAGGTTACATTTGTAGAATCATACAAGACTAAAAGTATTTCTGCCAACTTTCCTTTGAATCTCTGGAAAACTAGTGAGGGCCCCTTCTGAAACCTTTCCCAAGCCTTTCCCACTTCTGTGGACTGAGACATCTTTTAAATGCATCAGCATGCATTTACATGTCCCATTTGGGTAGCATAAGTGAGCACTTGCTATAAAGTAGCCAAAAGTTGGACATGACTGAAGAGTTAAAACTTCTACTCTGCCACCAGCAGCTCTCCCCCCTGTCTCTCAAGTGGAAATTTCCACTTTCCATTCCATGTTCAACTTATTAAGGGAAAGAAAAAGAAGAGGAAGAGAATGAGAAAGGGAAAGAGAGTCTATGGGAGGGTTTGCCCATACTCATCCTAACCAGTTTCCATGTTTTGCCTGTTTATCTTCTATATATATATATAAATGTGTGTGTGTGTGTGTGTGTGTGTGTTCTAGCATAACTCTGGAATGCCTCCAGCAATTTCAACCAAACATGGTAGACAGATGACTTACCCTCTGGAAAAAAATACTATGGGGATAAGACATCCCTAACATCCCTGGGGGGGGGAGGTGCTTTAAAATGGCTTCTGCTGTACAGCACAGTGGAATTACCATGGTAACGGCTTCACAGTACTCCACAAGGGGGCTTCCTCTGGTTGTGCATTGTGCATAGGGATTGGTGGAGTTGGCTGTGCCGCAGGGATGAGTGGGAGCCAAGTAGGCGCTGCAGGTTTAGAAGCAGCAACCTCAGTTAGCGTGGTGGCGTTCCGTCCTTGAGGACCGTTGAAGGGGAAGGGGGGGAGGAGGCGCAAAGGCTGGGGGTGTGGATGGGTGAAGGGAGAGCCCCAAAGATAGAGGTGAGAAGGGTTGAGGAGGTAGCCCTGAGTAGTGGGGTGGGGAGAGTCGAGCATCATTCAAGGTGGAGAAGTGGGAGAAAGGGGAGCCTGGAAGTCCTTTCAATCCTGTCTAATACAGGATTGGGATAAATACCCGGGCAACGCTGGGTTATCAGCTAGTCAGACTATAAAAGTCAGCCATTAAAAACAGTATTGTGGACAGGCCAGAAGGTTAAGCAGATGTATAAATGAATATCTGGCTGGTGTTGCTATTTAATTGGCTTTTTTCCTGCTTAACACAGAGAGTTAAATGATCCTTTTGGTTCTTTCTTACCCCATAATTCTATGATTCTATTGTTCTAAGACCACTTACCATTGCTCTAAAAAGGCTTAAAAGCAATAATGAATGGATTAACATAAATTAGCGAGAACAGTAGAATTCAACAGGAGATACACAATCTGTTAACTAGGGGCATGGCCTAAAATTTCATAGATTGAATCCAATGGTGGCAAACCTATATCTGATTGGTGTTAACAGTCCTCATATCCTTTTCATGCAGGGTGTCATGTAATTTCATGTTACAAACATAATCTGGGCTCCACTTAGCAGGAAAACACATTTATAGGACTGCCGTGGTGCTTTGATGGTGACCTACAACTGACCTTCCAAAATGACCTACAATCTAGCCTTTATTTGAAAAGAATGAGATGTAGCCTCAAGGAAAGCCAGGCTGTGATGTCTTCTCAAAAGACTGCAGGCAAGGGGGGTGAGATGGGATTCCACATGGCCATAACAACTTGAGCATCAACAGAGTATTGAGTTAAAGTGACCTTTGGATGGCCGATGTAAACAAACCATGATATCCCATTGCAAACTTTTTTCTTGGGGTGGGGGGGGTGTTTGTCATGGTGAGATTATGTGGGGAATGATAAGTCCTCTAAGAAAGGGACTGCCACAGAGAGGAAGGGGTCAATCTATTTTCTAAAGCTCCTGTAGGCCAGACAAGGCATAATGGAATGGAAACTGAACAAGGAGAGATTTAACCTGGAAATAAGGAGAAACTTTCTGACAGTGAGAACAATCAACCAATGGAACAGCTTGCCCTCGGAAGTTGTGGTAGCACCATCACTTGAGACTTTCAAGAAGAGGTTGGACTGCCATTTGTCAGAAATGGGGTAGGGTCTCCTGCTTGGGCAGTGGGTTGGACTAGATGACCTATAAGGTCCCTTCCAACTCTGATTATCTGTTATCTGTTAAATAAGCCACTCTGTCTGTTCAGTTGGTTCTTAAGCAAAGAAGCAAAGAAGATGAAGTTAATAAGTCTGGAGAGAATGAGGGAAGAAATAATAGTTGCCTGATATTTAGGGGTTGTAAGGAAGCAAGATACAAACATCACCCGCGGTTTTGGGAAGAAGAACATGTGATCAATCCTGAAGTTTCTATCTAAAATTTTCTACTGATGGTGTGTAGGTTTCTTGTGAGATGTGTTTTAAAAATATTATTGCATTGTCACTTTAATTCACTGAGCAGATGACAACACCTAACTGAACTTGGCTGATCTTAGAAGCTAAGTAGCTTTTGTTCAGTGATTGGAGGGAGATATTGCCTAGACTGGACAGTTGGAAAAAATTCCTTGAAGAAAGCAAACCTAAACCCATTTTGTAACACTGCCATGGATGGAATGATTAGGAGATGACTAGAAGATGCCTTTATCTATTTGTCATTATTAAAATATTCATAAAGAGAAGCCTAAAACTACAATTTTGGTGAAGACAGAGACAGCTTTATTTCCTTTTGATCTTTAAATATTTAAAATTGCATGTGTACACTCAATTTATCAGTTCTATAAGAAGTATCCAGAGAATATTTGTCAATATATTTTCAATTATTAGACAGTTTGGTTGTCCAAAGGTGAGTTACTGGCCTGCTCAATGAGTTTTGCACACGAGTTGCAAAATAAACTAGGATCTCCATTGTCCAGGTCATAGAGTAGGAAGTTAGCATCCACCCCTCTCCTAGAAAAATGAAATATCCTGGGAAATATTAAAAAGGCAGAATATTTCCTCTAAAAAGAGTAGAAACTCAGAAGCAGAAACTCACCTCAGAAGCAGAAGTTAATTAATTAATTACATTTATATTTATATGCTGCCCTTCTCCGGAGACTCAGGGCAGCTTACAATTTTTGGGATGCAATCCAGTGTGCTCAGCAATAGCCTTCATTCCATTGTATATGCCTGCTTATGACTAAGCGGCATTTTTACAAGGTCAGCTAATTGCCCCCAACAATCTTGGGTCCTCAATTTACCTATCCCGAGAGGATGGAAGGCTGAGTCAACCTTGAGCCTGGTGGGATTCGAGCCTACAGCAGTTGTAGGCAGCTGGAACTTAAGTGCAGGCAATTAACAGCCTGAGCCACCAAGTTCACCCCCACCTTTGTTAATGGATGGGCCATTAAGGCCTGGGCCAGAATACTTTACATAACAAAGATCTCCAGGTAAAGCTATAGCAATTGCTCAAAAGCCCTTTCAGTGCATCATCATCCAGCAAGGCTCAACCAAGCCTGGAACTCAGGACAGCCTACAGAGTTGCCCAAGCATGGCCTCATGGGAGTCTGACAACCAATCAGAATACAAGCTCCAATTCAAATCCCAACAAAGGTTATAAAACCCAGGCACTCTCAGCCCCTCAGCCCTTTCTTGATCTCTTCCTTCACCTTGAAGCATGTGATCATCCTTCCTTTTCACTCTGGAGCTCCAGGCCATGTAGTCCTGTCCACCATTAAACCTTCCAAACAGCCTCCATGTTTCCAGTGTCTTTTTCCCCACTTGGAACTGAAGGCAGAAGGATAATCCAACAATAGATATTCACAATCATAGATATGTTGAATTACAACTTCTATTGTCTATGCTGGCTGGGGACAATATCAGTTGGAATCCAATATGATCAGTAGAACCACAAGTTTTCCATCTCAAATCGAGCTTTAATTTAGGAAACCTGTGTAGCTTGCCAGCATCTTTCAAGTGCTATCTTCCTAGAATGGATGAATCAAATGTTGCATGTTATGGAAACCACGTGGACTATTACTAGGATATATAAATACTCTTAATAAATGCAGAGACATTGCAGGTTTTACTTTCTGTGAGTCCTGAAAAAAAAACTGTGGAGGGTTGCTTTTTAAAACAAGTCCCATTTCATTTTATTACACAAGCACTTTTCTATAATTCTTACTCTATAATTTACTTCATGTAATTTCTAAATATGCCCTGCAGACAGAGTTGAATACTTCAGCTTCCCAAGGGAAAACAACAAGAAAAAAAAGGAAAATCCAGAATATCTATTGAAGGGGTAATTATTTTAATTTAGCATTAAATTTAATGTAATGGGTGCAACTCTGGTCCAAATGAAGTCTACATTCCAGCCTACTTCAGAAAGATTACTATTATTAGTTCTCCTCCTCCTCCAAATACTACTCAAATGACTGTTAATTTCCATACAACTTTCTTACAACACTGAGCAATCTCAGTAAAGATTGGGACTGAGATAAGGAAACGTTTTCTTAAGAAACATTTGCAAAACACTACATTCTGTTACAAATAATACTTCAATTATGGAACAGAAATTCGCAGAATGAAACAGAATAAGCCAAACTTCTAATTTTTTATAATTTAAACTGTATTAGAGTTTTTCATGATAGCAAAAATTGTGAGGTGTAGGGCTTTTAAAAAAACAACAACATATTTTTGCCATGTTAAAGGTTTGAATAATTCAACAAAATGCCTCAATATTAAAATCAAGTGAGCTCATTATTTATGAACTGATTTCAACCTTGCAGCTAGGTTTGCATCTCATGAGAATATTTTAAACCTTGATTTGACCTGCTAAATCTCAAATTTTGATGGTAGATCTGACATAAACCCAGTGATGGGATTCAAAAATGTTTACTACCAGTTCTGTGAGTGTGGCTTGATGGGCATGGCAGGGGAAGGATACTGTAAAATCTCCAGTCAGAGGTGGTATTTGCGGTTCTCTGGACTACTCAAAATTTCCACTATCGGTTCTTCAGAACTGGTCAGAACTTGCTGAATACCACCTCTGCATAAACCTCTGGAAAACTCTGACTTTTGCACACATACATGCATTCTCTTCTGTAATCCTCCCTTTTATGAGAAGTGGGCTAATTCATTTTATTTTCCTCTGCAATTATAAATTACAACTATCTGTATTTAGAAGAAACGGTAGACAAATTGATAGATGGATATAAATCTATAGACAAACTTATCTATAATTAAAATAAATCTTCATGATTCATGATTTCTTGTTTAGCATACCCAATGAAATAGCCCAGCACCCCAGATTATTGGGGAGAGCAAAAAAAATCTCTATTTTGGGCGTCTTCTGCTTGGCAGCATACTTATGTGTGTGGGGGGGGGATGTTCACTCAGCACAGGTCCAATCAAATGCATCCCAATTAAATGTGAGCATGTGAGCACCTCCCTGAATGTACCTTGCATCTGTCTAACTCGGACGTGAGGCATAGAAAGTGACTCAAGCCCTGTCAAATTGAATGTGACCTCCAATCTGCCACTCCTTAGGTGGAAGATGGAGGCGACTAAATTACTTGGTTCCCGGTGAATGCAAACTGTTGGAGCTGACCTGCCGTCAGTCTCGCAGGCTACCATCCAGAGTGGCTCCCTACAGTTTAGCCAACCTAGAGATGAATGCAATAAAAGAGAGGCTCTATTCAGGAGAGCTTCTGCATGTAAAAGAGGCGACCATTAGATCATGGTCATTATTCCATTGACATCACACAGGAACACAGTGGGACATGAAAGCCTAATCAAACACTTCTCTTCACTCAAGCCTTCGCTGCTAATGAGGCACATTGGGTTCCTTTGTGTTCTTCATTTACTCATGGCCAATGGGCCCGCCTGCCAACAACAGCTCAATGCAACAGACAGGCTGTCCCTTTCAGAACCATTTATTCCTTCCCTGACCTTTGACCCCTGGGGTTATGACATCAGAAGCCCTGATTTGTGATCATTTTTATTGGCAGCCATTCAAAGCTTGTTTCCTGTGTCTTAACTCTCTCCCGACTCCCTTCCTCTCCCTAAACTTATTGGTTCTAAGAGGCATCTGCCCCAAAGACTATAAAGTAAGCCAAAGCGTTAAACAAAGAAGCTTCTGATCTTACTTTGGAGGAAAAAAGGGGCGGGGAAGAAGGCCCCGCTGCTACTATTTTTGCCCACAATTAAGAGACAGTTGTTATGTAGGTGCAGAAATGCTCAAAAATTTTCTCTTTGGAGCAAGATGCCCGACCACTTTATAAGTTGCAATGAAAAGAAGAAAAAGTTTTACCTTGCTTTTGAAAATGTAATTGACAATAATTTTGAAAAACACTGGAATCTGGGCCCACTTTCGCCCAACATTCTGTTTCAGTCTTTGTTGGAGGGATTAGAGAAGGCTGGGCTGAGATCATCAAATGCTAATTTGAGCCTAATTTTTTCCTCTTTAGCTTGCTTGCTGCTCAGTTTGAAAAGAACGCAAAGCTGATGTCTTAAGAATTCTGCTTTTCGGCATTCAAAACGCAACCCACGTAACTTAGGAAGAGCCACTGGAAATCCTGAAACGAGTATCAGGGCCACTTCTGCACTCTTTATTTCAAAGAAATGTTTGAAATGGAGAAGGGCTATCTCCTGAAGAGATTCTCAAAACACATGTTTTTTCAGGACACCGTTTATTATGTGGGGCTCAGATGGCTGTTCAACAAAGAGTTTATTATTTACAGCTGGATTTATTTTATCTTAAATTCAGCAAACTGGGTCCCTCCAAGATGAAAGGCAATAGGAAGCTACATACATGAAATCATGTATTTATTTTTTTTAAAGGTAAGGTTTCAAGGTTCTCATACAGAATTTAACATTAAAAACAGCACTTTGGGATTCATCTTTAATTATTTCAAAAGCGGACCAGGGATCTCTGAACCAAGTTTTCTACCGCTTTAAAATTTCTTAGCAATTGGCTTCAGTGAAATAAAGAATGCATTTGTAAAGAAACAGTATGTTAAAAACAAAAACAAAAAAAGAGAACAGATAATGATCGCCTGAAGTAATTAAGGGTTAAATACTATTTCTACTGAAACAGTTGTTACAAAAGTGGGGATGACAACTAATTATATGGCTTTCTTTGAAGAGCTGATTTCAACATTCTAGGAAACAACTGTATCATCTCATCACCAGTACAGCTTTGTGTTGACAGAAATAGAGTAGTATAAAAATGTTATCAATCAATAAAAATAAATCTAAACTGGTCTCAGTGGAGCTATTTATTGGCTCTGAATGACTCCTCTAAAACGGGTTATAAGAAATAGGTGGATGTGAATCAAGATTGCATTGGCTAACCCAGGTGTCAACATGTTTATAATTTGTTGCAATTAATTAATTTACTGGAAAAGCTTCTGTCCCACCCATTTCTCTTAATGAAACTCAAGATGGCACACGAAGCAAGATATTTCAAGCAACTCTCAAAACACAAAATACAATAAAGTTTTAAAACAAACTTTTTAAAAAAGAACCAGTTCCTCTTTGAAAAACCATATTTTGATGCATTATTTGAAAACCATAGCAATCCTGCCAGATTTATTGTTTACCAAAATATTTCATAGACAGACATAACTACTGAAAAGTCTGTAGTTTTTATGAGTTTATGAATATATACCTCAAGAATATGGTATATGTAACTGAAGGGAGGTGTAAAAGTAAATAGGTTATAAAGCATCTATAAGCCTAATGGTTATCACTAGTTGTTTGTGCTCCAAAGTGTCAGCCATTGCAATTCAGCTTGGGGTAACATGGTAAAAATGCCACCAAGCTGATCTGATTTTTGTAAAAAACAAAAAGTATTTTCTGTGTGGCAGGTGCTTCCTTCATCTCATAGTCTATATTTAGCAAGAATGCAAGATAAATTTCTAATGTATAAAGCCAATATGTATATGTTGAACACCTCATGTCTCTTCCAATTTGCACAGCTGTAGTACATCTGTAGAAAGCTACAACTTGTCAGATGGACAGCCAGTTAAATTTGATCACCCAATAGGTAATTTCTATACAATTCTGTAAAAAACTGTAGAAAATGTATATAGTTTTTAGAAGCACTGCTTACTGAGATTTGCATTATTTCCATTCAACATTTGAAACAGCTATAAACAGGGCTTTTTAAAAAGATGCTGGAGGTTTATTATCAGTACCCAAAGATCTCATTCATAGGAATAAAGTTAGTTGAAAGTATGCTCTAGTGGAAAAGATAAAAAAACCATGGGGAGGCTTTTAAGGAATATAAAAAAGCTTAGAATTTAATATGAAACAAAAGTTGTACAGATTGATCCAAGAAGATGCAATTTCCTCAACCACATATTTCACACGATGTTGGCACACCTGCCTGAAACTTCTGATTTATTACTTTAAAAGCTAAGGAGAATTTCTAGTGATCATACAGGAAATAAAACAGTATGGATTCATTTTATGTTATTTTGGCACTATGCAACCTGCCCAAACAAAGAATTATTTATTTAACTTACTTGAATGTAATCGGTGAGTTAAATTAGTAAAATAAGCAAACAAACCAATAGATCATAAAAATTGCTATGGTTATAAATAATTGCTATGGTTAAGTTCACACTACAGGCCAGAATTAACAATCCTTCCAACCTGCTTGCTGAAGATTTTGATGGCACCTGAAAGCTGACATCCCTCCCATTACATTCATTCAGTTGAAAAAGACAGCAATAAAATTCTATGTTGAGAGATTCTATGCCTTATGTGTTCTTTGGGGCAAGATAGCAACAGCTGGTTATGCCAAACTATAATTTGAGTGATTTTTTAAAAAAATTCAGAATTTACATACACTTATCTCATTAACTGGATTATTATTTCTGTTAAGACCAAGCAGTTCCAAAGATAATAAAATATGCCCTCCAGACTCTTTATTATAAATGGCTGGCCTACTACAATGTATTTAGTAAAACTCAGCACTTCAGTTCCTAAGACATACTGGAAACACCCACCTACTGTAATTCATTTTACACAGCAAGAATCCAATTTGATTTTTCCTGCTGAAGTGAAGATTTGAAAGAGCTGAGTCTGAGACATTCCATGGACTTCTTTTTATTTTCATACTGTGTACAAATGCATAACATAGATAGAATCATGAAAGGAACTTTGATTCATTGATTGGGTTTCTTCTTTCTTCTACAACAAAGTTTGACATTTGGCATCTGTGCTAGTTTACTGTTTTCAACAATGATGGAGCTCAAACTTCTGGAATTAAGCACTTCTCTGGAGGATATTTTCTTTCCAAAATGCACAATTTCTGAAAATCAAGGCACCATCTCGTAGTAAATTGATTTCTTAATGGCTTGACAACTTTTCTTTATTTGTGATTTCCCTGATTTTTATCTGACTCAAGATATCTAAAAATAAAAGTTTTGTCTTTCTGAGTTATTTTGAGAGTGCGTTAGAAATTCTTTAGAAGGTGATTTTGAGGGTGACTTATGTTGTGAAGGGTGTTGCTTTTCTGTTATACAATCCCTGGCTGCCTTTAATTCTTAATCTCAACAAGTAACCTAGGAGGAATTTTCTTATGATGTCTTATCCTGAGTTTAATTGGCTTCATGTCATTTGTGGTAGGTTCCGCAATTGACTCTGGGCAGCTTGCAAGGATCAAAAGACATAAAAGCCTGCTATATATTTCCCCCAATGATCAGGGATCAACCATAACCTCATTCACAAAAAAAGAGGGGGGGGAGAAGGGACCTAAAGCATTCCCTCTCACTAGATCTCGTGGGACAAGCAGGAACAATGGGAGAAATGTGATTCTGCATATAGCCTGACCCTAGAATGCCATTGACTCAAAGTGTGGGTAGCCAAGAAGGCTGGAGGTTCCTGTGGAAATTATTTCCCACAGAAAAATAAAACACATCCCTATCCCCAGTCTGCCTCATTACCAATATCCACGAGTTTTTGCATCCTATCTATGAGAAGTGCCATTGTTTCAAAACTAGAAAAAAATAGATGCCATTTATTGTCTATCAAATTGTATGCATAAATTATGCATTTTTGTTTTATCGGATAAACCGTCTTTATGATATTCTTCAGGTTCACATTTTCCCAGGGCAACATACAAGGCAATAACAATAGTTAAAAGAAATGCAAAATAAAAGTTTGACACATTATTTTAACATTCAAATAACAGATGGCCTCTCTTAGTAGTTTCTTGCAGATGCTAAATGAAATGGAGAAGAGGGATAAACTCAGATATATCCTACACTGAAGTGCCCAAGGACTGGCCCTCTCCTCTTGCAACAAGACTGACTGGAACTGCTCACCCAAACAAGAGCAGAACCACTGTAAAACTGTATCTCTAATTCTCAAGGTTCACGGCCCCACACACTCTCAAAAACAAAAACAAAATCAATGATCAATGATATTGAAGATTGAAATTACCCAGGGCACAAAGGTTTTATAGTAATATATATACACATAAATCTATGTGTCTATGTGCAGGGCCAAAAAAATCACCACCCTTTTATCATCTCATAAATGCCCATCTAGAGAGCAATAGCACTTAGATTTATATACTGCTTCACAGTGCTTTTACAGCCCTCTCTAAGCAGTTTACAGAATCAGCCTATTGCCCCCCCCCAACAATCTGGGTCCTCATTTTACCCACCTCAGAAGGATGGAAGGCTGAGCCTTGAGCCTGGTGAGATTCAATCTGCCAAATTGCAGGCAGCCGACAGCCAGCAGAAGTAGCCTGCAGTACTACATTTTAACCACTGCACCACCCCGGCTCTTTATCGATATCAGAATAGAACTAGAGATGCCAAGCTTTATTTGTAGCAGGGAGAGAAGAATCCTAGACCTTTCATCAGAAAGCCAATGACTAAATTTTGGTACGCGTGTTCCAACATTACACAAGTAATCAACCATTTTACCAGGGTAAGTTGCATGTAAAAAAAAAGAACAGGGCTTCAGTTGTGCCATCACATCTTGGATGGGGCCCCTGGGTTCTACTCTATTATTCTGTGAAATATTAAAACTGGGTCAGCTTGTAGTCTTAGAGAAACTTGACAGAGTGGGGCACCAATACATTGAAGTGTTCTGGACTGGTTCAAGTTTGAGCCTTCCAGAGTTCTGAAATGAGAGATCAGATATGAAAATCACCCACCCACTGCAAAGCCCAGGGACACAATATGCACTGCAGTGGAAAAGGCTGATCAGGATGGAGGCTGATCATCACATGCAATACTGATTTGTGCAAGGAGGCTATGTCTGATGCCAGCTATGGCTGGAAGTTATACTGGACAGATCCAGTCCTAACCTTAGACAAAGTGAGGCAGTAGTCTCAGCTGGAGCTGCATTTTCCCTTCTCCCTGCATTTTCCTTTGTTCGCTTTCATTCATAACTTAGCCTGAATCCTTTAAGTGAAGTGGAAGACCCTGTAATCAGTCCATTTAGGTTTTGTTTATGTTGAACAGGAAGGGGTACATCAGGCAGGGGAACTGATAGGTGTCAAGAGTGCTGCTCACCAGCTCTCTAAGTTTCCCTGTAGAACATCTTGCCTGTCTGATTTACATGCAATGCACCTGATTTAAATTCATGCCAAGGTCAATCAACTAGAATGGAAGGAAGGAAGGAAGGAAAGAAAGAAAGAAAGAAAGAAAGAAAGAAAGAAAGAAAGAAAGAAAGAGGATGTAAAATATTGTGGTTTCATTGTTATCTATAACAAGTCAAGATGTCAACCCTGACGAAAAGGGTCCTGAAACCCTTTTAATGTGTGACAAATACAGAAAGGGGACAAGTTGGGCGGTCATGGAAGTCATATTTACTTGTTTGACACTTTTCCTTGCAGCATCTTCCCCCACCAGATCACATAGTTAACAGTTAGTGTTAACTTAGTTAGGCATTTTTATTTTGGGGGGGTAGGGAGAGCAGAGATGGGATCCGACCGGTATAACTACTGGTTCTGTTGCTCTGCATCGTTTGTGCATGTGCAAGTCGCGCAAGTCGCGGGATGCAATTTACAACCTGCTGACCTGCCTGGACAGCTGAGCAGCACTGCGTGCAGGTGTGCAGTGGTTGGAAAAGCCATTTTTTCCTGCTTTTTCAACCACAGCTGTGCCACACAAAGCAGCTGTGGTTGAAAAAGCAGGAAATAAAGGTCAGGTAAGAACCTGAGCGGGTGGGTGGGCCAAAACAGCAGAAGATACAGAACCGGTTCTGTGTCTGCTGCTCTTCAGTTCTGCTACCAGTTCTGTAGAGCCAGACAGAACCAATAGAATCCCACCCCGAGGGGGAGGATTTTTGAGAATCTGTTATGGTATGGACCATGCTTTTGGTTAGTTTGCCATGCAAATGGAGAAATTCAATTCAATGTAGAGTGAATGCATTCACTAAATACACAACTGTTTCTGAACAATATACAAAAAAATTAATTGAAGAACTTGTTACTGAGTCTCTCTCTCTCTCTCTCTCTCTCTCTCTTCTCTCTCTCTCTCTCTCTCTCTCACACACACACACACACAGAGTCATCAATATGTTGAATAGCTTTCTACTTTAGCCCTTGAATTTCTCTGGACTCTTTGTAATTCAAAGGTGCTTAATGAAGCCTGTAAAGATTGTTGTTTATCAAACTTACATTAGCATAACAGAGACATTGTCATTTTAAACTGGTTTAAAATGACTTTCTAGAAAGCCGTTTAATGCCAGTCAGCCTAGGAGCCAGTTACGCATCAATCAGTTGTGTCCATGTTCCCTGAATTGCCACGGTGCAAGCAGCATTTGAAGCAGTCTTTGAAAGAAGCTGAATGGCTGTAACTCAGCTCTTTTCAAACAGAGAAACATTGCGGTGCAAAGATTCTGCGTTACATTAATGAATTATAAATAGGCACCATCCATGCCTGTGTAAATTTCTATGTGGGGATTAGTAGTCAGTGGGAGAAAAAAAATAAGCAGTAATTTCAAATTCTGCAAATTGGAACATGAAACTTTGAAAAAGGAATGCTTTGGAGGAGAGGGATTGTATAGAGTTCATATATACTCAGAGTTCTTGATACTCAGTAAGACAACACACATTTTTCTTGAAGAAGGTGCATTCTTTGCTCTGTTCAATTCATAGGATCTCAGCCATCTATTTATTGAATGTCTATTGCTCCTTTCCTTTATGAGTGGAAGGAGATGTTCATAATATTGTCTCTATTATTTTTTCCATACAGCAATATAGTGAAGTAGGTCAAACAGAGAGAAGAATGATTGGTTCAAGGTTATCCAGTGGCCTCCATGCCTGAGGATAGACTTAAAACTGGATCTCCTTATTTCTAGGCCATTGCCTTAATTACTTTATTGCTCTTGATGCTGCTAGAAAGCATCAAACATTCCCATATATAGTTTTGTCACCTTTGCCTTGTATTGTATGTATACAGTACTTTGCTTTCTTTCTTCTTCTTCTTGAGCTATATCCATCATTGGATATTGGCGATCCTGTTGGTGATCCTGTTTTTATCAACAGCCACACGAAAAAGTGCTGCTGAGTTTTGTCCAAACCAGTCCCTTAGATTTTGAAGCCATGATATTCTTCTTCTGCCTGGACCTCATTTGCCTTCAATCTTTCCCTGGAGGATGAAGTGAAGTATTGCTTTCTTTACTGATTGCAAGTGAAACAAAATAAATAGATGTGATGGTATGTGGGAAAGACCTTGGGAGACAGGGCAATGAGATGCTGTCTAGGGAATGTCAGATAAGAGACAGCATATCCCATAGCTGGATAGTGAGTGGGTCTCAGAAGGGATCCTCTCTAGTTTTTCAGGGGGGAAAGGCAGTGGTGGGATAATTGTATTTTCAGACTTGCAGGATTTTGTTAATGCTGTTGCATAATAAATAAAAATTAGTATATCTGGTCTTCTTTCTTATTTGGTCAACCTGGTAAAGCTGACAATAGCAGATAAAAGAAAAAGCATTCAGTTTCGAAATGCTTCTGGATCATACAGTCCTAATTAGCCAATGATTGCCTACAAATTCTTGGTCTCTCTCCCTATCCCTCTCCCTCTCCCTCCCTCCCTCTCTCTCTCTCTCCCTCTGTCATCTCTCATCTCTCTCTCATCTATCTATATCTATCTATCATTCATCTATCTATCTCTCATCTATCTCTATCTAATTTTAGGCAAAATATGAAAATAGATGATGAGAAGTCAATGTATATATGAAATTTCAAACTGTAAATGTTAATGAAATAGTGAGACAACACAGTTTTGGAGAAGGAGGAGGATGAAAGAGAGAAGGACAAAAGAGGACAAAAGGGCAAAAAAGAGGAAGGGAATGGAAGGGAACAGAGAACGGAAGGGAGAAAAAGGAGGCAGTGGGTTGAAGGGTCAGACATTTTTTTTAATAAAGCTACATGGCTATAATTTTATTGGAACTTGTTGTATGGGTGGTCTTTTTTCTTTCTCTAGTATTCCAAGTTGATGCAGTATGTTTGTGCTCATCTGAATAATGTTCTTATATGTCTCCTCTTGTAGGAGTTTGGTTGTTACTTTGATAATGAGGCTTTTGGTTTGTATAAGTTGTTTTTTTTCAGTAGACTTTTTACAGTATATAAAAATAGCACTTTCATGCACACACACACACACACACACACCCTGTACACACACACACACACACACACAAAACACATATAGGTATATATCACTTATGCAAAAGCAATTCAAATTGTTTTACAGCTCTGCATGAGGATACAAGTCAAGTATGTAGATTGCCATAGATCACGAAGATAGCATCTGGAGCTGTGATGGGGCGAAGAAGGGGCATAAGCCAAGTTTCAGAATGTGGTAACAGGAGGGTTGAAAAGAGGAGGAATGATTGAGTATAGGAACTGACAGACACACGGGAGACTCATATTGTTTCATTAGGGAGGGAAATTGAATTATATGGCAAGGAGAAAAAGAAATAAAAAGATGGAGACATCAACAAAAAAGAGCTTGAGAGAAGATGACAAGCGGTGAGGCTGAAATAACTAGACTAGGTTGAGGTGGAACAAAATGATAAATTTTAAACCCAGCTTTGCAAAGCAAAATTCCCTGTTCGTAGCCTAACTAAACAAACCATATTAAATAAGATCATTCATACAAGATCCTAAGGCTATGACTGGATTCTCACAATACTCCCAGAAAGGACTGAACCTCCACTTTATCCTAGTGTTTGGTGCTGTATGAAGCCAACTGAGATATCTCCCCTTCCTGAAAATTCTGTGGAAATGTTGGTATGAGAAAGGGAAGAAATACCTCTCAAGGGAAAGAAAAACTTGCAGCTGCCTTGACATCCAGGAAAAATGGTGGCTGTTTATTTGAATTCAACCTGGGAATGCTTGGGTAAGGAGGGAAGCATACAGAAGCCTTCCTGGAAGTGGAAACCAAAAGAAGAGTTGTTTCAAGGAAGCTCATTTCGGTGCCAAGGATAATTGAAAAGAAAATAGCTAAGCCTGTGAGATTTATCTGCTATGATAACAGATAACAGATAATCAGAGTTGGAAGGGACCTTGTAGGTCATCTAGTCCAATCCCCCACCCAAGCAGGAGACCCTACACCATTTCTGACAAATGGCAGTCCAATCTCTTCTTGAAAGTCTCAAGTGATGGTGCTCCCACAACTTCTGAGGGCAAGCTGTTCCATTGGTTGATTGTTCTCACTGTCAGAAAGTTTATCCTTATTTCCAGGTTAAATCTCTCCTTGTTCAGTTTCCATCCGTTATTCCTTGTCTGACCTACAGGTGCTTTAGAAAATAGCTTGACCCCTTCCTCCCTGTGGCAGCCCCTCAAATAGTGGAAGACAGCTATCATGTCTCCCTGGGTCCTTCTCTTTAGTAGACTAGTCAAGCCCAGTTCCTGCAACCATTCATTGTATGTTTTAGCCTCCAGTCCCCTAATCATCCTGGTTGCTCTTCTCTGACTCTCTAGAGTCTCAACATCTTTTTATAATGTGGTGAACAAAACTGGATGCAGTACTCTAGGTGTGGTCTTACTAAGGCTTTATAGAGTGGTATTAGTACTTCCCTTGATCTTGATTGTATCCCTCTGTTAATACAACTTTGTGTTGTATTATCTTTATCAAGCACAACAGCAAATAATTTTATTGAAAAAGCTCATTCCTTTTTATCCCCCTGCCTTCATCCCATGCAGTGTCAAAGTCAACAGGAGTTAAATTCAAATCTGTTTCCATCCTCTCCTCAGCAATAAAGCATCTGGGCCACCTCATGCCAAAAGATGTGTCTAAATGTCCTTGGAAAAATGTTGGGACTATGAAAGAGAGAACAGAGTAGATGGAGAGAGGCTTGCATGCATGACCACATTCTCTTCTTATTTAAGTTTCCTTATACTACAGCTGCATCCTGATAACACCCTAAAATTAATGAGTTGGAAGGTGTCTTCAAGGTCATCCACACAACCTCCTTGCTTGATGCAGGAATTTTTGGGGCAGACAACCTCAAGGAGTGTCTCCTGTGAGAAACAGCCCAAAGGCCAATTCATTCTCTCGTTCAGTTGTTCTTGCAGTCAAGTAGTTTCTCTTATTATTCAGATGAAATTGGTTTTCTAAGCTGGCCTTTGGTCTTTGCCTTATTGTAAACACAGGGTTTTGTTTCCTTCTCCACCTGAAATCAAAGTGGGTTTGCTTAACAGGTTTATCTAAGTTGTAAGTTGCTGTTCAAGGAAGGAAAGTTCAACTCCTCAATGAAGGCATTTGTTCTCTGACTGAGTGTCTTGACAATTCCTACAATGTTTATTTAGCATAAGTCTGAATCATAAGAAAATAACTCTGGGAAGTGGACAAGAGTAGGTTTTGGTCTAGGCCAGGGGTGTCAAACTCACATCATCAGGTGGCATCACGTGATGTATTGGGACTTTTTCCCCCTTTGCTAAACTGGGTGTGAGCATGGCCAGTGCATGACGCATCCGGCCTGCATGCCGGGAGTTCAACAGCCCTGCTGTAGGCATATTTTTTTTGTTTAGACGAATGGCCTAACGAATAGGAACAGAAGACTGAATTCATCACCCAAGTTGTTTGAGAATCTTTCAAATTGAAATACAAGGACCAAAACCTTTGGTGAAGATCACAAGGTCTTCTTATGCTGAATCAGACCAAAACTAAATCTCATTTAAGCTCTTGAAAAGCCAGCTTGGATGATTTTAAACATTTGGTTATTCTGCCACTGAAAATTGAGATTACATTTAGCTGTTATGGCTAATAGCCATCTATCAGATTACGAACCCTTTAAATCTCCACATTTAAATATGCAGAGAGAATTACAGTGATGAAATAAACTGAACACATCACAATCAGCTGTCGTGTAAGAAGGTAAAATATGGCAACCTTGACCACTTTTTCATCACAACACTATCACCTGTCAAAGTGTCCCATGGCTTATAAATATGGATAGCAGGATTTTTTAGACAACTGCATTTTAAAACTAGGAAAAAGGGGATCGGCAGTGCTATTAATTAGGCTAATTCTCAACACGGGCTGCACATAATTAATTTGTTCATTAAGGTGCTCTTAACATTTCTTTACAGGAAGTGCAAGAGATCATGGATGAAGTTTGAAGAAGTAATTAGTTACTAACAGATGTCAATGCACATAGCTGAAGAATGAGAGCAAAGAAGCATTGCCTGCCAATGATAAAAGCACACAATTCCAACTGGGACTTAATTATGGGGATTTAATTACAATATAGGCCACTTGTCCTGTCCATAGTTTCTATGGACAGCTGTTAATTCCCATTGACAACTGACAACAATGTGCACTGAAAGCTCCTCCATATGTGTGTGTCTCATAGATGGTCCTCTGGTCCATCACAGTACATTTTATGTGATTTTACATAAATTAGTCTATGTGTTATCATGTTTTGTAGGCCACCTAAGTTGCTGAAGGACCCATATCATAAGATAAAAATCCAAGGAGAAGATTATTATGTTCTGTCTTTCCCCCAGGATTATACATGACACTTTTCCCCTAATTTTTCCTTCAACAACAAGGCTTTGGGATAAAATAGTTCATGAAATAAAAAATAATATTTTTTGTCCCCAAATCTCAGTGAACTTTCAAAGCTAAGGGTTTTAGATCCTAGTTCAGCACCTTAGCCATTATTGTAATTAAAAATGTCTTTCTCCATATTAACTATTAATCTTTTAAGCACGCAACTAGAGTCTGCAAGCAATTACTGTATATTCCATGACTTATCATAGGCAGCCATGGACAAAATAGAAGCATATAATACATGTAATAATCTCTGCACAATTATATGGAACAATAGGTTAGCAGAAGGGTGTGGAATATATATCTAAATATTAAAAGCAAATATAAAATATATGTGTACATTTAAAAAGTGAGAGGCGATCTCCATGGGAGAAATTGTGCATATTCTTCCTGCATCTATAATCCAAAAATGCATGTCAAAGTTACATTCTTAAGCTTTTAGAGGGGGATGCCTGATTATCATCTATTTGCATCTTTTCCTTAGTGTGACTTCATTATCATGTGTTCATGATAAATTATGAATGGCTGTTTTATGGTTTTAAATTACTATGCTTCATTGACAATATCCAATCCTGAATTTAATTGTTTGGGGCAGCTTACAATTAATTAAGTGCAGAACAACTATTTGCTGTCAGGAAATACAGTAAGTCACTCATTCAGAACAATGAGATTTCAGGCAATAGGATCAATTTCAGTCTTTGTCTCCCACTTTATATATTTAATTATTGTGGTTCTGTTCCAGTTCAGGCAGAAATTCAACAAAAAGTACCAAGTTTCAAAAGCTTTCCTGCCATGTCTGCTTCTTTCTTGTGGTTTCTTGTGAGTTTCTAAATTGGCTGGAATTCATTTATCCCAACATATTTTTTTTAAACAAACCTGCCCTGGGTTTCTGTTTATGGATGGAACAGGAAACAAAATGAGTTTCACTCAACAATGAGTGCTAAAAAACCTTCTACTATTTCCTCTAGAACTCAACTCAAGATCTCTTTTCCCACCCTCTTGTCTTCTTTCCCGACAGATTGTAGTGTGTCTTGTAAAGCCACTTCCAAAGAAGTCTCTTTTCAGCACATTCTCTTATCTTTCTTTGTTGTAGTTATGCTAGTGCACTTTAATTTGATAATGAGGTACAAAATGATCACGAAATGAAGGAAATACATTTACAAGGATGAAATGGCTCACTTGGTGGGAAAACATTGCAGAATTGCTCCTGTATGTGTTGCATACTTTTAAGAAACAATGAACACAAATCTTTTATCTTAACACTTGATTAAACTTTGGGAAACCAACAAGATCTGGCAAACTACCCAACATCTCCATGACCCACCAGAGTGGGAAGGCAGAGGATGTCACAGGTCCCCTCTTCTAAGGAGGTCCAGATAGTCAGATCAAGAAAAAGGACCTTCTCCATGGTAGCACCATCCAGTGGTGGGATTCCAATTTTTTTCCTACCGGTTTTATGAGAGAGTGCTTTGCACATGATCACAGAGCTCAAAAACTGCCCTCTATGTCAGCACTGGTGAGGTGAGCAATTTTTTAGCTCAGCTGAGGCAGGCCAATCCACTCTGCTGAGCTAAAAAACAAGGGAATATAGGAGAGGAAATGGCAGGGGTGGGTGGGCAGGACCAGCCAGAGGTGGTATTTGCCAGTTCTTCAAACTACTCAAAATTTCTGCTACGGTATGTCAGAACCGGTCCGAACTGGCTGAATATCATCTCTGGCTGCATTCCTATGGAATATCATCCCTGCGGAAATAAAATTGGTCCCTACCTTAACACTCTTTCAAAAGGCTTTGAAGACCTGGTTTTTGCTAGTGGGCCTGGGGACGCCAGGGTGATTTGATTATGATGTTATCCATTTAAGTCCAACTCTTGGCAATTCTATGGCTCAAGTATCTCCACACCTTTTCTATGGTTTGGTTGGTGTCAGCTTTCATGCTGTCAAGCCACCATTTTCTTTGATGGTCTGGTTTCCTTTTACTGCTAACACTTCCAAACATAATTGTTTTCTCCAATGAATTCCTCTGCATGACATGGTCAAAGTGAATAAGGTACAGTTCCCTGATTTTGCCTTCTAGTGACATGTCTGGCATTATGTACTCAAATACTTGCGTGTTAGTCACTTTTGCTGTCCAAGGAATATGCAGGGACCTTCTGCACAGCACATGTCACCATATCAGAGTGATATGGAACCCATCAAATGATTGGTTTGATTCTGGTTACTCTGTGTGTGTGTGGGCATGTGCGTGTGTGTGTGTGCGGGGTGGTAGTGATTGTGTTTTGTATTGGGGTTTTATTTCTATTAGTTGCCTGGAGTCTCTGTGAGTGAGTCTGGAGGCCATGTAAATTTTCTTAATATACATATAATATGTATATTAATATACATATAATATACACACACACACACACACACACATATATATATATGTATGTTTTCGTAGATTTTCACGGGTAAAGGTATGTAGGTCTTGGTGTATTCGGTCTTGTCCGTGTAAGATCTCAATCGACGGGACAAGAGAATACACCAAGACCTACATATATATATATATATATATATATATATATATATATATGTAGGTCTTGGTGTATTCGGGTCTTGTCCCGTGTAAGAATGAGAATACCTTGGCAACGTTTCGACGAAATCTCATCCGTCATCTTCAGGCTGGTGTCTTCAGCTTCGTTCTCCTGGGAGAAGATACATATATACATCCATGGGTGGCTGGTTAGTGTTCTCTGCTGCCTTTCTCAAGTCCAGTCACCACCATGTCTGAAAATTATTGGCATTCCCTACTATGCATTTGGCAAACACTGCTTTGCTTTTTCTAATTTTCATTGTAGAATTGAGGTTTCTACTGTTACTAGTACCTACGGTAAGATTTTACAATGGAGTCTAAAGATGAGTTATTGTTTATTTTACCAATTAGTCAATCTCTTGGAGTATTTGGGAGAATAAAAGCATATGTTCAGACCTGCCATTGTAGATGTATAAAAGTTGCATTGAAGAGCAAAAGGAAATCATTTTCAAATGAGTTCCTTTCAAAAAAGAGACAATATTCTTGCTTTGTATCCAAGAAAGCTGCTTCTAAGTTGTCTATTCACAAAGGCAGGGGGTGGGAGAGTAATTATGACTCATGATAAGCTCTTTTGGAATCCTATATTTTAGGATTAGCCTAGATGAAAGAGAAGTCTGCTGAAATGGAAAAAGACAGGTGTAACTCTCCAATGTCCAAAGATCACCTTCAATGCTCTGAAGGACAGCATCAGAAATGGCTGATTACCAATTCTTCCTTATATCCTGTAATAAAGAGATTAAAGTTCTCCACTAAGCAGAGTGGGTCAGGTGACATTAGAATGGTTGAAATTCCTTCCCGGTTTAGCAACTCTTTCTTAGTAAGTTTTTCTGTTTAAAAATAACAATACAAAGGCAGAATATTGGTAGCTAATCAGATTAAGAACTTTCAACATCCAAAATGGGAAGCTCAACCAATTAATTACCCTTCTTGTTACTGACCACAGGGTTCTCACTTAAAACTGTGAGAGTTATGAGTAGGTACTGTATTCTACAGACAGGTTATTTATGAACAAACTGGGAAAATTATAAGGATCACAATATCAGTACAAGCTATAGTTGCCTTTTAAAAAAAGTTTGACACGTGTTTTTAAAAGGTGACAACAGCAGCTTTGCTTTTGTATGCACAGAAATGGAAGGACTCACACATGCCCACAATGGAAGAATGGGTGGTAAAATTAATGGAATTGGCGCAAATGGTGAAATTGACTGCTGTGATTAAAGAAAATTAAAGAAAAGACTTTAACTAGCTTTGTTTCTACCTGGAAACCATTCCTGGGATTTTTTTGACTTGAAACTGGAAAAGAAAAGGACCTTGGGCTTTGATGATTAGTTACAGAATAGAATAGAATAGAATAGAATTCTATTTATTGGCCAAGTGTGATTGGATACACAAGGAATTTGTCTTGGTGCAAATGTTCTCAGTTTACATAAAAGAAAAGATACATTCATCAAGAGTCAAGAATCATCAGGTACAACACTTAATAATAGTCATAGGGTACAATAAGCAATCAAATCATACTAGGAAACAGTCAGTATAAATCGTAAGGATACAAGTGACAAAGTTACAGTCATACAGTCACAAGTGGAAGGGGAGGGGTGATAAGGAGTAATGAGAAGGTTAACAGTAATAGTAGTGCAGACTTTGTAAATAGTTGAACAGTGTTGAGGGAATTATTTGTTTAGCAGAGTGATGGCTTTCAGGAAAAAACTGTCCTTGTCTCTAGTTGTTCTAGTGTGCAGTGCTCTATAATGTCGTTTTGAGGGAAGGAGTTGAAACAGTTTATGTCTGGGATGTGAGGGGTCTGTAAATATTTTCACAGCCTTCTTTTTGACTCGTGCAGTATACAGGTCCTCGATGGAAAGGAGGTTGGTAGTAATTGTTTTTTTTCTGCATGTTTATAATGATAGAAGTATAATGTTTTGTTGTCCATTATTCTAGTTTAAAAGGTCGTTGTCTTATAGGTTTTTATCTATATTAAATAAAGTTGAAGTTTTTTTTCCGTAGCTTTTTTGCTGTTGTGGTTGTTTCTACTCCCTATTTTTCTCTCTTAAATCTTTTCCCCCACTTTTTAAAACTCCTTTTCTTTGCTCTTTTTTATTTTATATTTTTTAAATGTGATACAGTTTTAAAACTGAAATATTTAAACATGAGTTTTATGTTTCATATTTATGTTAAAAATCCCAGTGGTTTGAGATCTATCGGTTACTGCTTAAAAATAAGTGCACAAGGAGCCTTTGCAGGGAATCTAAGCAAGTTATCTGGAAGTTCAACAAATAAATAAACAAACAATTGGTTCCCTCTTCTACAGGCAGCCACGCTATTGGTCTTCCTAGCATAAATATATTTTATCTACTGTACATGCATGTAATAATTAAAGATGGGGAGCCTGTCAGGGTAAAAGAAAAATGCAATAGCAATTTACTTCTGTTACTGAATGCCTAATGTAGAACTGGACTTACAAAGGACAATATTTGTAGCTGAGGGTTGAAATGTGGGTTCCTTGGTGCTCTCTAAGGTTGGTTGTTTTCTTGTAGATGTTTCACTACCCAACTAGGTTTCACCATCAGTGTTAAAGACTAGCACTGATGATGTTATCTAGTTGGGTAATGAAATGTCTGCAAGAAAAAAACCAAGCTTAGAGAACACCAAGGAAACCGAACCAGGTTTTTAAAACTTTAGCACTCAAATGTTACTTCACAAATATCTTTTAATCATTGCTGAGCCTCAATGGCCTTTTGAATTTATCCACAAAGTTGACATGGAAAGAAACCTATTGGGCAATCTCTCCAAATTTCTCTACATGAAGAACTTTCCCAGAAATTCCAGCTGCATAGCAGAGATAGTATCACCATTAATGTTTGTAAATCACTCAGAGTCACTTCTAGATGAGATGGGCAGCACACAAATCAAGAAAGGAAGGAAGGAAGAAAGAAAGAGGGAGGGAGGGAGGGAAGAGGGAAGGAAGGAAGGAAGGAAGGAAGGAAGGAAGGAAGGAAGGAAGGAAGGAAGGAAGGAAGGAAGGGAAAGACCCAAGGAATGCTTTCTCTTAGTTACAACCCTTGAGGACTGAAGTGTGGGGACTCAGGAGTTGCATAGGTGTTTGTACAAATAGAACAGGACATTCATCCCTTGCCCATCCCTTACGTAAATATTCACCCAACTTCAGACTCCACCCATAAAGATTTATCCCAAAAAACAACAACAATAACCCCCTCTCCTTTGAAAGTCATTTCAAAAGCAACCTCTTTCATCAAATTGAATGAGAACTGTAGGGCAAAAGTGCAGAGGAGAACTCGTAGGCTGTATAATGTTCAAGGTTCAGCAGGGTATTCCAAAGGTCATTCAGATGTCATTATCTTCTTCATTGTTTACACATTGCAGCATGTTTTATTTCCCTTTGATCTAGCTTTCTCTTTAATAGGGAGAATTCCTTTAGGCAACAATATCTGGATCACAAGGACAGATCCCAGAAGATGTGAATATTACCTAGTGTTTCACTCAACTAGGCTATGCAAGATTCCTTGTATTAGTGATTCTCATTTCCCCTCCTTTGGACTACAGTACATACTTTCTGATTGCTCTCTCGAAGACCTCAACTGTAAGGAGCCTGGACTGATTTTCAGTGGAATGACCAAATAAAATAAGGAAAATTTGAATGTCATTCTGAAATTATCATGCAAATTGATATGTGCATGTATGTATGCCAACATGCATACATATATCTACTGATGATGAAAAAGAGAAACATGAACCAATTGTCAACTTTTACTGGATAATCTCTGAGAAGAATCTTATCTCTTAAGAAATGGAGAGCTGCTAATTCATTGCCTGTATTGTTGGACTCAATAGGAAAATAAGAATCTGCTGAGTTTGGCAGTATCAGTTCATTAATTGTCACATGCTTTCAATCAAATAATACCTGAATGTGTCTCCAGTTTCAGGACTGTTGCCATTCCTGCTGAAGTGACAAACCTTCTAGAACAAGAATAGAAATTTGTAACCTCAAGAATTTCTTTAAGATATTTTCCCCAGCATTTCCAGTAACGGCCTTTTCCAACATTACTGAAGTCTTCTCCAAAATGTTTTCAACAATGAAAGCAAGATCTATTTATATCAGATTTCTTGAGTTCTCCAGATAAGCCTACCTAAAATCCCATGGAAGGTTTTTGGGAAGGTGACCAACCTAATAATGTATCAATCTTCTCAGAAGAAAGTTAGATCAATAAAAATGGTGTACTGAGTAGGGAGTACTGAGTAGGGGGACAGAACATCTCTGACTGGAGATTTTATAGAATCCGTCCCCTGCCATGCCCACCAAGCCACAGAACTGGTAGTAAAAAAATTTGAATCCCACCACTGGAACAGACCCACAACTGTTTTCTATATGGTATATCTGAAACTGGAAGGTTTTGCCAGGGGTGAAATTCACAATGTTTCCCTACCGGCTCTGTGGGCATGGCTGTGGGCGTGGCTTGTTATCATAGTAATAGCAACCAGGGGCGATTGGGGTGATTTTTTACTGATTCAAATCATCCCTACCAGTGGTGGGATTCAATTTTACTACTGGTTCTGTGGACGTGGCTTGGTGGGCACGGCATGGGAAGGATACTGTAAAATCTCCAGTCAGAGGTGGTATTTGTTGGTTCTCCGAACTACTCAAAATTTCCACTACCAGTTCTTCAGAACTGGTCAGAACCTGCTGAATACCACCTCTGATCCCTACCACCTCTCCCAAGGTGGGTCGAGGTGGTTGAATTTCACCTCTGGTTTTGACAGCATATTTCTCAGCCCCAGCATGACCATTGAGAAATATTTCAATAAGTCACATTTTCCAATGGAAAATCTAATTCAGCCTTTCTGAATTTGGTAAATCCAAGAGAAATTGGACTATGATTCCTATAATTCCAGTGATGCCCTCGAAGTGATGTCCAGGTGCCTGGAAGCGGTGCAGGTCTGGATGGGAGGAACAGACTCCGACTCAACCCGACCAAGACCAAGTGGCTGTATGTACCGGCATCTTGGGTTTACCAGCATATTCCATTGCTAGCTATGGGGGGAGAGGTGTTGCCCCCCATAGATAGGGCTTGCAACTTGGGTGTCCTCTTGGATACATGGCTCAGTTTGGAGGAGCAGGTGGGAGCCATGACCAGGGGGGTATTTGCCCAGGTTCGCCTGGTGCACCAGTTGTGACCCTTTCTGGACCCAGATGCCCTACGTACGGTCACTCAGGCACTCATCATCTCCCGTCTGGACTACTGCAATGCTCTCTACATGGGGCTGCCCTTGAGGACCACCTGGAGGCTTCAACTTGTCCAGAATGCAGCAGCACGGGTTGTGATGGGAGGGTCCCGATACTCCCATGTTACACCCCTCCTGCGTCAGCTGCACTGGTTACCAGTTGCCCTCTGGGTGAGATTCAAGGTGCTGGTGTTGACCTATAAAGCCCTTCATGGCATTGAACCGGGATACTTGCAGGAAACCCTGCTGCTGATAACGACTTCCCGATGCCCAGTGTGCTCCCACAGGCAAGGCCTCCTGGTGGTGCCACCAGCTAGGCAGTGTTGGCTGGTGGCCCCCAGGAATAGGGCCTTCTCTGTGGGGGCACCTGCCCTCTGGAATCAGCTGCCTCTGGAGCTCCGGGTGGCCCCTGATCTCCGATCCTTCTGCCGTGGCCTAAAAACCTGGCTATTTCAACTGGCCTACCCGGACTGTTGGGGGGGAGGGTTTTTAAATGGGTGTCAAATGTTTTAGCTTTTATGATTATGAGATTTTCTTGGGTTTAATTTATTTTTAACATTTGTATTATATGTTTTTTAGTATTGTAAACCGCTCTGAGTCCTTAGGGAGATAGGGCGGCATATAAATCTCATAATTAAATTAAATTAATTCCCACCTAGTGAAGAGTGGGGTCAATTAAAGTTGCACTCTATGCCAATTGTTAATTTTGGGAACTGTAGCCAAACAGATTTGTAAGACCCTAGACTGAGTTAACTACTTTAAAGCAAGAGGAACAAGAGTTCAGTTGATTTGCCTACGGCTGAATATGGCACCAGTGTCAGCATTATGTTTGCTAGTTGTAGCTTCTTAGTATCTTATCTTCCCTTCTGTTAAGCCACACCACCCTCTCTCTTTTGTCTCCTTCTCAGTTAGTTCAGCTTTGGCAGACACGAATTTCTGGCAACCAGCTTTATGGGCTAAGGCAGTTGGTGGGGCAGGCCCTAAGATTAGATGATAACCAGGCCTGCCTGGGCTGTGCCCAGCCCTGTTAAATGTTTTACCTTTGCCTAGACCTGCCACTAACTAAAGTTTACCTGTCCTCTCCTTCAACAGAGACAGATTCACCATGATTTTAGCATGCTAATGTTCATGCAGAACAGGCAGGCATCCTGCTAAGGAGTGCTAGATCTTATCCAAGATGGTAAACAGTCCTAGCCTCCTTTCCACGCTTGTTGATGTACACCAAAGGGAGGAACATGGTTGCTTAAGGGAAGGTTACCTTGCCAAGTTAGCCCTACAGTCAAGATTGTGGCTTGTTCTCCGTGTTTTCCCTGCACATTCCAGAGCAGATTGATAACCCTGGAATTTATTCTTGCCATTCAGATAAATCAGGCAACTGCAGTCATCATTATAAACTAATTAACATAAAAGTTCAAGTTTAAGAAAGGCTGTTCCTTAGCAGTATCAAAGGAAATGATTTTGTGGTAAGGCATATCATCATGTTCTCATAATGCATGATGCAATTACAAAATGGAGTAAGAGAAATGTTTTAATAGTGCAGAAATGAATGGAGAGGGATCTGTTAAAAAAAAACAATAGAAAAGGAACTATTGCTAGAGAATTAACCACGCATGCAGCTTTTGGATTGTAAACTGGCATTGGCTGCACTAAGGGAATATACATTAAGCCACCCACTCTTCACTTTCCTTAACAGCTCTGGTGTCCCTTTTCCAGTCCAGAAGTCCCAAACTCTTCTCTTGATTACTTCAGGCTTGATCAACTACAAAGAAGAGGGGGATCAACCTATTTTCCAAAGCACCAGAAGGCAGGACAAAACACAATGGATGGAAACTAATCAAGGAGAGAAGCAACCTAGAAATAAGGAGAAAATTCCTAACAATGAGAACAATTACTCAGTGGAATTTCAGAGGTTGGACAGAAGAGACTAGACAGCCATTTGTGTGGAATGGTATAGGGTCTCCTGTTTCTGCAGGGAGTTGGTCTAGAAGACTTCCAAAGACCCTTCCAGCTCTGTTATTTGGTTATGCTAACTACTGTGGAAAGAATTTCAGACTCCCAGAAACTGTCTGATATGATTCACCCTGAGAGACCCTTAGTACTCTCTGAGCTTGCTTATTTTCTTGCAGACATTTCATTACTCAAACTAGGTAACATGATGTTACCCAGTTTGGGTAATGAAACTGATGATGTTACCTAGCACCAAAAACCCTTCATGTCAACCCTGAGCTACAAATATTCTCCTTTATTAGATTCACCCTGAGCAGTTGCAGATGATTTGAGCATGGTGAGCAAAACACAGTGACAACAACCACCACAAATGGCATAGGTGGTGTCTTTTAGGGTGAGCCCCCGCAAATTTAGGGTCTGGAGGTGATTCATTTATGGGTCACTTTTGGCTTCTGTCAAATCTGCAAAATATGCATTGTATCTGACTAGTTTTGCCATGGATATTGTGAGCAGAATGTAAAAGTATTATCAGATATTATCTAGTTGGGCTTGCGTACTGAATGAATAGTTGAAGTGAGCAATTAAATTTATGTGAAATTACCTCTCTTAAATATTGGTTCACAGTGTGATCTGTGCTGCATAGCTGCCCCTTCACTATAAAAGCTGTCACCTGGAATATAAGTGAGGGGGACTGGTAAGAAAATAGGATGGTTATGGGAGAAATGAACAATTTAGACATCTGTCATATGCATACCTGTCTCTTTCAAAACTTCCATGTAGATATGCATTGACAGACAACTTGTCCAAAATAATTACAAACAATGATGTACATCTACAGCACATCCCTGATGTTAATAGGCTGATGACAATTCTGCACTGAAGAGAGCAAGCTATTCACTAAGAAAAAATGTACTTTGCTGGTAAAAAAAATGGCGGAAAATGATTAAATGTTTAATACTTTTCTGTTTGTGCCTGGTATTCTGCATATTTTTGTGAAAGTTATTCTTTTTTTGTTAAATATGGAGAGACTCAAGGAACTACTGTAATCAGACAAGGAATCCTGGGTTCCATTGCAGAAAATAGGTCTGACCTGTAAGACTTCAAAAGGCATTGCGTGAAGAGTTTCATCCATGGAGTAATAATATGAAAACCAGAAGCTCTATCTTAATAAAATTTGAAGCCCCAAACTCTTGAGGTTCCAAGGAAGATGAAGTTTACCCACCAACATTGGGGGTGGGAGTAGGGATGGTTTTAAATTCTGGATTTTTAGCTGTGGATTTTTAATTCATTCTTTCATTAAATTTACATGTTTATTTGTATCTCACCTTTATTGTTTTTACAAATAATTCAAAGTGGTGAACATATCCAACACACTTTCCTCCTCCTATTTTCTTCACAACAACAACCCTGTGAGATAAACTAGGCTGAGGGAAAGTGACTGGCCCAAAGTCACACAACTGGCTTTCATGGCTTAGTGGGAGTTGAACTCGCTGTCTCTTGCTTTCCAGCCTGGTACCTTAACCAAACTGACTCTCTTAAGAGAGCAAGGGGTTGAACTATATGACCCCAAGATCCCTTCCAACTCTGTTATTCTATGTTCTATGAATGCTGTATGCTACCCAGAGTCATTGTGTGTGAGTTGGTGGCCATATAAATGTGTTTAATAAATAAATAAACATACTTTTCTCTATACACCTGCACAATCATTGGATATGGCTTAGGGCCAGGGTATTTGCAGGCCATCTACTGCCAGCAACAACTTCCCAGCGCCCTGTGCTCTCCCACAGACAGGGCCTCCTCAGGGTGCCGTCGGCCAGACAGTGTTGGCTGGTGACCCCCAGGGGGACAACATTTTGTGTTGGTGCGCCCACCCTGTGGAATCAACTGCCCTTGGAGTTGCAGATGGCTCCTGACCTTCGATCCTTCCGTCGCAACCTGAAGACATGGCTCTTCCAACAGGTCAACCTGGACTGAGGGTGGGGTTTAATGGTTTTTATTGGTTATTGTTGGTTTTTAATTATAATTATTGGGATTCTTGTTTAATATCTTTTAAATTTTAAACTTTTGTATTGTATGTTTTTACTGTTGTGAGCCTCCCTGAGTCCTTCGGGAGATAGGGCTGCATATAAATCCCATTATTAAATTAAATTAAATTAAATTAAATTAAATATTCAAGCCTACTTACAGGTAATCCTTAACTTACAACCATTCATTTAGTCACTGTCTGAAGTTTATAGTGGCACTGAAAAAGGTTATAGCCAATCCTTGCACTTACAACTTCCACCCAGTGATGCAATTAAAATTTGGGTATTTGGCAATCAGAAGTTCGGGTCCCAATTGTGACTGTAAGTCACAGACTGCTGAACTTAGGGATAGGATGAACCCATTGCAGAACCCAGTGTGTAAATAGGCTGCTGGTTGTTTGAAGCAAAGTCCTGTAAAGGTGTCTCTCAGGGAATGGGATATAATAGACTAAATAATATGATGTTGCTTATCCATTTTTTAAAAAAATTGATACTACTTTGGATGGAAGATAGAAAGGATTGCCAACTACATACCCTTTATGCACTTGTAGCAGAGGTGGTATTCAGCAGGTTCTGACCAGTTCTGGAGAAACAGTAGCAGAAATTTTGAGTACCAGCAAATCCCACCTCTGATTGGAGATTCTATAGTATCTTTCCCCTGCCATGCCCACCAAGCCATGCCCACAAAACCAGTAATAAAATATTTGAATCCCACCACTGACTTGTAGTAACCTACAGGTGGAAAATTTGGCCCATTAATTATTATGTTGTAAATTTTATCAGGAAACTACAGCCAGACTCATTGCACCCTTGTTAATCCAACTGAGTAAGTCAAGTTCAGAAGGAAAAAAAACTATTTTTGTTGTCTGATGAAGATGTCCCAAAGGTGCTATTTTTAAGGAGGCAACTGGACTTTCTTGTTTTTTCTTTTGAAGATGTTTCACTTCTCATCCAAGAAGCTTCTTCAGCTCTGACTGGAATGGTGAGGAATGGAAGGATATTCCTTGTAGACATAAAATATAAATCCTTCCATATAAACGCTTCCATTCTCCATTATCCTGTCAGAGCTGAAGAAGCTTCTTGGATGAGAAGCGAAACATCTTTGAAAGAAAAAACAAGGAAGTCCAGTTGCCTCCTGAAAAAGCACCTTTGGGACAACCATGACCTGGATGACTGAGAATCTCTGCAGACGTCTGATGAAGATGAACATGCAATGAAACAAACTGCATAGTTTCCAATAGCCCCAAGGAAGATACGGAAGGACATGCTGAGAAATACTGCTGTTGATAGAAGAGATATATTAAACTGATATATATTAAATATATTAAACTGGATTGTTGCAATTTTATACGGATTTTGCTAAAACGTATGGTTGCAGGTAAATATTTCCATGTAATTGCTGTGGCTAAGCCCAAATGTCATCTATCTTCCGAACATTATTGCACAGTTCTTTTTTAAAAAATCTTACCCATTTCCTTTGCTTCAGTTTAAAAAAATCTATAAAGTATTTGCTTCTTTCAGCTATTTAGAGACCCCAGCATGAATGGCTGATTGAATTCTAAAATGGAACCCATTCATAAAGGAATAGATGCTACAATATTTTGAAGCAATTACTTTCAGAATACCAGAGTTGGAAAGGACCTTGGAAGTCTTCTAGTTCAACTCCCTTCTCAAGCAGGAGACCCTAAACCAGGGGTCTCCAAACTTGGCGACTTTAAGACTTGTGGACTTCAATTCCCAGAATTCTCCAGCCAGTAAAGCTAGCTGAGGAATTCTGGAAATTGAAGTCCACAAATCTTAATGTTGCCAAGTTTGGGGACCTCTGCCCTAAACCATTCCAGACAAGTGGCAGTCCAGTCTCTTTTTAAAAGCCTCCAGTGATGGAGTGTTCACTTTATTTTCCTAAAAATAAATCCCATCTATCCCTAGGGAAGGGATCCATTGGCATCATAGAGCAGAAGCACTCCCCAACTCCAAAGGAATCAGATATAGAGTGGAGGGAAAAAATAAAATAAAACAAAAACAGCAAATGCTGCGTCTTCTTCTTCTACCTGCAGGTAGCAGCAATCTCACAGGTAAACAGTAACCCTAGTTTTCTGAATGCTAATAGCATCCTTTTGGCCTGCTTTAGTTTGCCAAGAAGAGCGGAGAAGAATCCATGAACATGGGTCAAGGCAGTCCTCCCACACCAACCCTTTTGGAAACTAAGTGCCATTTAATTCAATGGGACATATTTTGAATAGACCTCAGCTTACAACAGTTCGTTTAGCAACCATTCAAAGTTACATCAGCACAGGAAAAAAAGTGATTTATGACCGTTTTTCACAGTTACAACCCTGATCATGTGAACAAAATTCAGACGCTTGGGAACTGGCTCATATTTATGACCACTGCTGTGTCCCATGGCCATGTGATCCCCTTTTGCAACATTCTGACAAGCAAAGTCAATGGAGGAGCCAGATATTATTGGGCTTGTAACTTATCAGCTGCAGTGATTCACTTAATGACTGTGGCAAGAAAGGTTGTGAAATGGGCAAAACTCACTTAACAACACAAATTTTGGGCTCAGTTGGAATCATCAGTTGAAGAACATTGACTGTTGCATCTTTAGAGTTACCGGTATCATGCTGTGCACAATGAAAAGTAGTAAATCCATCTGAACTGAATGGAACTGATTTTATAAGAATCAAGAATTTCCAAGGACTTTAAAAAACGATAAAATACCTATGCAGGAGGAAGTTATTAAGAAAATTATGGATTGTGCTGAAATGAGCAGACTGACATTTGAAATTAGACATCAAGAAGATAAACAATTTTATGAGATATGGGAATTGTTTTATCAATGGTTGGATAAAAAGACTTGGTAATGTAATGGACTATATAACTTTGTAATAGAAATAAAATAGATTGATATAAAATACAATATAGACATATATAATCATTGGATGGAAGTATAATATAAACTTTATAATAAAATTGAGAATATCTCGTATAAATGATGAAATAAATAGTTCAGTCATGTACAAATTATAATTGATAAATGTATAAGAATGTTTTATATTGATAATATGAGAATCTTTTTTTATAAATTGTGAGTGTTGACTATGAAAGGATAACACAAAGGATTTGTAACCAACTGACACACTGTAAAATGGAAGATGGCTTTTATGTTTTTATGTTTTGTCTGTATGTTTGTCTTAAAATAAAAACTTAAAAAAAAAGAATTTCCAAGGGCTTTAAAGAAGAAACGTTCTTATGGAAATGAGCATTGATGTTTCAACGGTGTAAGCTAGACAGTGGCAATTTATCACATGGTGATAATTATTTTAATTTTATTTATCTCAAGACAGAGAGATTGCTGGATGTTTTCATCCATGCCCTACTTCCAGGAACAAGGGGATTTTTCAGAAAAAGATTAAATCTTGATGAAAGGGTTGATTACAGAATCCCTCCTCTGGCCACAATTAGTTATTATGTATTTATTTATTACTAACATTATATAGCCACCCATCTCAATACATGAATCTGGGTGGTTCAAAGACAGTTAAAACAATATAAAAACAAGAAGATATTGCTAAGGGCTTGAAATTAATGCTTACCATCTTTCTACTGGTAAAAAAGAATCTCACAGGCTCTGAAATATTCCCCAGATTTCGTGATAATTTTTGAAATGTCCCTGAGCTGGTGAGATTCTAATTACCAACAAGGAAAGGTTGTTCCAAGGAGAAAATGCTAGAGGAACAAGGAATATGTATTTACTGATATCATGAGGGGCAATGTTAGTGATGGGCAAGCAAGAATTAATTAGTGGGAGGCTCTCTGTGCTTAACTATTGGGCCAAAAGGTCAACTGAATGAACATTCATATCCTATCTAACCCAAACTGAAGGTTATGTAACTAAGTGAAGATGGGATCTAGGATGAACTTCCATCTTAATGAAGTAGCCAACCATCCTCCCCTTCCCTTGTTTTCTTAAAAGGAATGCTAAGGTGCTATTTGAAAGGAATATCACTTCCTCTGAACATGTGGTCCCCAATGGCCAAGGGGCAGCAGTATTACAGCTAATACTAATGCTAATCAGACCATTTCAGAGGGGAGTTTAGAGACATGGATTTGTGTGGTGCTTTCATGCTATAGCATGGAATATTCTGATATAGAATGTGGAATTCACAGTCAGGCATTCTGACTTCCACTTTCTGTGTATGTCATTTCTTTAAGCAGTTTTATAAATATCTTTAAAAGGGTTTTTTTAAAAAACTTGGTCAACTCATCAAAATGTGACAGCATTCTTTGACTTCCATACTTCTACAGCCTGGTGATATTCTTATTTCATCCTTTTCCCCAGGGACTAAGATTTTTGTCTGAAGACTGGAATTATTGGCTGTTGTTTTAGATTTGGCATTTAAAGAACATTAGATGGAATAAACTGACTAGCTAAGATTAAGAGGCAAATTGGGGCTTAGCTGAAATTATGATGTAGTTTGCTATAATTATAATTATAATTATGATGTACCTACTCTCTAACAAACAATATGGTTTCAAAAAAAACTATCCTGTAATCTGTAACTCTTACACTGCAAAAACATATGGACTACACAACTCGATCAGGGCAAAGCAATAGATGCAATCTACATAGACTTCTGTAAAGCCTTCGATTCAGTGGTACATGACAAACTACTAAAACTAAAATCTTATGGTATCTCTGGACAACTGCATAACTGGATAGAAGCATTCCTGTCAAACAGACAACAAATGGTCAAAATTGGGAGCGTCTTATCAAATTCTGTACCTGTCAACAGTGGTGTCCCCCAAGGCAGCGTTCTAGGACCAACTCTACATAAATGACCTCTGTGATCATATTAAGAGCAACTGCGTTCTCTTCGCTGATGATGTAAAGCTATTCAACACCACAGACAATACTGCTACCCTTCAAAAAGACCTCGACTATGTATCAGAATGATCAAACAAATGGCAACTTCAAATCTCAACAAATAAATGCTCTGTCTTACCTACTGGCAAAAAAATCAGAAAATAAAATACAAGCTGAATAGTTGTTGATGATCCAAACTCCGTCAAGGACCTTGGAATACTCATCTCTAATGATCTAAGTGCTAGAGCCCACTGTAACTACATAGCCAAAAAGGCATTAAGAGTTGTTAACCTAATCCTACGTAGCTTTTTTTCTGGTAATATCACACTACTAACTAGGGCATACAAAATATTTGCTAGACCAATACTCAAATACAGCTCATCAGTCTGGAACCCAGGTATCTGATATTAACACAGTTGAGAAAGTCCAGAAATATTTCACAAGAAGAGTTCTACACTCCTCTACTCATTGCAGAATACCTTATGCCACCAGACTTGAAATTCTAGACCTAGAAAACCTAGAACTACACCGCCTTCGGTCTGATCTAAGTATAGTATATATAATCATACATTGCAATGTCCTTCCGGTCAATGAATACTTCAGCTTCAACCATAACAATACAAGAGCACACAACAGATACAAACTCAAGGTTAACCGCACCAAACTTGATTGCAGGAAATACGACTTCAGCAACAGAGTGGTCAATGTCTGGAATACTCTACCTGACTCTGTGGTTTCTTCCCCAAACCCCAAAAACTTTAACCTTAGACTGTCTACTATTGACCTCACCCTTTCCTAAGAGGTCTGTAGGGGGCATGCATAAGTGCACCAACATGCCTACCATCCCTGTCCTATTGTTTCTTTTATTTTTCTTATATGTATTCATTTCATGTATTCACAACTATGTTTATCCTTATACTTATTATCTTGTAAGCGATTGAATAAATAAATAAATAAATAAATAAATAAATAAATAAATAAATGTGAGGAATTATTATTTCAGACTGCAACTTGATGAACAAAGTGCTTTGTCCCAAGAAGATAAAAATATTTGGGGATTGTCTGATTATGCACAACTTTACTATGAGATAAATATCACCTGTGGATGAACTCATATAAATGTAACTACATAATATTGAATTGACTTTCAATATTAGATTTCCATTTCTGGCTTTAAAACAGACTTGGTTTGCAGTGTTTGAAAACATGACGAATTAAAACATGTCTGCTCCATTATTGTAAAATAATAATTATGCTACAAAATGATTTTCTTCATTTATTTATCCACTGTTTCAAAGAACTACTGAGATCACCAGTATTTTTTATCCAAACATGGAAAAATACTAGCATACTTAACTGATGTTTGCTGTATGATTCCTGAAATTGGATTCAGGTTAATATAAATTCATTTATATATGCAAAGTTGTATCACTAGCTGATTGATTTTTAAGCATGAGAAGCTTCTTTAAAAGAATAATACTAAAAATTATTTTTAATCCCCTATATAATGTATTTACTTGGATGGTTATTTTTCTAGATGAAGTGTGATTAAAAATAAATCACTTGTTCACTAAAATATGTATCTCTATCTCTAGATTTAAAAGGGCTTTCAGAACACTTCACAAAATTTAAATAGAACTGAGTCACCTCTAGAGGTCTACTTGGATAACTTTATTCTGTCTCAAAGAACTTGTATTATTTTACATATATGCCTCTAGTCTAATGTTTCTCAATCTCAAGAAATTTTAGTTGTGTGGTCTTCAACTCTCAGAATTCCCCAGCATACTGCCTGGGGAATTCTGGGAATTGAAGTTCACACATCTTAAAGTCACCAAGACTGAAAAAAAATGCTCTAGTCCTTGTAATTTGTTTTCCCATGCCTGCCAACAATTGTCCCATTCATGCTAATGGCTGTTACTACCCACATCCCTGTCACTTCAGTTTTAAAGTTTTCTGGCACTTATCCAATCCTGTGTGCAACTTGTTCCAAAAAGATCCCAGATTTCCTTCAGGGATTAGCTTTTCTGGACATCATCCATTAGAAGATGCATACACTAAGCACCAATATCACTTGGAGTAAATGAAGCCCACAGTTCTTTTTTTCTTATAATTCCTATTCTTACCATTTCCCAACCATTTTTCACTATTCCTCATCTCATCATTTCCAGAGACTAGATATTTCCAATGTAAAGGATCTTCATTTGCATTTTGACTGCAACATGAGTCAATTTCCATTTAAGTGTCCCTGCTATGTCTAGAATGGGACATAGTCTTAAATGGGATTCAGGTATTTTTCTCCTGAGAACAGAACAAACTTACAGATTGAGTTTTTCCTTCCATTACTCTGCAATCTTTCTCCCACATCTGATGTTTAAATTTAAAAGTTATTTCTGTCCCAGTTGCAAAGCAATTGATACTAATTGTGTATTTCCAGAAAATTCTCACCTTTCTCTATTTGATAACATTAAGAGGTTGCAGCTAAGTGCATTAAATAATTTTACAACCGATCTTATGAGTACAGAGACAATGTAATGTGTTTCCAATGTTAGAAGGAAAGAAAGCTCCCTTCCTCCCCCTTTTCAAAAGTTGCTTCTCCTTTTCAGCATTTCCTGAACTGACAATGCAATCACACATAATTACATGATGGTAGGGTCATTAAAAAAATCTACAAAAGGAAATCAATCTATTTGTTGCTTATCAAATGACTATATTATTATTTTTTATTGTCTTCTAACCATACTTCATATTATATCCATTGCCTAGAATCACTTCAGACTGAGGCAAGAAATAAATGAATTAATGTATAATAAATCAAACCTTCCCCCCTAGAGCTTTGAAGTTCTCTAAGCATGCAGGATACCTTATGAAAGGAAAAGGCAAAAGATTTCTGAATGCTGCTTCAGAATGGTGCCAGAAAGCTGTCTTGAAAAGTGGAAAGTAAAAGAGAGATATTCTTCACATCCTCAGGTTACTTGAACAGAGAAAACCTCCTTCTCATACTTCTGAATATAGATGAAAAGACCAGTTGAACACCTATGGATTCCAATCCAGATTTTTGAGAACTAAACAAGATTCCAAAGCCTTGCATGGAGAAACATGTCAGCTTCAATTTCTCCCATATTTGGGTTTAGATAAGTCATGTTTATAAAGAACTTGATACAATTTGATTGGTTCTTATTCTGAGAAGAAATAACAGGGATAACAGAGTTGGAAGGGATCTTGGAGGTCTTCTAGTCCAACCCCCTTCTCAAGCAGGAAACAATTTCAGACAAATGGTTGTCCAATCTCTTCTTAAAAACTTCCAGTGTTGGAGCACCCACAACTTCTGGAGGCAAGTTGTTCCACTGATTAATTGTTCCACTGTCAGGAAGTTCCTCCTTAGCTCCAGGAAAGAAAGAAGGAAAGAAAGAAAGAAAGAAAGAAAGAAAGAAAGAAAGAAAGAAAGAAAGAAGATATTTATTGTTCTAATTTGCTCCTTCTCTCTTTTAAAAAAATATAATTTTATTGAAAGTTTTTAAGAAACAGGCATAAAAGTTAATACAAAGTAAAATAAAGGAAGAAGGAAAAAAGGAAGAAACAAAAGAAAAAAGATGAAGCGGATGGAATTTAAGAGCTTTGGTGGCTCAGGCTATTAAATGCCTGCTCTTAAGATCCAGCTGCCTGCAATTACTGTAGGCTCGAATCCCACCAGGCTCAAGGTTGACTCAGCCTTCCATCCACTCGGGGTAGGTAAATTGAGGACCCAAGATTGTTGGGGGCAATTATCTGACCTTGTGAAAATGCCGCTTAGTAATAAGCAGGCATATACAATGGAATGAAGGCTATTGCTGAGCACATTGGGTTGTGCTCCAAAAATTGTAAGCCGCCCTGAGTCTTCGGAGAAGGGTGGCATATAAATGTAATTTTAAAAAAAATGAAAAGAAAAAAAATGAAAAAAATGTAGAAAAAAGATACAAAGAAATGATTTCCAAATTCTTTACAGCAGTTATAAGTACAATTGTAGATTTACTCTTTCTTTAAAACTCCATCATGACTCTCTTCTTTCTATAATCTATTCTATATAATTATCAAAACCATAGCCCAGAAGATCTTTTTTTGATGCAAAAAGTTCATAAGGCGTTTCCAGTTAGCAATAAACATAGATGTCTTTTTTCTAATCAGATAGATCAATTTGGCAAGCTCCATCATCTTTATTCCTCCATTGTAAGTATTGTCAAATCTTTCCACCTTTGTGCATACAATACTCTTGTAGCAACATTTGTCTCTGCTGCATTGATAACATACATCCAACTTTCATGCCAACAAAAGCCTTCTAAAATTACAGGTGTAAGATTCTTTTTTCTTATTCAACTCCTCTACCTTTGCAGTTCCAAGTTCAGTTTTGAGAATCCCTTCTATTTAAAAAAAATTCACATTCACTCAATTATTTGGATCTGATTTGAATGTGACTAGTACAGTCCACAGTTGAATTTCACACCCCATTTGGAAAAATATTCCAGAAAGTTGACATTGATTTGCTCCAATGCTTCTGCCATATCATTCAATTATAAAGGGAATTATTTTTATTTAGAGAGATTATTTATGTCTGATATTTTAATTTCTATCATGCTATTAACTTTAATTGATTTTTCCTTACATTCATTCCGTAGACAGGCCTTTTTATCATTATGATAGGACAGCATTTAAGCACCTCTTTTTCCTTTTGTCTTTTAAAGAAAAATATATTTACATTTAACTGATGTCCTTCACTAATATACCCAACCAGCATAATTCTTATATTCTGTATCATAAACTATAAACTTTAAAATTTTACAAATGTAGGAAATAATTGTATAAATGTGATTTTTAAAAATTAGTATTTAAGCAATTGTGAACCATAAAAGCTTGTATTTCAATACATTTGCTGGGTTTTAGAATGTTACTGGGCTCTTAGTTGGTACTCCTGCAAGAGAGGAATATGAAGTAGTAATCTCAAAATTTTTAGGGCATTTCTAAAGGGGAACTTGGCATCTCTCCAAAATTGTGCCTGCAATTGGCACTAATTGGCAGCTGAGATTATTTCCCCTCAGATTATTTATCTGCAGCACAGTTCAAAACATTGTTGTGAATCATTGTGAAATTTGCCACACTAAGTTTCTGGGTGGGCTGGTTTCCCATTGCCAAGTGTTCATAACATTCCCTCCCTCCTATCTTCTTAGTTCTTCCTGTTCCCTGTAGCTACTGTACTAAGATGTTATGGTATCTCCATATCTTTCCCTGGAATTCAGAACTTTTTTGTAATGACCTACCTTTTTCTACAACAATAACACTACATGAGACAATGACAAGGATGTAACATTAGGGACAATGTTTGGGGATAAATTTGGGCACCTCCCTGATTGGTCAGATGGAGGGACATCAGTTACAGTGGCTTTGATGAACACAACTGCATTGTGTTGTAAGGCTAGACCTGATGATTTGGAAATTGGTGACAATGGGAATGTGGAGGTATCCTTATAAAGACTCAATTTCTTTAGGTTTATAGATTTGGATGGGATTAAGTCAGGAGACAAGAACACCTTTTAACAGGAGACCAAGCCTGTTTGCCATGCCCAACTATTGGACCTTTTACTAAGGGAATTCCTGGATAACCGACCCTTGCTACAGCAAATAAGAAATATAACAACAACAACAACAACAACAATAATAATAATAATAATAATAATTTATTAGACTTGTATGCTGCCCTCTCTCCCTAAGGACTCAGGGTGGCTCACAATATAAAACACAATACAATAATTTACTTAAAAAATGATTAAACAATACAAGCCCAATATTAAAACAATTAAAATTACTTTAAAAAGAAGAAGAAACCCTGCCCCCCTTAGTTCAGTCTAGGCGGCCTGCTGAAATAACCAGGTCTTCAGGTCCCGGTGGAAGGAATGGACATCAGGGGCCAAACGAAGGTCCAAAGGGAGCTGATTCCACAGGGTGGGTGCTCCCACAGAGAAGGCCCTACCCCTGGGCACTGCCAGCCGACAATATCTGGTCTACGGTACCCCAAGGAGGCCTGCCTGTGGGAGCGTACAGGGCGATCGGAGTGTGATGCCGGCAGGAGACGTTCCCGCAAGTACCGTGGACCCAAGCCATGTAGGACTTTATATGTTGTCGCTAATACCTTGAATCTAGCCCTTTACTTACAACCAATTATTTATTTGCAGTTACAGTCACTGAAAAATGACCTGCAACTAGTCCTCGCACCAATGACCATTGCTGCATTCCTGTAGTCATGTGACCAAAATTTAATATTCAATTGAGTAGAAAGTTGGGAATATTGGGACACTCAGCTGAATGTGTCAGTATTTTCTCACTTTGCACAGGAATGCAGGTTCAACCCCTCCATTATACCAGGTCATCTACATAGATGCAAAGAATCGACATGTCCTTGGTGAAGATAATTCCAGATGGAAGACTCTAAGGATGTGTGAGTCAGTATACTTTTTCATTTACACCTGAAACATTGCTTTGCTTGCTGTTCACAGAGAAAGAGCAGCATACAGCGAGACTCAAATCACCACTATCTAGACCCGTGATGGGGAACCTATGGCACACATGCCACAGGTGGCACACAGAGCCATTTGTGTGGGCATGAGAGCCCCAGGCAAACCTACCTTACTGCGCATGCGTATGCCTCCCAGCTGATTTTTGGCCCATTTAAGACCTTTTTCGGCCTCCCAGAAATACCAGAAGTGATTAAACAGGCCCATTTTTCGGCCTACAAAGGCTGCAGAGGCTTCCCTCAAGTCTCTGGGAGGCCAAAAAATGCCTCAAATGGCCCAAAAATCAGCTGGGAGGCGCAGTGCAGGTAAGGGGGCAGTGGGGGGATTGCATGCACATGAGCAGGGGTGGGGGGGCATGCACATTGCCTTCTGGGTGCTGGCACACAAGTGTGTGTGCAATTTTTGGCACAGGAACCCAAAAGGTTTAGCCATCATTGATCTAGACAATACCCTCTCTATGACTTACAACCAGCTCAGCAGACACTAAAATCCAGGAAAAGCTTCCTTAGATAGACAGAAGACTTTGAAGAATTTGAAAACAGAGTGGAACTATGGAAAGCTACAAAGAATCAACACTGGATGGAACCAACAGAAGTGCTGGCACCTGGATTTGAGAAAAGCTGGGAAGTATGGAAATCATTGAATTGACTTCACACGGGTACAAGATCGAGAGACAGTGGGGCTATCTGGTGGCTTCTGCTCTTTGCAATTGTGGTGACATGCAGACAACACATATGTATATCTCAGTGGTGGGATTCAAATTTTTTTACTACTGGTTCTGTGGGCATGACTTGGTGGGCATGGCAGGGGAAGGATACTGTAAAATCTGCAGTCAGAGGTGGGATTTGCCAGTTCTCCGAACTACTCAAAATTTCTGCTACCGGTTCTGCAGAACTGGTCAGAACCTGCTGAATACCACCTCTGATATACCTGTCCTTTATGTCCCAATCAGTGTACCCTTGAGGCCCTCATGGTGGTGTGGCAGAACACAATGTTGCTAGTTTCTGGGCAAGATCTGTTTAATTGGTACATATTTTAATCTTGTATTTTATATTTTGTGTCATATAGTATGCCTTATTTTAATTGTGATACTTCTGACATGAATTAACATAACACAGGGAAAAGGAAGTGTTTCTATTGCTAACCAGAAATTTAGCTTAGACCATGCTAATTCAGTGATTAAAATATAAATTCATTCTCCAATGAAACTTTAAAAAAAATAAAATAAAATTAGTTCTAAGTTTCAAATTTCCAGTTAGTGCTTTCCAGGAAGAAGTCACATGTGAACACATAACCTATCTGTTCCCCCAAAGAACTATTTGGCAAGTAATCCCAAATAAACAATTTTCTGCTCTTCCTACAACAAAATATAGAGGTCTTCCCTCTGCATGCCTGGCTACTTTTTTTCTTTCATATTTGTCTTGGGTGAACATAGCAATATGCTCCATAGAACTGCCTATCCTTTCTCTGTCCAGAAGGCATAACAAATAATAGAGTGGGAATGTCAGCTGTATCACGTTTACAATTTTTGTTAGTTATCTCCTTCCTGGGCGTAATGGTGTATGACACACCATATCAAGACCAAGTTTGCAATTTTGATTTCCCCAAGGTAAGTGGAGGTGCTGTATTCTTCCACTGAACAGTGTTTTCAGTATTTCTACTAGGCAGTTTAAAAATGCCGCAGAATTCCTTTGCATTTTGATCTGATAAAAGAGAATTGGAAAGAGGCTTTTGCTGACTGATTTTCCTTGTGGAGTGTGCATTTATTTTGTTATAAGTTATGTGTGAAAGTCCTGTCTTTTGCTCTAAATCCTACCTTCAGCGATCTAAAGTTGTCTTGTCTTCTTCGGTTTTGTTTAAAACTTAACAGAAGGAGGAACTTTTATGGGAAGCTTTTGCAATAGCTTTGCTATTATCCCCATTAATGAGGAAGATTTGCTTTTGAGAAATTGATGGTAAATTCCCTGCCTTTATTTCCTGAACAACTGTAAAAAGCCATTTGCAAATATAATAGCTTTAATGTGTACATGTGTGAATTGGTGGCAACTTGTCCGGCCTTATATGAGTTTGGAAACTGGAAAGGTCAAACCAGTATTTTTTTTTTTAATTACATTTATATGCCGCCCTTCTCCAAAGACTCAGGCGACTTACAATTTTGGGATACAACCCAGTGTGCTCAGCAATAGCCTTCATTCCATTGTATATGCCTGCTTATTACTAAGCGGCATTTTTACAAGGTCAGCTAATTGCCCCCAACAATCTTGGGTCCTCAATTTACCTACCCTGAGAGGATGGAAGGCTGAGTCAACCTTGAGCCTGGTGGGATTCGAGCCTACAATAATTGTAGACAGCTGGATCTTAAGAGCAGGCATTTACAGCCTGAGCCACCAAGGCTCTCTGAATGATATACCTTCGGTGAATTCTGGGATCACATGCTAGACTGGGCAGACAAATGATGCAGAAGAAGACAGTGTCAAATAATTTTTAATTGCCAAGATCACTGCCAAGATATTTTCATCAACTTAAGGGCATTCTATCGTTATCATCTATTTCTTTCTTTCTTTCTTTCTTTCTTTCTTTCTTTCTTTCTTTCTTTCTTTCTTTCTCTCTTCTGTCTGTCTGTCTGTCTGTCTATCTGTCTTTCTTTCTTTCTCTCTTTCTCTCTTTCTCTTTCTCTATTTCTCTATTTCTATCTCTATCTATCTAATCTCTCCCTCATCTCTCTATCATTTCATCCATTTTTATTCTTCTTTCCTAGAATAGATAGTCTTATTTATTTTCAAAGTAGCTAATACTATAATTAAATCATTAGTAAAAATATACAGTTCCTATACAGTTCTACAGGACTAGAGTGCAAGGGAACATATCACATTCTCAATTCTTTGCCTGCCATTTGCCACCTGAATTGATTACCTCTGAATAAATGCTAGGCAAATATATTCATGTAGAGCACATGCACAAACACACACACACAATCCATGTTGACACACACACAGAGAGACATGCACACACACACACCCCTAGACAGTAATTATTTGTGCTATATATAGTCTGGAGCTGAACGTGAAGATTATTTGACTACCGTCAGTGGATTACATCTCTCTTTACGTTCTGTACTCTGGTTTCTTAGAACAAAATATTGGCATGTCCTATCAAGAAAGAGAGGTGTGCTCATGTAGAATTAGACAGGTGTTCCTCTAGAAATCCAAAGTGCTTGTCTAATCTTGCCTGGGCCTAGTGCCATGCAGAGGGGGGGGGTTGGGGGTGATTTCTGCATTATGTTTTCCGCTAGTCCTGCTTCAAGTTGATGATGGAATTTGCTTTTGCTTTTTTCGTCCCAAGAAAAATAGAATTTTGATGAAATTCTATGTGGTAGAGTAAGTGTTCTTGTAGTTTTATATGTATATGTTGGAGGAAAGAAGTGCAGTTACTTTTTGCCTTTTCATGTGCAATCATGTCTCCACAACCTGTAGTGGCTTCTCACACTTCCATTAAATCCCAAGGAAAGACTTTGTGAAGAAGAAGGGCCTGTTTCACATTGGGAAGAGTAGACTGCCAGGAAGGCTTCAGAGGCATGGGAACACATGTAATGGAAAGTAACATTACCAGCATCACATCCAAATAGACTAGAGGAAGAATTTCCCAATCCAACTTCAGCGAAGTATTGTCTGGCTCATGACTCCAAATTATGTACTTGTGAATATTTTATGTTATTTGTATTGGGTAGAAGCAATAATCACAGGTGGCGTTCACAAGTACAAAGGCATCCCTGTGCACAACTATAGGCAAACACAGTTCATTCCTTTTGACTGAGAAGCCTAGAAAATCTAGCTTCTTGTTTTATAGAGAGATCAGACTTGGGCAATCAGTACTCAGCATGCTTGGAAAGTTTTCATGGCCCTAGCACTCCAGGTGTGTTCACCAGTTTCAATGTTCGGTTCTTAGCAGGGTGAACTTTTACCAAAACAATCTGAGGAACTTTTTAAAGTTTGGATTATTTTTTAATTATAGGCCATATTTACAAAATAGGAATAATAACTTTTTCCCTTCAAAATAGTTTCCCTTATATTGAAGTGGTGGGGAAATAGCCTCTTGTGTGCTCTGGAAAAAATAGTAGGTATGATTGAAAATAAGGACATGAGTGCAGCAGAAAATGGCCACCAAAAATGGATGATTCAAGGATGGATGGATAGATGGATGGATGAATATCTCTAAAAATTAACCTAAAATTAATTGCTGCTAAGTGGGCCTCCTTGTCTTGTAAATATAACCCTTTGTGTAATATCTAAAATAGCTTAGCTCTTTTTTCTTTCCTTCTTCCTTTCCTTCCTCTCCTTTCTTTCTTTCTTTCTTCTTTCTTCTTCCTTCCTTCCTTCCTTCCTTCCTTCCTTCCTTCCTTCCTTCCTTCCTTCCTTCCTTCCCACCTCTTCCTTTCTGGTAGAAAATATATATGTTTATTTGTATTTGTTTCTGTGATTAAAAGTGGCTTGCATATGAGATAGAAGAGTTGTTAGATTTTGTTCAAGTGGAGGATTAACATTTTTTATAATTGATTATTTTACTGGCATTAAATCTTAACTAGTAGTTACTTCAATCTCTCTTGATTCTGATCAATTTCAGCTGGAGATCAGTCCTAGGCTGATGAGGTGAGGATTCTATTCTATTCTATTCTATTCTATTCTATTCTATTCTATTCTATTCCATTCCATTCCATTCCATTCCATTCCATTCCATTCTATTCTGTTCTATTATTCTGTCTATTCTTCCTTTAGGATCATCCTAAATTCATTTACCTTTTGGGAGAAATATTGTCCTAGATATATTTCCGTTACTTTTTAAGGTCAAATCCCCAAAAAGGATTTCATAATAAAACTATATAAATAACTCTTTTTTACATTGGTCTTTTGCTTGTAATTTAAACAGTGGGCTGATACGCATAAATAAAGCAGATGAAGCATTTCCTGGCATCAAAGTCAATATTTTCAGGGAGACCAGCTGCCAGAAGTTGGGCCAACAAAACAAGAGGTTGGCAGCCTTAAGTTTTACATACATCTCTGTCTTTATGACTTACAAAGATCACAAGAGTTTTATAAAGAGCAAGACAGGTGAATTACCTGCAATCATAAAACACCGTACATAAAATTTAGATACTGAGTCAGCATCATTTCTGTCTCCTATTCATATTATGCCATTTCCCAAGGCAACTGGGCTGAGGGAAGACAATTGCCTTCTCCACTTTATGGATACGTGTGCTTTAAAAACCTGAAAACTGCAACCTCAAAGGTTAGTTAAGATTATTTTTCAAATAAATATAAATGATTATATTTCAATATTAGTGCCCAAGGTGTTCCCACAGAAAAATGCCTGATTGTATACTATAATTCCTCTCTGCCTTGAAGTTGTAGCCAGCCTGCCTACTAATCTGTTCCTCTTCTAATGAAAAGAAAGATAATATTCCAGGGCTTCAACAGTGAGGGAATTTCATTTCTTTCCAGGTTCTTTGCTGATGTTTATATTGTAAAATCTGCTTCATTCAATATTTATTACATTTTTTCATATGGGAATGTTAATAAGACAGAAGGACTTCAGTGAATATTCAGAAAATATTTACCAAATACTTAACATTAGAAAAGATATAAAAGAACCATCTTCGAATGATTAAATAAAGCTGGTCCTCGACTTACGACCACAATCGAGCCCAAAATTTCTGTTCCTAAGTGAGACAGTTGTTAAGTGAGTTTTGCCCCATTTTACGAACTTTCTTGCCCCAGTTGTTAAGTGAATCTGGCTTCCCCTTGACGTTGCTTATCAGAAGGTCACACAAAGTGACCACATGACCCTGGGACACTGCAAACATCATAAATAAGAACTGGTTGCCGAGCAACTGAATTTTGATCACATGACCATGGAGATGCTGCAATGGTTATAAGTGTGAAAAATGGTGATAAGTCACTTTTCCAGTGCCCTTGTCACTTCAAACAGTCACTAAACAAACCATTATAAGTCAAGGACTGCTTGTATTAACTTTCAAGATTTCTGCCTTCCTTGCATTCAGCAATAAATATTAAATCAACTCTAATATTGCATACCAGCTGGTCACTTCTTTTATCTTGCAATTACAATAAAAAACAAACAAACCCATAATTGTTTCTATGATTTCTAAAGTGTTCTGCAAAATACACTAAACTTGTTCACATTCATTAGTTTCTCAATTCTCTGTACATCCCTATCCTGTTATAAAGCTGTGTTACACAGATTTCATTCATTGTCATTTCTTGTACCATTTCAAGTCAAATTCTGCCAAGCAACGTTTCCAGATACATTGAACAAACTCATTCTCTCTATAGTTTTTGCATCCATTAAGGGGAAACAATAACAGCTTTCTTCCAATTATCAAGAACAGAACCAGCCTTCACACACGTTAAACAAGTCTTACAACCATTCTTCTACTCACTCATCCAGTCATGTCACCTTACATATTTTGCTCCTCTATCACATTCATTTGCACAGATTTTTTTGGGCACAGATTTTTCTCTAGACTCATATATTTGTCCATTATTATTTATTCTAGCATAACACATGATGATGATGATGTTACCTATTCAATTGTGTCTGACTCTTGGTGATTTTATGGGCCAGGTCTCTCCACATCATCAAATCTTGCACTGCTTAGCATAACACACAACACTCATTAACTCTGTGAATTACCATAAACCTGCACACACAGAAACATTCAAACAACCTAGATGACATCAATGTCTGCTTTCTGACATATATTTTTAGTCCTTTCATTCATAATTAAACCAACACCTTCAACTCCCTGCATGTATTTATCAATCCTATTCCACAAGATCAAACCATTCAATTATATTGTATCCTTTGACTTTGTTTAATTTTTACAGGCATACACTATATTTACCAGTTGCAATCTCCCATATGTAGTCATTGGACAGGCTCTTAGATATTAAACTCTGCAATCTATGTTGGCTTTGGTTAACTGAGTTTTTCACAGAAATTTTTTAAATAATTTATTGATAGGTTAGGGTAATTTTCCAGTCATGATAAGTAATTACCACACAGACTGCTGATGTATATATTTGTGAAGTATGTCTTTGAGGTAATGAAATAAAATTGCCACTGAATTAGTAGTTAGCCCTATTTTCTCAATATTTACTAGTAGTGTTTTAGCATTTGATAAGGCCAAAATATGATAAATATGTCAACTCTACTACTATTATACCTATCACAGGTTTAACTTCTGTGTTGACAGACATTGATGATGGCAAAAGTGTATCACCACCATATTGCCTGGAAAAATTAATTATTTCAAAAGATGTAACTGTATAAAGATTGAAACTGATGAGACAGGAAGTAATAATTTTCAGATCAAAGAAAACATTATATAAATACAAATATGGAGCAAGTATTGGTGACTTTCAAGACCAGGAACACAAAGGTCCAAAATCCATTCAAAGTGCATTGAATTGAAAGGATTAGAGAAAAAGACTTAGATTTTAACCTTAAGATTAACCTTAACACACACATAAATTAAGATTTGTTGTAGTAGACAGATCATGATACAAAATAGTGCCACCTATTTATGGCTTTTCTCTTGTCTTGAATAAAGCTACTTATCTAACCACAGCTATGTTAAAGCTATGTTAAGTCTGTGAAACTTCTGTAACTGAAGGCAGAATTTTCTGAAGAGTTGAGATTTACTGTCATATCTGCTGTGAGTCTGATAGCAAGTTCTGCCTACTCATTTTTCTAGTGCTGTGGGAGAAGAACTTGTACTCCAAACTTGTGAGTAAACTATGGTTATAGTTCCTCTTGCAGTCCCTCTAATTATGGATCTAATTCATATCAGAAACAAGTTTGAAGCCAGCAGAATTTCACCATCTACTCAAGAAAATTTTGATGCACATCAGCTCTATGTCTGGTGCAAAAACAGGGAACAGATCATATTTTCCCATTTGCTGCATTAATCCGTTCTACCCAGTTGCACTATGGGAAGATTTTTGTTCCAATCCAGTTGCAATTAGGAAGAGGAAAAACATGACTCTCTAAATACAAATTATTCTTTCTCCCATAGGCCATCTTAGCAAGATCAGAATGATACAGAGTGCATCAAGATGTTATAGTGCAAGACCCATCTTTTACATATTTGCAAAGCACCTGAAGGCAGGACAAGAAGCAATGGATGGAAGCTAATCAAGGGGAGAACCAACCTAGAACTACAAAGAAATTTCCTGACAGTTAAAACAATATCAAGCAGAATGACTTGCCTCCAGAAGTTGTGCTTGCTCCAACACTGGAGGTTTTTAAGAAGATGTTGGATAATCTTTTGTCTGAAATGGCATAGGGTTTCCTGCCTGAGCAGGGAGTTGGACTAGAAGACCTCCAAGGTCCCTTTTAACTGTTATTCTGTAATACTCGCATTCCTTGTTTTATAACACACATATCATAATGATGGTTAATGGCACCAAGATCTTTTTGGTCAATAGCAACTATAGATATATAAAAGAGGCAGGTTTTATATCAGAACAATACAGTTTTGTCATTTGCCTTTCTTCTATCCTTGCAGATGACAGATACCCTACGAATAGAATGGGGCAATGCATGAAGTACTGGCATAGCAATAATTCAGGTTGGTTCCAATTACCTGTGTTTTATTTTATTATTTTTAATAGTAATATTCTGCTCCTAAGCCAGGAAAGTTGTTAACATAGATTAGAGGCCATCTCTGCAGTATGGTTTATTATGTAAAAGGACAGAAAGATAGGAAAGGGAAGGAAAATAAGATAACAAGCATGTTTCTCATGTTTTGTGGTTCTCATAATAACCACTTATGATGGAAACAAGATGCTTGAAAAGGTCCCAAGCAGCAAATTCTACTATTCTTCCTCCCAGGGCAATGAGTTCAAATGCTCTCTGTAGGTAGGGAGTGTGGGAAGCAATTGGTATCAACACATAGAAGTAACACACCAATTGCTCTTGGACACATTGGTGTTTCACTTGTATAGTATCTTTGTTTTCTAAATAACCCAAGGGGAAAATAATATTGTACTCCCTGTAATTACTCCTGTATCAACCATCACTAATCTGAAGCAGGGTTGTATTACATGCCCCATACAATACAGAGTCATTATAATTAAAGTTGATGAGAATTGTAACATACGGACTTGCAGAAATGACAAGGCTAACATTCTGGTCAGAGAAAAAAAATAAAGTTCTTTTTAAGAATAGATTTTTTTCTTGTTGAAAAAATAAAATAACATGATGATTTGAGGGATTAAAGAGGGATGGGGATGGAGGTGAAAAGATTAAGATGATAATTGCTGAACATAAAGAAAGATGGAAGGCATAATTCTATTTTTTTCTTATTTACTTCTTTTTTCTTCACTTCTTATTTTCTAAATTTGCTTTTGCTTGTTTTGTATATTTTTTCCTTCATATGTAATTGAGAATTGTGATGTATATATGCACACACAGTGGATTGGTGTCATGTTAAGATTATAATCATGTACAGGAAAACAAGGTGACCTGTAATCCTTCAGATTCGGCTGGTATGTAAATCACATCATCTCCAACAATGAGAAGTGTTGTAGGAGCTGATGGGATTTGAAGTCCACAAACAACTGAAACAGCTCATCTTGCCTAGCCTGCTCACCTAGTCTTCCCTGAAGTGAATATTACATACAATATCCCAAAAGCCAATGAAGTCAATGAAGAGTGAGCATGTATTCTTTTCCCCCCTCTTTTCTTAAAGATATATATAAATTCATATATATAAATGACCTTTGCGATCACCTTATAAGCAACTGCGTCCTCTTTGCAGATGACATAAACTATTCAACATCACTGACAATGCTACTGTCCTTCAAAGCAACCTAGATTATGAATTGTCTGAATGGTCAAACAATTGGCAACTCCAAATCTCAATCAACAAATGCTCTGTCCTACACATTGGTAAAAAAAAAAATCAGTACACAAAATACAAACTAGGCGGATGATGATCCTCACTCTGTCAAGGACCTTGGAGTACTCATATCAAATGACTTAAGCATCAGAGCTCACTGTAACAGCATTGCCAAAAAGACATTAAGAGTTGTAAATCTAATCTTTACGAAGCTTCTCCTCTGGAAATATTGAATTGCTAACTAGAACATACAAAACTTTTGCTAGACCAATATTCAAATACACCTCATCAGTCTGGAATCTGCACTGTATATTGGACATTAATACAATTGAGTGAATCCAGAAGTATTTCACGAGAAAAGTACTACACTCCTCTGCTCACAACAGAATACCCTATATCACCAGGCTTGAAATTTTGGACTTGGACAACCTTGAACTACGCCGCCTATGGTAGCACACAAAATTATCTTCTACAATGTCCTACCAGTCAATGATTACTTCAGCTTCAACCACAACAATACAAGAGCACACAACAGATACAAACTCAATGTTAACTGCTCCAAACTTGATTGCAGAAAGTACAACTTCAGCAACAGAGTGGTCAATGCCTGGAATGCACTACCTGACTCTGTTGTTACATCCTCTAACCCCTACTCCTTTAACCTCAAACTATCCACTATTGACCTCACCCCATTACTAAGAGATCTGTAAGAGGCGTGCATAAGCGCACAATTGCGCCCATTGTCCCTGTCCTATTGTCCCCATTTATTCCTACCTATTTCCTGTATTCTTACTCATATTTATACTTATACCTATTACATTGTAAGCGACTGACAAATCAATCAAATAAATAAATAAGTAAATAAATAAAAAATAAATAAATTACACTAGTTTTAATATGACAGGGTTCACAGTGTATTCTTCTAATTCTTCTTCTCCTTTTCTCTCCCACCTCTCACCTTCTACTAGACTGAACAATATGAAATTGAGCTCTCAAAATATTAACTAAAATTATTTATAAGTGAGACCTTCCATTAGATCAGGGGTCCCCAACCTCCAGTCCAGGGATTGGCACCAGTCTGTGGCATGCCAGAAACTGGGCCATGCAAACAGGCAAAGCACCAACCATGGGATGCGGGCAGCACACGAAATCACACATGCTCTGTTTCGTGGAAAAAACTTTTTCCATGGAACCAGTCCCTGGTGCCCAAAAGGTTTGGGGAGGGCATTGCACTACACAGAACAATATAAAATTGAGCTCTCTAATATTAACTAAAAATATTTACAAAGGGGATCACCCACTAGACAGAACAATATGAAATTGAGCTCTCTAATATCAACTAAAATTATTTACAAAGGGGATGCCACTGAAGGATAAACCAGTGCTAGTGACAGTGAACAAGGAGAGACTTAACCTGGAAATAAGGAGAAACTTTCTGACAGTGAGAACAATCAACCCATGGAACAGCTTGCCCTTGGAAGTTGTGGGAGCACCATCACTTGAGACTTTCAAGAAGAGATTGGACTCCCATCTGTCAGAAATGGTGTAGGGTCTCCTTCTCGGGGTTGGACTAGATGACCTACAAGATCCCTTCCAACTCTGATTATCTGTTATCTGTTACATCTTGTCTGTAATCAACATGACAAACCTGAAATCTCAACTGATGTAACAGGTGTTATGAGTTTTAACAGCTGTGTAAATCAAAATAGGATACATGAAAAACAGTCCTGCTTCCCCATTGGAGGGTGTGTGTGTGTGAAAGAAGGTGTTACCTTCATTCTATGATTGTAATGGGGATTCCCAAATCCTTCAGGCTGCAGTAGGCAACAGGAGAAGGGGGAGTTTCCTGACTATCTTGTTGGATGTATAAGCAGTGAAATTAAAATGTACTGGGAGTGTCAGACCAACCTCATTACAATGAACCAAAATTGCCAAGCCCAAATCATTACATCTATCTTTTGAGGGCTGATATATTTTCTATCATTCTCTTCTGCTTCAGGCAATACCACCCAGTCAAGAACTAGAAGATTAATGGCTTAGATGCAGGGGTGTCCAACCTTGGCAACTTTATTATCTGTGGACTTCAACTCCCAGAATTCCCTAGCCAGTCATGCTGGATGGAGGCTTCTGGGAGTTGAAGTCCACAAGTCTTAAATTTGCCAAGGTTGGACACCCTGGCTTAGAGATGGTATGACTTAGAGGTCCTGAGTCCAGTTTCCCTTTTTATTTTTAATTCACATTTATATGCCGCCCTTCTCCGGAGACTCAGGGCGGCTTACAATCTTTGCAGCACAACCCAAAGTGCTAAGCAATAGCCTTCATTCTATTGTATATGCCTGCTTATTACTAGGGCTTTTGCCCCCCCCCCAAAGTGGCATTTTTACCAAGTCAGCTTATTGCCCCCAACAATCTTGGGTCCTCAATTTACCTACCCCAGGAGGATGGAAGGCTGAGTCAACCTTGAGCCTGGTGGGATTCGAGCCTGCACTAATTGCAGGCAGCTGGAGCTAAGTGCTAGGTGTTTAACAGCCTGCACCACCAAGGCTCTTCTGATAATTCCACTAAGGAAAATATGAATTTGCAAAAGAATTTCAAATTTTGATTTCAACGAGCAATGGACAATATTTCAAAAAGAATGGTGCAAATGTAATTAAGCTGAAGTCAGTGATCAAAAGATTCAGTGCAGAAATTGCAAGTTAATGATTGCTTGAAATTTAAATCAAAATATATAGAGAGATTCCTTAATAATCACGTTTAACACTTGGTTTTGGTTGATATTTCAACAAAATCTCTCAAAACTTAAAAATGAGAAGAAGCCCTTAAGACACATCATTACATAAGCAAAAGGAGAAAAAAAGTATCATATTCATTTGTATTTTAGGGTATGATCCACAGTGTTTAGATGCCTCCTCTTTCCAACATCACAATTTACTTGGTATAATTTCATGGCTATAAATTATACCAAGTAAATTGTGTTATATGGTATAAATTTTGGCCTACTTCAGTTTGATTTATTTGCACATTTGCTTGCTTGTTTATTTAGTGTGTTTGTATGTGAGTTTGTTTGCACACCATTTGAATTAAAGCATTGGTGATGTTACAATCCACTAATAACTAACAAGATTCCTTGAAGAGAGTTCATCCAGTCATTTTAATTACATTTTCAGCCCCGGTTATTGTACTTGTGTCTGCAAAGAATGTTTCTAGCCATAAAATCCCATCATCTGCCACATTTATGGATAACCAAAGGGTGTCCGGAGGGCAGAAATGCCACAGTGAAAGATTGTCCCGCAATTCAGTGCAGAATTTATAACTTTCCTTAGGGCTAAACTGTCAGCTTGATCAGAGAAGTCTGAGAAAAGCTCTAGCAAAGCATTAAAAAAAAAAATCTGTGCACTGTTTGCAGTCACACTCTTCTTTTTAAAGGTCCAGTTCGAAGATAACAAATTACATCTATAACAAAGGCACTCTGCCCAATGCAGGAAGGTCAGCATTTTTGAGTGCAACCACACAGACAAAAACTCTGCATTTAAAATTGGTGTCCCTCCTGGAACTTTTACAGGGATAGCAGTATCTCATGAAGCATCATTTATTTATTTATTTTATTCGTATCTTGTGTTTCTACACCACCCACCTCCCTCAAGGAGGGACTCGTAAGTGATTCCCTCCAAATCAGGTGATTTTTAGCTTCCTTTGCCTTAAACCTGTCTACTGTACTTAATGTTGCTGACAGACTTACCCTACCAACTGGAAGGTATGTCTTACTGTCACTGTCACTTCCCTTGTCTTCCAATCAGTTCCAAAAAGAAATTTTAAAATAACCCTTGGTGGGATCATTCCAAAATGATACACATGGTGGTTTTGCTCCCCATCATAGATTACTTGTTATATGTCACAGCTCTATATAGAGATACAGGCCATAAGATACTTTTGAGAGCAGCATAATAGATTAATGTATGTTAACAAGAAGAAGACAATAGAGGAATGGCACAGAAAGAAGAGACAAAGATGGTACAGATTCTGTAATTGCAAGCATACCACTTGCTTCTGAACAATTAATCAGTGGAACGAGTTGCCTCCAAAAGTTGAAGGTGCTCCAACACTGATGATTTTAAAGAATGGATTGGACTGAAATCCAATCTGGACAGATTTGTCTGAAATGCTATAGGGCTTCCTGCTTGAGCAGGGATTGGACTAAAAGGTCCCTTCTGACTCTGTTATTTGGTTATTCATTTCTAATATTGGTTCATTTAAGAATTAAATTAATTACTGCCAGGTTTAAGCAAATTATTTTGCTGTCACAATGGAAGGACAAGATGGTCAAGTAGATAGAGAGTTGGATATTTTTCCTGCATCAATGATAGAACATTTCTTCCATTGCTTTTGATTATACAAAGCTGCCTAGATCAGGGTTCTCCAACTTTGGCAAATTTAAGACTTGTGGACTTCAACTCCCACAATTCCTCAGCCAGCATGATCTAGATGACAGGGCATGATGCAAAGGTCCAACTTGGCATTACTCTTGTTGTCACTTTATGAAATTATAAGGTTGGGCTTTGCAGACATCCAGGGAAGGACAGGAATGGAAACTTGGATGTGCTATATTGAGTATAGCTATTCATTTGATTGAAATTAGTTTAGAAGTGATAGTTCTAGTAGATCAGTTTGATGAGTATCTTCAACATGATACATTGATGCTTCTCCTGGATCCATACACACTATACAGGGTGGACAACAAATACTGTTGAATTGCCTCTTCCAGAATTCCACAATACTGATTACAGAAGTTAGGTCTTTTTGTTACAGCTTTTGTTTACTCTAGTGGCCAGCCAATGATTTGCCAAGAGAAAAAACACAGTTTTCTCTTTCTTTCCTTTGAACCAAATAGTATCAGGGTGGACTACCTTAACAGCAGGAAGCAACAGATGAGACCTCTTCCATTAATTTATAGAATTCATTTTTAACCATGTTTAGAATGCTATCTACAACTTTATATTTTGACACTAAGCACCATAAATTAGTCACGCTCTTTGGTTTTGCATGTCAGTAGATGGCAGCATCTGGACTTTTGTACTTAGTTTAGGCTTGAAAATTAAATGGGGTTTGGATTGGGTTGGATGGAAAATTTCAGGAAATCAAAGCTGCAGGCTAGACTATGAATTGAAAACAAGAAAATCCCGAAAGGAGACAGTGACAAACCACTTCCATATTTGTCCAGGAAACTGCATGGACATGCTCATGAAATTTCCATGAGTCACGTTCAGCTCAAGATTAATTTCAGATTATGTTTTAACTTTACCTATCTATTCTTGTATCCAACTTTCTCCAACCAAAACTGTATATAAAAACAGTTTCTAAAAAATGCATCTGAAAAAGACTGTATCTGAGTTTAATTGGTTTATTTAAAGAATGTGTATGGGCAACCAACTCTAACAATGTGATGCTGGGTGGTTCACAAAATTAAAAAAAAGGAAAATCAAACCAACAATATAAGTAACAACAAAATATAAGTCAACAACTGAATCTACTATAACTCTTAAGAGTAGGGACTCTACTCATTCTGACTCAAATGTCTAAGGTAAGAGCTATCTTTATATAGGCTTAGGGACACGTATGGCTTTATAAGGATAACTAACGTCTTGAATATACACAGAAGCCTATTGAAAATGATTGCAATTCACAGAGTAGAAGTGTCACCATGAGAAATGCCCGTAACCACCTGTGCTAAAATATTCTAGATCAATTTCAGATTCTGGATGATCTTCAGGGCAACCCCATGTAGGATGTATTGTGATAGAATTTGAAGTTTTGCATGGCAGGAGCTGTGAGCCCAGAGGACTGTCATTCTACAATAAATGCAAGCAAGACTCATTCAAACTGAAGGATGAAATTTTTCCAGTTCCAGCATCCATGGGTCCAAAACACACACTCACTTGGACCAGGTAGGGCAAGAACTCTTCTTCCACATCATGATCCCTTCGGTTTCCAGATATTGGGATAGAACCTTAAAAGCATTTTTGATTGTCATTCACTTAGATGGCTAGGTGCAAAGCACTGATGGGATTCAAATTTTTTTACTACCGGTTCTGTGGGCATGGCTTGGTGGGTGTGGCTAGGTGGGTGTGGCAGGGGAAGGATACTGCAAAATCCCCATTCCCTCCCCACTCCTGGGGAAGGTTACTGCAAAATCACCATTCCCTCCCCACCCCACTAACCTGCTTTCCAGCTCCATTCTCCTGTGCAGAGCAACAAAAGAAGAGCCAGCTGATCAGCTGGGACTCGGGAGGCAGAGAATAGATGGGGGTGGGGCCAGTCAGAGGTGGTATTTGCTGATTCTCCAAACTACTCAAAATTTCCGCTACTGGTTCTCCAGAACTGGTCAGAAGCTGCTGAATACACCTCTGGCACAAAGGTGTACAATTTAGAAACCTCAGCATGTCAATGATACTTATCTTAATGGGTGACCTCATCCAGCAGCTTCATGTGTACATGTTAAAGAGGAGTGGGGAGAAGATAGAGCCCTGAGGTACCCTTAAAACAGAGGTGTAGGACTTGGCTATTTTCTTCCACCATACCTCTGACTGGAACCAGCCCTGAAGGAAGGGGGATAGGCAGTGGTGGGATGCTGCTGGTATAACAACCAGTTCACTAATTGCATGCACGCTGCTTGCACATGCACAACTTTTCAAATTACTTACCTTTGATGTTACTTCAGGGAAGTAAAACAGCTGAGGTACAGCAACCCGCTCTGCTGTGTGAATCAGCTGAGCAGATACAGGTGAGTACAGCACAGGGCAGGCAGGCAGGCCCACATGATCATTGGAGTGAACCAGTTCAGATCATCATAGTTAGGGGTTCACCTGAACCAGTCCAAACCAGGAGAATCCCACCCCTGGGGATAGCCATCTCAAAACAATGTTCCTTTCCCCTATTTCCATTAGATGATACTGAAAAATTCTATGGTCAACAGTATCAAAAACTGGTGAGAGATTGTGTGGATTGGTAAATGTACCACTCCATCCTGAGGCTACCTGAGGTCATCTGCCTGTGTCAGTGATGTATCCCGGTCTGAAATCTGATAAGAAGAGTCCAGATAATCTATTTCTTCCATGATCCTTTGGAGTTGTTGGCTAACCATCTTTTCAACCAATTTCCCCAAACAGAGAAGCTTAAAGACTGAAGGAACATTGTCCAGTTGCGTGGAATGTAGCAATAGTTTCTTGAGGAAGTAATATTTAAATACAATAAATTACTTTCTGCTTCTGGGTACTCCTGCTAATGGATATATGACTACAGAAAAGCTCTGGACCTACTATATTCTGGAACACACCTACCTTTTCCAAACAGAATTGTAAATAAAATTCTGGACTATGGTTTTCCTAGCCTTTGCCCTCCAACTGACCATGGGAAGGTTCAGAAGGAATGATGCAGAGTCTAAAAAGTCAGCACTTTCAAGAGCCAATCAATGAAGCAAGATTGCAGTCTCCTTGCCCAGGAAAGGAAACATGTTCCTCTTTGTCCAGAGACCTAAACATCTCACTATTATAAACTTATGCTGCTTGTAAAAAGCAGAATGGTAGAAATTCAGAGAAGAAAAACACTGCTATTTTGTTTTCCTCCAAAGGTAGGAATTAGTTAGATCTTAACTCTCTCTTTCAGTTCTGTAGTGAGGAGCAGATGAGACAGATATCAGATCCAGAGGTGGTATTCAGCAAGTTCTGACCAGTTCTGGAGAACCGGTAGCGGAAATTTTGAGTAGTTCAGAGAACTGGCAAATATCACCTCTGACTGGAGATTTTACAGTATCCTTCCCCTGCCATGCCCACCAAGCCACGCCCACAGAACCGGTAGTAAAAAAAATTGAATGACACCATTGATCAGATCCCTCAGGAAAAAAAAAGTGTATTGATACACAATTCCATGGTTCCATGGATATCAGTGGTGACTGAGCTTTGACCACTTCAGTCACCTGGCTCTCATTTTCTAGACTTCTGAGTCAGTTTTCATGGAACAGAAATTTCAATCTCTCTGGATGGCACCAGGTTGTGGAAGGCTGACAGACAGGTTTAGAGCATTCATATTTTACAGGAAAAAAATGAATTGTTTCTCCCAGATGATGCCTCAGATGATGTATTTCTCACAAGAACAGCAGATCTTACTTGATTGCCACCAACTGGGGCTTGCCCAAAGAGAATGGCATCTGAACATCTTGGCACCATCAGGATTTGACTTTCGCTGTGATTCACCCAGCCTCCAACCAACAGAACCAGAGTGAGGCATCACCTTTTGCTCTATTTCCTTTCAAATCTCATTCCATCAGAATTAGAGCAGAGACAAATATTAAAGTCATAAACAGGAGGATAATTTTGCCTCTAATCTGATTTTCCTCAAGGGTGTTTGAAGTTCACTTTGCAAGGCCTGTATGCTACAATTAGAAGGTTCACAGGCTTAAGGAGTGCCCCCACCCTGTGAGAAATGTGCAGGATGTGGTTGAAATTTTTCATATCCTGGACACCTTTCAATAAAAAAGTCATTTAGGAACCTAACTTGGGGGCTTTCATGCTTCCTTAAGTGTGGCAACTGAGCCTGGAAGGATCTTTTGAGACCAAAAACGAAAAAAGCAGCCTCAGAGGCTAGTAGTAAGATTTTCAAAACTTTATTTGAATAGTGAAATAGAAATCCTCACATTTTGGCATGTTTTGTGCTTCTCCACCAGACTTACATGAATCCTAGTATACTAGGATTAGAAGGGGACATTTAAGTATTAGAACTACACACATCCTGCCTGTGGTATTAGGAGTATGATGTGTATAGACTCTAGAAAGAGTGCAGAAAAGAGCAACAAAGGTGATTAGGGAACTGGAGGCTAAACATATAAAGAACGGTTGCTGAATTGGGTATGTCTAGTTTAATGAAAAGAAGGACTAGGGGACATGATAGCAGTGTTCGATATCTCAGGGGTTGCCCCAAAGAAGAGAGGGTCAAGCTATTCTCCAAAACACCTGAGGGCAGGACAAGAAGCAATGGATGGAAATTAATCAAGGAGCGAAGCAGCCTAGAACTAAAAGGAACAATTAACCAATGGAACAGCTTGCCTCCAGAAGTTGTGAATGCTTCAACACTGGAAGTTTTTAAGAAGAGATTGAACAACTATTTGTCTGAAATGGTATAGGCTTTCCTGCCTGAGCAGGGGGTTGGACTAGAAGACCTCCAAAGTCCCTTCCAACTCCTATATCCAATGAAAGAGAATCCATCTCTTCTCTGGTTAATTGATCAGTTTGCTAAACAGTTTTTATTTTAGGATTTTTTCCCCTTAAGGTTTCAGCAGCAGCTGTCTTGCTGGAATCTAAATCCAGTATTCTGCATCCCAGTATCTTTAATAAAATAAAGTAATGAGGGTCAAATTAGATCAAAGGTAAACAAGCTAAAGCCCTCCAGATCTTTTGGAATTCAACACTCATTAATCCTAACCAGTATAGCCAGTGGTGAGAGATTACGGGGTCATACAGGTTGCCTGAATTAAACTTTACATTAAAAACTTATTTCTTCCTGTGCTTGAAGTGTGTCCAAAGGAGGCCAGCCAGGATGGTGCGGGTCACACAATGGAAGAAGAAAAGATTCTGGAGAAACATGGAGCCTTGCAAAGGCTTGGGGGTTCAAAGAGCCCTCAGGAAAGAGCAAACCTGGTCTGCTGATGTTTCAGATCAGCCACATTGCTGTAGTTTGCAATGTGCAGGCTTGGAGGAGGTGTGGTTTGATGTTCTCCAATGGAAAACAAAGGAAAAGAAATCCATACATGAATGCATGTTCCTCCAGAAAAGGAGCTGCAACAGAGCTCAGAAACTTTGTTTCTAACATTTGACAATGAGGTCATTTCCCCTCTTTCTTCAAATATGATTCTGTCAAAATCCAGGTGGCTGCATGGGATTCCAGGTATATTGAAAGGCAGGTTTTTCCCCACTTGTTTGATAGGTCTCATCAGATAACTGAGATTGGAGATATAAAGGGGATGTTATTTTGCAGGACTTTGAATGGCTGATGGCCATGGGTACCATCTGTTGATGTTAGATCATTGTTGTGATTTTAATTGTTTTGTAAATATTTGTGGAGTTATTTATTCTTTATTACACATTGTGAACCACCTAGAATCAAATACATTACCACCTAGAGTCAGTATAGTAGATAGATAGACATTTAGATAGATGGATAGATAGATAGATAGATAGACAGATAGATAGATAGAAAGAAAGATGATAGATAGATAGAAAGATGATAGATAGAAAGATGATATTTTAAATGATAGATAAATGGATGATAGACAGATAGATAATAATAGAAACTATTCTAAGAACTAGTCTAAAATCTGTTCCTAGGCCACATTTTAGTGTAAGGGTTCCTTTTTACCTACGACAGTGCATTAAAGTTTTAGGGCATAGGCAATATTCCATTCTGTCTACATTCAAAGGTGGAAGATCCCACAGTCTTTTAGTTCATATCATAGCAACCATTTGAAGAGGAAGAAATGGGTCGTAATTAGACTTTTGAGAGAATGTGGTGAGCCTTCTCACAAATAGCTGCTATTCAACATTTCAACATTGGTGTATTCATAAAATGGCTGCCATGGTGGGTAGAGGATGCCCCCATACATCTCACCAGAAAGAAAATCAACCTATACTTCTCCTCAAAAAAAGATGTTATTAGGGATTTATTTTATTTATTTGATTTGTCAGTCAGTTCAAGATAATACATATAAGTATAAACATGAGTAAGAATACAGGAAATGGGGACAATAGGACATGGATGGTAGGCACGATTATGCACTTATGCATGCCCCTTACAGGCCTCTTAGGAATGGGGTGAGGTCAATATTGGATAGTTTAAGGTTAAAGGAGTGGGGGTTAGAGGATATAACAACAGAGTCAGGTAGTGCATTCCAGGCATTGACCACTCTGTTGCTGAAGTTGTACTTTCTGCAATCAAGTTTGGAGCAGTTAACATTGAGTTTGTGTCTGTTGTGTGCTCCTGTATTGTTGTGGTTGAAGCTGAAGTAGTCGTTGACTGGTAGTGTTAAGTTTGCATGAAGAGACAGATGTGGAGTGCTTCAAGCTCTTTGTTTATTAGTGACTACAGCTCAGAACCAACCCACTTTGGCTGGGCTGTGGCTGCTACTTATAGCCAGCAGCCGCAGTTGCCAGCCAATCAGAGTGCAGGGTTTTCCTGCACTTTTTAAACCAATCATTTCTTACATTTTACAAGAACAGTTCAAACTAAACCAATGACTTTAAACCTGCATACATAACACCCCTCCCCACAAGGTTCATTCCATACTCAAACCCCAACCTATCTAATGTATTCTTTTAAATAGGTGGGGCTCTTACATGTTGAGACCTCGTGGTTCAGATGTTTTAAGGTTCTCGCCTTGTGAGGGAGGAAATGTGTCTGCTGACATTTCCTTACTAGGACTTGTAGTAATGGTAGAACCTGTTTGGTTACTACAACCTGGTCTCTCCTCCCAATCCATCTCCAACCCAATGTCAGCACCTAAATCAGGTAGTGATGTGCAATCTTCCATTTGTGAAAATGGTTTTTTTTTAAAAATTTTTTCAAATTTTATTCAATTTTTAACCATTTTTAAAACAGCTCTTTTCAGTAGACAGCATGTTCCTGGGTCGTCACTTTTACATGCAAATATGACAGTAAATCTATATTCATTTTAAACATTTAACTTCCTATTTTATCCCATTTTACTTCTATTCCATTTTAGCAAACAAAGGGTCAGAGAAATTAATCTAATCTCAAATCTTAGTCTCAATCTGTATAACCCCCCAGTTCATTTCGAGTTAATTGCCAGTATATATATATATTTTAAAAACATCATTTATAAATCTTACAAATAACAATATATTTGCCCATCATATTAAAGATATAGTTCATCCATATCTATCCTTTAATTATCTTCACATTGTTAATACTCTTTTATCATTTACAGAATTCTTTTATCCATTTGTGAAAATGGTTGTTCGTATTGTGACAGGTTTTGGGATGGTTCCTGTCGTGTTAGCTCGTTACACATGGGGTTGATTCTTGCTTGTTCATTACACTCATGATCCTCCCCTTCCCCCCTAGAAGAGGCAGTAAGTATGGGAACCAGAGAGGAGCAAAAGTGATGCTCCTGAGGCAATCTGGATCTAAGATGATCAATGTGCCTGCTCCAGAGGACACCATCCTCTGTTTGTACCCTGTAAGATCGAGGACCTGTGATTTGGGTTATCTCAGCAGGAATCCATAAAGGTTCACCCATAACGTTCTTAGCATAAACAGAATCACCCACAGTGAACGTGCGAACTTTGCTAGTGGAATCTAGTAGTGCGTTGGGTGCGTAAATGGGATGAAGGCGGTCAAGGGGAGACCTGGTTTCCCTACCCATCAACAACTCTGCTGGGGACAAATTAGTTGAGGGGTTGGGAGTGATATGCTGAACACTGAGAGCAACTCTCAGTGATATCCCTGGACCCAATTGCTGAAGTTTTTCCTTGGTAAATTGTACCATCGTTCAGCCCGTTAGCGAAGGTGCCCAGGGGCTGTCAGGGCATGTCTGATACCCTGCTGTGCTAGATATGATTCAAAAAGGTTGGATGTAAATTGAGGGCCATTGTCAGAAACAAGCACATCAGGTAACCCGTGAGTTACAAAAAGTTTTTAAGCTGTTTGATGACAGCTTCAGTTGTGGTGGATGCCATAGGATAACCTCTAGCCATTTGGAATATGCATCAACTATAATAATGAAAGTGTGCCCTCTGGTAGGGCCAGCAAAATCAGTGTGAATCCTGGACCATGGGCCCCTAGGACATTCCCATTCCTGTGGGGGCGAGGGGGGGCAGGCCTGACTACCTGACAGTTGGGACAAGATGCAACCCAGTTTTCAACCATTTTGTCAATACCTGGCCACCATACATAACTCTGGCCAATCCCTTCATTCTGACAATACCTGGATGACCCTCATGTAACATTTCCAAAACCTCTTTTAGTTTTGTAGGAATAACCACCCTGTTACCCCACAAAATACATCCTCTTAATACAGATAATTCAGTTTGCCTGGATTTAAAAGGTTGGCAAGTTGAGGTAGATCTTGAAGAGGCCAACCTTTCTTAATCCAGCCTATAACAGGAGGCAATACAGTGTCTTTGGCAGTCTCTCTGGCAATTTCAGCAGCGTGTACTGGAAGCTTGGCAACAGTTTCTAGGAAAAGGTGTAAGTCTCAGGAGCAGGATCCTCAGTGTGTGAATGAAGTGGGCAGCGACTCAAAGCATCTGCATGCCCAATGTCTTTTCCAGGTCTGTGGATGAGTTTGTATGAATAAGCAGCAAGAAATTCAGTCCATCTCAGCATTCTTGGTGACAGGATAGTGGGCGTGGGTTTGTCTCCTGCCACAATGCCTAACAGAGGTTTGTGATCTGTGACAATGGTAAATGTTCTCCCATATAAATATTAATGGAATTTCTTGACAGCTGCAACAATTGCCAAGGCTTCCTTGTCCAGTTGGCTGTAGTTCCTCTCTGCTTTGGTCAGGTGCAAGAGTAAAATGCAATGGAGCTTCCCTCCTGCTGGGAAGCCTGTGGCTCAAACCCCCCCCACTCCAAAAGGGGATGCATCACAAGTCAGTACAACAGGCAAATTCTCAAAGAACTGAATCAGTACAGCATCAGACGTGATTAGTCTTTTAATATTGTTAAATGCTGATTGTTCTTTTCTGCCCCAGACCCACACAGACTTTTTGTCTAATAATCTGTGCAGTGGTTCTGCAATGGTTGCCTTCTGAGGTAGAACATGTGATAAAAGTTAATGAGTCCAGGAAGGCTTGCAAATCTGTTTTGCATTTTGGTCTAGGGGCTTCTTTGATTGCCTGAACCTTGGCATCTGTGGGGTGGATACCATCCTTGTCAATCATATAGCCCAAGAACTCAACCTAGTCAGTTCTAAGAGTGCATTTTCTTCTTGACTTTTAACCCCCTTTTTGAATCTGGTAAGGACTTCTCTGAGTCTCTTGTAATTGAGTGTCATTTTCAGCAGAGATTAACACATCATCAAAGTAAGGTACTACCCTGGCAGTCCTTGGAGCATCCTTTCCATAAGGCTTTGGAAGATGCCTCATGCCACGCTTACTCCAAACTGTAACCTTTTACATTTGAAAGCACCTCTATGAGTCACAATGGTTTGGCCTCTGCAGTGGCATCATCAACTGTTAATTGTTGATATGCCTGGGCCAGATCCAATTTGGCAAAGACTGTACCCCTGCCAAGTGAATGTAAGTAAATGATGCACCACTGGAACTGGATATGCTCTGTTGAAGCGCATGGTTCAATGTCCCCCTATAGTCTCCACAGATTCTCACTGACCCATCAGTCTTGACTGGTGTGACTATGGGTGTCTCCCACCTGGAGTGGTTGGTGGGCTCTAAAACTCCTTGAGCTATTAGTTTATCTAATTGTGCATCAATTTTTCCTTTAAGGCAAATGGGACCCTTCTTGGCTTTAAGCAAATTGGGGGCACCTTGGGATCTAGATTGAAAGTGATGGGGTCCCCATATACCTTGCCCAATCCTTGCTGAAGACCTCTGGAAACTCAGACTTCAAGGCTTCCTCCCATTCAGTGTTGCTCACGTGATTGATGCCAGTCACCTGATGCCTAGTGGATTGAACCATCCAAGCTTTTGGTGTGGCCTTTGAATTCACGCTGAATTCTCTTTGTTCCAACTACTGGAATCTTGTTCCCTTGGTAGTCTTTAAGAGTCAGTGCTTGCTCTCTTTTGAAATGCTTCTTCTGGATGTTTGGGAGTAGTTCGTGAATAGTGTCCCATGACACCATAGATAAATATGAGCCTGATCCACTCCATTTGGAAGTTTAATTAGTACCTGATATGCACTTCTTTTCTGTTATTGATAGAAGAAGAATGACCAATAGTTACTGTCTGATGAGTTTTATTCTTTCCTTTGTTTGTGCTGCTGTTTCCATTTTCTCACTGAGATTGTTGGGCTTGAATTCTTTGTCAGAAACTTCCTTTTGTTGGTGAGTTCTGATGATTTGCAGACCTCTTGCTAGGTGTCCTCTTTTTCACAGAGGCAGATGGTATCTAGGAACTTGCATTCAGTGCGGGGTGGCTTCCCCACAACCTCTGCAGTAGAAATCTTGCCTCTTTCTTCCCAGGTCTTTCTTTTTCCGCTCCATTCTGAGTCTATAAATTCCTTCCTCCACCTCACTACAGTCTGACTCAGAATCTATTTGCTCACAATGAGTTGTTGTGGACTTTTCCACATCAGGATGGCTTGTGGCCTTGTTAATTTTCTTCATGGCTGCTGCTGAGGACTTGGTAGCTTCTGCTGAAGAGGCCTCTTCTATTGCTTCCTTCAGCGTGATCTTAGGTCTTAGTAATAACTTGCTCTGAAGCACCTTGTCTTTAAGGCCCAGAACAAATCGATCGCGCTGGCCTCTTCTAAATTGTTAAATTCACATGCACCCCCAATGTCTCTTAAACTTGCCACTTGGAGTCATTTACGTTTTGCTTTCCCTTGATCCGGCCAGTAAAACTCGTGTCTCTTAATGAGGCCGATACTTGTGGGGGTGTAATGGGCTCTTAACAACTTTTCTAAGTCAGGCCATTCCATTACCTTCACGTCTGCAGCTCCGCCAATGCCTTCAGCCATCTTGAAAACTGCCGGACCGCGGTCGTGAGAAGACCACCCTCTTCGCTTCTCAGAATGTCGGCAAGATCGTTTCCTTCCAGATACATTTGGAAAGCGATCTGCATCATCTCCAGTCTTCTGCCGTCGAGCGGGGCTGGGGGTGTTCAGCGCAACCATCTTGCTCTCTTCTGTTCGCGTTGCCTTCTTCTTCGGGAGATCCCACCTTCGCCAGTGTTAAGTTTGCATGAAGAGACAGGGCGCGGTGTGCTTCAAGCTCTTTGTTTATTAGTGACTACAGCTCAGAACGAA